>ML681996.1:21383779-21480689 GCA_007922195.1 Podocnemis expansa
AGATAGATAGATAGATAGATAGATAGATAGATAGATAGATAGATAGATAGATAGATCTTTTCTTTGCTAATGAAGCTTTGAAAATATAAACCAACAGTAATGGAAATAAAGAAACCACAGATCTTGAAATCTTGCCACCACATGACCCTAGAACAATTTCATGCTCCCAACAAGCTAACTGACTGCAGCAGCCTCTGTTGAGCAGAAAGTATGCTTCCTGACCACATAGATGAGCGGGTAATTGAAAGAGGATTATCTTATTGCAAACTAGGTATCTTTTAGTCAAGGCCATAAGTAGGACGTGGCAAATGGGGCAAAGCCCTGGGTGCCAAATTTTAGAGGGCACCAGACCCTACTCAGAGGAGGCCTTAGCCAATTGGGGGCCAAGGCGAAGGCCTATTGAGAGGCCCACTAGAAGGTCTACTATAGGCCCCTACTGCCACCCTCTCCATGCCCCCAGTCCCCCCTGAAGCCTTAAGCGCCCTACACCACCACACAGGACTCCTTGTTTTTTTGCTGAACCAGACTAACATGACTATCCCTTTGGAACTGTAAATTATTCTTGGGTTTGATATTTTTAAAGATCTTTCCATCATGAAGCTTGTAAATTGATCATCTTTCACTTAAAATAAATGAGCTACTGATGAACTACAAAGTTAAAATTAATATTTAAAAAAAGTATGTGCATTAATTAATAAATTAAAAAGTAGTAAAATTAATGATGGTTCAAAAATAACTAAGTTCCAAAGGGGCAGCCGTGTTAGTCTAGTCCAACAAAAAAAGTAAGGAGCCCTGTGTCACTTAAAGACTAACAAATTTATTTCTCACATGAGCTTTCATGGTAGAAATTCCCACTTTGTCAGACACTTTAAAGAGTCTGTAAGTTCCCCCATCTTCAAAGCATCTAACAAAGTAGAATTTTCTCCTACAAAAGCTCATGTGATAAATAAATCTGTTAGTCTTTAAGTGACAGAGGGCTCCACGCCCCCCCCCCCCCAAATAACTAAAATACCACATTTAAAATTTTGGCAGTCATAGCTGACATTTTTTTTTAGATGGGCTTAGGTTTATGTGCACTAGACATTTAATACACATAATAATAAAAATAAGTGAAAAGAAGGTTTCTAGTGTGTAGCTATAAATGAAAAACACCAAATGTCAATGAAATTCTCTGAAGTATTCAAGTGTGTAAGACTCTGGCTCCCTCTAAAATATTACATAGTAAGTACAAAAGAAGCTAACAAAATTACTTACCAAAAGAAAGACATACAGCACAGACTTCATACACAGCTGTAATGATTGCTTGAGGACCGCACTGCATTTATATGTAGCAGCCTATATGGGCCTACCTGGTAACCTGTGCTAACCAAAGCCAAAGGATAAATTGTTACAAAGGCAAAGGAAAAGGCAAAAGAAGAACAGGTAAAAAAGAAAGGAAAGGCAATATTTCACAAAATTAAATAATGGCAGAATAAATGGCCACACTGAGGAACTAAACCATTGGAAAAGTTCCTGCTATTTTGCTATCTGTTGATTGCTCCTGTTTTTTTAGCATGTCAATGTGAAAGTAATGGGCAGATAATGGTGAAATCTGCAATTCAGACAAAGAACAGATCCTAGTGATAGTTTGCCTTGATAAGTCAAGACTGAAAAGTGCTTAGGCTTCCAGCCCTACTAGCTCTGCTAGATGGGAAAATTTCTATATTATTCTATATTTTCATTTCTGTCCACCAAATTGAGGATAGGACCTCTTATTGCTTGGGGTCCTAGGCAGCCTACTACAAAAGCCACCACTGCCGAAGATGAATGTGCTTTGCTGAAGGCACATTCCTATGGGTGCCGGGCTCAGGCTGGGGCTGGGGCTAGGGGAGTTCAAAATCTACAGCCCTGCCCCTGAGCATTCTCAGATGCATGCTGGGGAGAGGGGGAAGATATTGCCTTAGTAGAAACATTACTAAACTATATGCAGCCTAGCTTAAAAGATTTAATATAGACTAAAGCAAAGTGAGGAACAAAAGTAATAAAACAGGAATAGAACAAGACAACTGCTTAGAGGGGAGGAAGGGCGGTACATGAAATTGACTAATACATTATTGCTACATCATTGACTAATACGTTATTGCTATACAAAGTAGAAAACCAGGTAGGAGGATCAACCTTGTTGTCTAGAAGCGCCTGAAACTGAGGAAAATGAACATAAATGTAATTTTCTGTATCCTCAATAAAATTTGAAAATAAATAGTACATCTTATAGAGAATGGAGAAAAGGAAAGAGCTCCCAATCCTACTGATGAAAACTAATGAGAGGTAGTCTGGTTAAACTCATCAGGAATATAGACAAAAGTAAATTCTTGAAGAAGAAATCACTAATAGTAAATAGAAAAAAACCATTAAATAGAATGAAAATTAGGGAATGATACTGATTGACTTGACAAGGGAAACTGTTTTACAAAGAAAGTTGTCTTGAACCATGTATGTAAAAATAAGAATATTAGTCATGACCTAGTGTAACCAGCTAAGTTAACAGCTTCTGTAAGTATGAACACCAGAAAGCTCCAACACACAGAAGAGGTTGGAAGGTTTTAGAAGACTGTGCAAAGAATAGACAGACAGAACTCCAGGAAGTGTCTACCTACTTAGCCGTTCATAAATAAAAGTTCTATAATTTTACAAGGTATAGTATATCTAAAACTATTACTAATTTTTATATATACATTCATATAATACTTATTTTTGATTGATTTTGAAGCCTTTAATACTTAACTCATAATCAAGCCACAGATAGACTTAAGACCTGATAAACTTTGTCTTGTTCATTTCTGATTTGAAACTAACTTTAGTTTTGCTATAAAGGCAAATAGTTTACTAAGTGACCAATGATCTTGGGTGCCCCTCTTAAATGTGCTGAGCACCCATAATTCCAAATCAAGTCTGAGGATACAGCTGATTTAATTATTTTTAACAGAAATTTTCAGCAAAAATGAAAATAAAGTTTTGCTGACATTATCAATAGAAAAGTTTTAGTTTATTCGAAACCCCAGACATCAAGGGCCCCAACTGATGAAAACAAAACCAAACAAATTAACACCCCCCAATAAAAAAATCTCAAAAACAGACAAATACAAATCTAAAATTTGAGGGGAAAATGGCTTTTGGCTGAATTTTTGGTCTGAGTTTTTATTTTTTCTAATTGAAAGTAGACGCTTTTGGAGAATTTCCATTTAGTTAAAAAAAAAGGGGTTTTCTTTTTCATTTAAAAAATGGTGTTGATGGCCTTTTTTTTTTTTTTACTAGATCTAGTTAAGGATGGCCAGTGCTACTATGCATTGTGTCCCCAGTGTCTCACACTGAGCATCTCATCCTCAGAAGTAACCCAACATCCCAGGCTGCTTTTCAAAATTGTTTCAAATTCTTTCAAAATAGAATTCAAAGTGGTGTCTGAATCTTTCTCAGATACTTTTGGTGAGAAGAGAAAAAGCTATTGGCAGCCATGATGTGAACACCTTAAAAAAACCAAACAAACAAACAAAAAAAACCCATAAAGACACATTTCTGACTCCTGAGGAGGATATTTTGGAATTTTGTTGTTTGTTTGTGTTCTTGTTTAATTTTTGTTTGTGTTGTTTGTTTGCTTCTTTTTTTTTTTTCTTTCTCAGTTGCAGATTTAAGGTACATAAATTCTATTTAACCTTAGGCTTTAGTGTTTCTTAGGCTTTAATAATGATCCTTAAGCATTCTTGGATTTAGTCTTTGCCTCTGTATCTGTGTTGTCTCTGCTAATTCTTACCACCTGGAAATAGTCCACTTTGGTATCTAGCAATAACAAATAGTAGTATAGATAAGAGAGTGAATGCTAGACACATGGCATGTTTTCCCTGCTATTTGGCATTTCAGCAAAGGCTGATCTTGTAATCACTGATGCTTTAAAGTTAGTGTTCTGGGAAATACATTAAATTCTGTCCTGTGTCTGTGTGAACAAGAAAATAAAGTTATCAGGAAAATTCTGTTTCTTATCTCTCTGGTTAATCAGATAAAAAGTTACAAGACTGATGGGAAACATTCAGGGGCTGGTTGGTAGGATAGCATCACCTAGTGGTCAGAGATTAAGGGCATGACTTACAGGAAGGCTGCTGCTAGTGGAGTCAAGATCTTCCCACTCCACTGGACTCTGACTTGTGGTCTTCTGTGTTTCTCTATGATCCATAAGTCATTGATTGCTTGAGGCTACCTTCCTGAGTCATTTCCTGTCACCTTTTTATGCAATGTCCCAAAGTGACCAGCTGGTTTTAGGCAGCATGAAGAGTGCCTGCTCACTACAAAGCACCTTCTGGCAGCAATGTGTAGCTCTCTTCTTCTCTTGAGTGGCAATTCCTTCTTTCTGTAGTATGGCCAGACTCTTGGACCAGAGCAATCTTTGGGTGTTCATCTGCTGGGGAAAGTAAAAGGGAATTAACAAAACTCAAGCTGTTTGGGAAGGAGAGGGAACTGATTCTTTCTCAGGTTGCCTCTGCAGCAGGTCTTTTTTTCCATCTGGGACACATGTTTTGACAGTTGTACTGGGGAATGGGGAGAAATTCTGCCTTTCCCTCAGCTCTTCTCTGCTAGAGCTGCAGCTTGCAAGCCTATTCTCTTCCCTAGACCAGTGGTTCTCAACCACTGTGTTGGGACACATTATTGTGTCACCACACAGCAGTAAGTGTGTCATGGAGAGCTGGGCAAATGGCTTCAGTTGGCCTGGAGGGAGTAGGGTAATGAGTCCTCTGGAGTAGCAATATGCTGCCAAGTGTGTTGTGACCCACAGAAGGTTGATAACCACTGCCCTAGACTTCCCCCAAATGAATTACTCCCCTGCCTTTGAAATTCTCCTCCAGCTGGAGCAGTTCCTATAGGTGTGGTGCGGTGGGACTGACTGCGCCCAGAGCAGTTCCAACTCCAGGTTGGCCAGGGTGTGGTTTGCATACCCCAACACAAAAACAAGGTGAGCAGAATCTCTGGCAAGTGTTGTGGTTGTTCACACTAGGATGGGATCAATAGAGGAGGAATGTCTCATTCTGGTACTTCTAACAATTATTTAGGGAATACTCTGAATGAGAATAGAGTAGTTGCTCTGTACTTCCATTTTGGATGTATTGCACAGCACTATGCAACTCAACCCACTCACTAGTCACATAAGCACACTCTTCTATATTCCTTTTCCCCTTTCTGGTCAGACAGGCCTTTTCCAGTTGAATAACTGAAGATGAAACAAAGAACAAGTTTATCCCCCCCCCCCCTCCCCTGAAGGCAAAATACTTCATTTGTACTTGTGCCTGCTTCTGAGCAGGCCAATCAGTGTTCTTTTGCAGCTACCTACGTGAAGAGAAGACAGGAGTATTTTGGCACTGGAAGAAAAATATTTGGAGTTCAAAGTCTAAAAAGTGTGTTAATTTTTATCTTTGACAAGTTTGATCTGGTGAGCTAGATACATCTTTTTATACCGCAAACCAAATCAGTGGTGCCAAATCAAATCATAGGGCTGGAAGGGACCTCGTGAGATCATCGAGTCCAATCCCCTGGGAATTGAACCCAGGACCTTCTGCATGTTAAGCAGAGGTGTTAGCCACTACACTATTCCTCATGTGGCCCACACAGCAAATAAGCAGCTTAACTGGCAAAGGTAAAGTAATATGAACCCTTCCACTGCTATGGGTTTACATTGTTTTACACTTTCAACATAATCTAATCTTGAACAGCTCCAAGGCAAACTTCATAAAGGAAGATTTCCATATAAATTTTAAATAATCCCAGAGTGGTCATTGAATCATTTGGGATGTCTGAGTTGGAATCATCTTCCTCCCATTATCCCATCTTCTGGGATAGACTTGGCATGCAAGGATCCACCAGTTTTGTCAGTCTGAGGTTGCACTAAGGTTTTTTGATGCAATCCATCCATCACTTCCTTATCTTTCCTCAGGGTCTCTTTGCTATCATTTTCCTTTTCTATGCCATCCTTACATATTCATCTTCTGTCTGTAGATTATGATGTTGTTAGACTTACGAACTTTCTGCCTGGAACTAAAGAATGAAGTGGTCAAGATATATCATTTTGGGGAAAGTTTCCCTTCCCACCAAGACCCATGATGTATAATGTGCACATTGCCATACTATTGGTTCTTGCAAACTGTAGAGAAGATCTCAGATGGGTAGATTGCAAAGGATAAATCCTGATATGCAAGGGGGGCAGGAGGTATGTGCCACTGAATGTGTGGTGTTATGGGATCATATTGAACAGGAAATGAATCTTCCTTTGCTCACAGATCACATTTTCATTGTTCTGGCAAAGACTGTTGAAGAAAGTTAAAGAGAGTAACTGACCTTGACACAAACTATATGACTTAAACTTTTTTCTATTGTCTTCTCTTTTTAATCTCACACATAAATTTTTAGCAAGAACATTGTTTGTCTGCTTTCCAGGCAGCTTTTCCCCATTGTGTCCAGCTACAATAAAAATGGGGTTAATTTGAAAACATTTGACTTATAGACATAAGCTCTGCTCCTTGAGAGGTACATTTATTAAGAATATTTAAGCATCATGGGCATTTCATAAGGAATATTTCATCAACTTGTACAACCCCATGCTGAAATTTCAAATTCTTTCTGCCTCAGCAGGAGATTCTGTGTTTTAGACTTCCTGTCTCCCAGACAGCTACAAAGGAGCAAACTGCAAGTGTGAGAACAGTTTTTTTTTCTTTTTCACCTAAAGAGGAAAGATTCTGAGAATTACTCTTGATTATGTGAGATCTTAGTAAAAGGAAGTTCTCTATAACTGAAAGATAGGTTTGCACAAGAGTGCATTTCTTTAAAAAATGTATATACACACAGAAGAAAAAGACTACTTTTTGCCTATTGAAAGCAATTTATTTCCCTAACTTGGTTTTAAAATAATAGAGTAGGAACATGAATTTTAACTTACTCTACAATATCCTTTCTTTTACCAGGAAAGTCTTCAGGTCTGACCCATCTGGTAGATAAAGACTATAGTTCTGAGAAAAGTTTACCTGAGCAATACAGAAATAAACAGAGCAAAATGAACGCTGTTTCACCATCTTTTGCAAATATTGAACTAATTGATTAATACATTGTTCCATATTAATTATTTTAAAGCAGACTTGAAGTATTAATGAATTGGTTTCAGTTTTAATGGTTCTCTGTTGCTTCGTTATTGAGTGCAAATAGTATGTATTTGAAATACATGTTTTAATAGTTAATCATTCATTACCAGCAAAAATTTTCTGTTTCATACCATTTCTGTGCACAATGCATTAATATCCATAGTTTGGCTTATTTTGTGGTTCATTACTTAGTTATTTATTCTCATTTATGTGTTGTCTTCTCACTAACATGATGTGCTGATAAAATGTGGAAAATACAGCAGTCAGACATTGTCTGGAAGTTAAATATCTACCAGGAAATGCCTGAAAGCTGCACCTTATCTTTCATACATATTTAAATACTACTACACTGTTATGTCTGAGGCTTTCACTTGCATTTGCTTCAATGGATTCATAGCATTACATATGTCTCAATATCAATTTCTGCAATTCAATGTAATGCAATATATGTTAAATTTTCATAAGTTTGTCCCCCATTTTTCATTGCTACAATTTAAAATTCACATTACCAAGCTAATTTTACTTTACTTTAATAAAAATATTTTTTAAACTCTCTTCTGTGAAAAATATAAAATTTTAAGCCTCCTACTGTCTTCTTCCTATTAGTCCAGTTTTTCCCCCCCTTTCCACAGATCACTTTTCTCAATGCTATCTATAGAAAGTCCCTTGCGAGACATTAGATGTTTCATTAGAATATTAGCTGACAACCAGCCTGAAAAGTAGAGGACATGATTCCTAATCAGCAGAAAGGCCAATGATTTATTGCTTTTGATTAGTTTGAGATTACTATTTATCTTCAAGGACCTGGAAAGCCAGTCAAAGACTTCTGGGAACTGATAGACTTTTAAAATCTTTAATAGCTGCAAATCAAGAGCTTACCAATTGATCACTAAACTACCACTTCATGAGATCATGTCTTTTTAACCACTTTACTGCTGAAACATTTTGGCTTGTTTGAATAAATGACATTATAATGGAAAACCAAGCAAAAAGTAATAGTAAAAACTTTGAAATCTCTGATCTTCCTTCTGTTTATAAAAATAACATCTTAAAATGCACTGGAGGGGGACAGAAGAAAAGTTCATAGTCAAGGGGTATGTCCACACAAGTCTTTTATTTTGAAACAATACTGGTTGTTTCAAGATAAAAAACTGAATGTCCACATGACGTTTTCTTATTTCGAAATGACAGGCTCTGTCATTTCGAAACAAGAACTGTCATTTCGAAACAGCTTAAACCCCATTCATTTCAAAACGGCTGGTATTTTGAAATGGTTATTTCAAAATAACACCATTTGGACATGTTGTTTCGAAACAACACCATTGTTTTGAAACAACTGTTTCGAAACATGTCCAAACTGCATTATTTAGAAATAACCATTTCAAAATAACAGTTGTTTCCAAAGCTGGCTTTCCCTTAATTCGAATTAACATTTTCTTAATTCGAATTAACTTATTTCGAAATAAGGACATTATTTCAAAATAACTCATTTCAAAATAACTTATTTCAAAATAATGATGCATGTGTGGACATAGCCAAGGATGACTACATGAATTTAGAAAGAGGCAAATGGAGGTCTTAACTGATGGAGATAAGATAGTTTTGATTATGGTTACTCCCCCTGCCAAAGTGAAACCATTTTGAAGACAAGATGCTCAGCTAGCAAGGCCAGAGTTGGGTCTGAGGACAGGGCTGGAGAAGGGGGTAAGGGAGGTATGGAGCCATGAGGGCGGGAAAGGGACTGAGAGGTATAGGCTGGCCCAGGGGGAAGGAAGTGTAGTGGGAGACCACTTACAGCTGCATGCTCCCCCGCCACCCCCTCTTTTCCCCTCTCTTGTCACTATTGCCCTCCTTTTCACTACCCTACCAAAGACCACTATCTTCCTCTCTGCTCTTGTGCTGCCAAGCTCCCTGCTACCATTACCTCTCTTGCCTAGCCAAAGTCCCTTGCCACCTTGCACAACCAGCCCTGACCTCCCTTTCTTGCCATGCTCCCCTGCCACCCCACCTCTGCTTTCCCTTGTAACCCTTGCCCTACCATGCTCCCCTGCCCTACCACACTCCCCATGATTTCACCTGCCACCCGGCATGGCCACCTCTGCCCTCCCTTGCCCTGTTATGCCTCCTTGCCACCTGTACACACTGAGACTTCTTGAAAAAAATAAGGGTAAGCCCCTATCAAGTTTTCATAAAACATGTTTTAATTAACAAGTAAAAACTTCTATACCATGAAAGTGATGCTTAACTAAAGATTACTGTAGGGATGATGGATATTATTTGAGAATTGTGTTTAGGTACAAAACGTAAGTTTCTGCTTTTATAGAACCAAACAGAGTTTTAAAACTGGTGTTTATTTCTGACTGTTTAAATTTAATTAATAGTAAATATGTTTCTCTGCCTCATATAACGAAAATGTGCTCACCTCACCCCCCAGTGAGAAAAAAATTGCAGTGTGATCCCTCACCTCAAAAGATCACAGCGTCCCTGAATTAAAACAACTTTACCCATAAGCCCTGACCTCGGCAGGTGTTAATTGGCATGGTTTCACTCAAGTCATTCAATACTGATGATAAACCAGCTGGCCCTATGAGTATTAAAAAGGGGGGGGAGGGGATAGTCAAAATTCTAATTTGTTGCATTTGATCAAGTTCCTCTGTCTGCTAGTAATTTTCTCATAAATGTAAATTGCATTTACTTTTTATTTTAGTAGGCACTGTAGATCACTTTAAAAAAAAGTATATAAACCACTCTGTCTGAATAGAATTATCAGGATCATATGGAACTAACTGATATATAAAATAAACATGACTACCCCCTTGCTGTATTCATAACTAACTGTGGGGGGAGAGGGGAGAGAAGGAAAAAAAAATCTTTTCAGTTTAGCTTTCCTGTAATGACATTCTTTAATACATCTTCATGCTTTCTGTATTTCTTCCTATAAATAATTCCAGCAATAACTTGTACCTGACAATCAAAGCTACAAAAGTGATATGATTGTGTAACTCTGTATATCTTTGTCTTTACTGATCATGGAATGGACTTACATACCATGGCCATGGACAGCCGTATAAAAACTTAGGGAGAAAGAGGGAAACTAACATCATGGATGTTTAAAGGACAGTATTAATTTTCTAATAAAAGATATTTTTTCCCTCTACAGATTAAAAGCCTTCATTGCTCAGATGTATACTACAGGCAAATATCAAGACTGCAGTTTTTGGATTAAGAAAATTTTTCTAAACATTATGCACTTTTTATGTTTCTCACGTCTCACATTTTTTTCAAACAGTCATCAATTGCATATGATAAAGGGTTGAAAAAGCATATGCAAAACCAAATACTGGGATAAATGCCATAGTCCACTAAAGAACAGGAAAAATAAATTGTTTTCTGTTGTTCATATACAAGAGCAAACTTATTGATTTCACCCAACCTCATGTACCTCAATTATCTTTCTCGTCAGTGAAAGTGTATGTGAAAAATGAGATAGGAAATCAATTAAGGTACAGTGAAAATGGGCTAAAAATGAAAGAGAGAGATTATTTGATAAACAATCAAGACAGACCCTATAAGGGTTTCACATTGCCCATGAATAGGCAGAATTTTGTACCTGCACACAGTTGGTTATTCGATGAAAAGATAAGTCATATAAATGAGCTCTGCAAATCCACTGATTTAAAAAAAAAAAAAAAGTTAAAGCAGAGATTGTTGAATTACTACGAGAAGTTAATGGAATCCTAAACTGGACTTTGTAAGTGTTCTACTTTGTTATAAATAATAAATTATGCCATAAGTCACAAGTTAAACAGTCAGACATTAGGCTCTTTTCAGCTAACATTTATCCTAGAAAATAATTAACAATATTATGAATAGAAATGCATTAATGCTATAAACTTTATAGTATAAACCCTTACTATATTAAATAGTTATAATTATATTGCCTGAAAGAATAAATTGTACAGCTGGTGGGAACAGAACCATTTCTGCTTTGAAAATGAAATTGTGTTAAAATCAAAATTCTTTGTGAAAATGTTTATCCTATTTTTTGAGGAAAAAATGGAAAACTTCTGACAGTGTTGAAATATATTGTTGTGACTTTGTTAAAACATTTGAGTTTTTAATTGTGCAGCTACTTTTTGTTTTCATTTTAAACAATATTTTATTAAATTTGTTATTTTTATTTTCATTTCAATTATAATATTTTCTCAAAATGAAAGGTTTTGATCCAAAATGAGTCTGAGGAGGAATTGTCTTTCATGGAGAATTTCAAAGTTTTCAAGTTCTGCCATGAATTGAAAGAAAACAACTTTCAAAATCTCAAAATTCTTCATGAAAGAGAATGGGTATGTCCACACACAGGTTTTAGATCGAAATAACACTGGTTATTTTGATTTAAAAGATGGCATATCCACATGACATTTCCTTATTTCGAAAAAAGGAGCTCTCTTATTTTGAAATAAGAAAAATAATTTTGATATAATAAAAACTAGTATTAGATCTAGATGAGGGTTATCTCAAAATTGTGATTTCAAAATATCCCGATGTGTCTGTGTTATATCAATATGACCCACAAATTGAAATAACAGTTTGACCTTCCCCCAGGACTCTGGCCAGGGAGGGAGGGGGAGTGCAGGAGGTGCAGAGGCGGACCCACACCTCCTCCAATTGGCTGGGCCAGTTGTGAGGGAAACGTCCCGTGCCTGGCTTCCCTGCATCTAACCGGGCATGCAGGGACAGAGACTCTGGCATGCCAGGCTTTCCCCCCTGGCTGCTAGGCATGGGCTGCCTTCCCCTGCTGCCCGTCAGCTGCAGGGGGAAGCCTGGTGTGTCAGGCTCCCTGTCCCTGCATACCCGGCCAGCTGCAGGGAAATGCCAATAGTGATCACAGGAGATTCTATCCACCCCCTCATTTTTTCTGATTAAGCCATGTGCCTGACACCTGGGCAATGATAAGGAATATTTTAGTAATAGGCTGATCAAGTGCAGAATGGTGGTAGAATGTGCATTTGAGCCTTTAAAGGGGAGGTGGAACAGCCTCCTTATTAGGCTTGACCTCAGTAAAAAGAATATATTTATGGTTATTTGTGTTTGCTGTGTGCACCATAATCTGTGAGAAACATCTGGAGAGAAGTTCCCTCAGGGTTGGCTCATGGAGTCTGATAGGCTGCCCATAACTTTTGAGAAGCCAGATCCTCGCGTTTCAGTCCGTGCTAACATTGGCATACTGTACCAGATAAGAACCAAAAATCCAGTTTTGTAATGAGCAATGTTAATGTGTGTCTTAATGCTGACCACTGAATTTCTAACCCCCACCGTACCTCCCACATCTATGTCCCCTTCTTTTGTCACTGACAATGTTCAATATATGAATGAATAAAAAGTGTTTAAAAAAAAAACCAAAAAAAAAACCCTTAAATAAAATACTTTTGGGGTGGAGTAGGAAGGAAGAAAAGGGACATTGCATTTCTCAAAGTCTCCTCTTTTTACTTGCATCCATTGGTGCTGACTGCAGCATGTAGTGAACCTGCTCAACTTGTGCTTGGAGTATTTGTGGTTGGGATTGGTAGCAGGACTTGATTTGCATTATGGAGAGGCTTCAAGGGAACTCTGTTCAGCTGCTCCTGTTTCTGGAGCTCTATAAGTGCTGCAGCATGTCAAACTGATTTCTGATAATATACAACAGGAGATGTTGCATTTCACGCTCATTGTCCCACACCGTTCTTCTGTCCTCCAACTCCATGTTCAGTATCTCTTTCAAGGACAGGCTCTGAATTCTGTATCAGCTGCCATGGAGATGTTCATCAGCTTGCTAAACATGTCATCTCTGGAAAAGGCACTCTGCAGGAATTTGCTGAACCAAAGGCAAAGATAACTATAATGCAAGCAAAGCACACAGTTCAAAATGTTAGATGAGCCAGCATAGCCTCTAAAACATGAAACACTTACAAGAACTCCCTTGACTATGAAGAGTGGGATGGCAGAACAGCATTTCAATCTGAATGTACCACAGTATTCAGATTGCCGTCCCAGACGTGGAAAGCCCAGAGCCCTTGCATCCATTATAGAGATTTCCAGCAGTGCTCCACTTACACAAATAAGAAAGAGTTCCTTCCTTACATCCAGGGGTTAAAGTAGGCTGGCACACAGTGGAATGCCATTCCGGGCCCCACTACTATTAGGGTCTCTGCGTACCAGGGCCCCTAAACATAGAAAGTGGAGCCGGAATGGTGCATTCAGGGGCCCACCATTTAAAAATAGTGAGCCCTGGAATGCAGCATTCCAGTTCCATTTTGAGGGGCCCTTCAAACACAGAGCCCCTAAAAATAGCATGTCCCGGAACCACATTCCACTGTGTTCCAGCCAGCAGGGAGCTGGGAGATTTTATATCTCCCTCCCTGGGCTGGCTCTCACTTGGCATGCTCAGAACCTCTGAGCATGCTCATCTAGAGCTGGGCCAGGGCTGGAACCTCAGGTTGGACCAGGGACGGGGCTGCGGCTGTGCTGCCTTGTGGGAGGTAAGGGGGCCCTCTGGGGGGCAGGTTTGGGGGCAGGTGAGCTGGCTCAATATGGAAAGGTTGCAGGGGAGGGGCTCAGCATAGGGAAGTGGGGGAAGGGTGCATGGCACAGCAGAGGGTTGGGGGGCCAGCAGCCAGACAGGGGCCAAAGGCAGCAGCTGGGATGGCGGCAGGAGCTGGGGTGCAGGGTGGGCAGGTGGAGAACTGGCATTTGGGAGGCAGGAGCTGGGGTCTGGGGGGTCCACCTGTGCAGGATGGGGTCCCACCCAATTAGGAGGGATCCCAGGCCCACTGATTTATGCTTTAACCTCTGTTTACACCCCAAGTATCGTAGAGGAAGTGGGCAAAACAGGTTATGGGAGGCTATAGGAAAATTAAGGGTGAAGAAAACTATGTGACCATTACTTGATACTTTTAAGTCTATGCAAATGGTGCTGTGCTGTGTCCAATGAACATAGGACAGGATAGGAGAAGAAGACAGTAGGGCTCAGTTACTGTAACAGTAAACCATCTACCCTAGGTGACCATGTGCAATATCAGTCTCCTGGGGTAACACTGACAAAAAAGGAAGAGTTGCTGCTGGTAGTGGGGTATAGCCCTAGCCCTTATACTGCTATGCTATGTGCTTTAGTGACACCTGCTCCTTTAATAGCAGGGTGGAATTGGAAAGTCTCATACCATGGTGGAGGATACAAGGCTGTCCTCTACGGAAACTTTCTGCTAAGGATTCTAGAGAAACTTGATAGAAGTTTCCTGGAGATATATATGAAGAATTCTCTTAGCATTCATTTGCACATCAACAGGCTGTTCATGAAGTGACCCTGTGCTGAAGCATACTTACACCCATGAATGCCATCCCCACCCAACAAAATTCCTTTTAAGAAAAATACAAGCATGACTGGAAATAAGCACAGCGATGAGTTTTGATAAACACACTTACTACATGTGCCTGCATCTTGGTCAATCATGCCATCCTATGACTGGCTGGGCTACTCTGGAGTGATGAACAGCTCCTGACCATCTCGGAGAACGAATACCCTGCTCTCCTCTTCTGTTGAGTCATCTTCATTCATCCTGGACTGTGATTCCTCAGAGATATTGATGCTCCAAAGTGCCACAGTGAAGGGATTGTGATGCTGTCTGGGTCTAGGGGACTGGTTGTGATTATTTTTCATATTAATAGTTCGTATTTGCAATAATCCATTTTTGATATCCCATATTTGGTATCAGTAGAAAGGCTATAATCTGCTAAGAGTGATTATATGGTTTATAAATAGGTATCATGCCTGTATTAGAAATTAGAAATGTATTTCTTTTATTTGTACTCCAAGTTATTTGACTTCAAGCAATCCCAGACTAGGCATCTGCTGGGCACTCAGGACTGCCTCCTCCAGTGCCTGGCCAGGTGTGGGGAAGCTGGGTGCACCGGGCTCCAGCCAGGGGGCCATGTTGCCACATCTCCCATGTTGGCCCTCTTCAATATCAAACTAGCAAGTGTGTGTGCGTGTGTGTGTTTTTTTGTTTGTTTGTTTGTTTTTGTTTTTTGGGTTTTTTTGGTATGTGTGCGTGTTTTGTTGTTTTTGGGTGAGGGAAGAAAGTGTCTGCATGCATTTTTTGAACAAATCAGAGTATCACCTTTCCAGACCACCCCATATTGATGTCTGTGAAATGGCCCTTGTGATCAACAATGGCCTGCAAGACCATAGAGGAGTACGTCTTGAAGTTTATGTACTCTGTGGCATGGCGATCCAGAGCTAAAGTAGGAATATTGATCTGATCTATGCCTACCTGACAGTTTGGGAACCCCAATGCAGCAAACCCATCCTATGTGTCCTGCATATTTCCCAAAGACACTACCCTTTGCAACAGAAGTTTATTAATAGCCCTGAACTCTTGCATCTTAGCAGCTTCCACAGTGGATTTTCTCCACTCTAAATTAATTCCCAACTGACTACTAACAGTTTGGAGTTGCTACCTTGCACAGAGTGATGGACACTCACTTCTCCACTGTCAAAACTGGTCTCAAGTGAGTATTCATGCACTGCAGGGCCAGGGATAGCTGTTTGCACGGTTCAAAGAAGGTGACCTTCTACATTTGGAGGTTGTGCAGCCACTGCTCATCATCCCACACAGTGATCACTATGTAGTCCAACTAGACTGTGCTTGTTTTCAAGGCACAGAAGTGGTTTACGGACAGAAGATGATGTGTAACAGCCTGCAGGAATCAGGATTCCCCCCCCCACTCTATGGCTTATAGCAGGTGGCCTCAGTAACATTGAACTTCCTGCATCAGACCTGTTGCACTGGCAAAAATACTGTAGGATAGAACTCACAATAATAGTGCAGAGCTGAGTGAGTTCCATGTCTCTCTGGGCTTGTAGCGGAGAAAAAAGGCACAAAAAAGTACTTCTCAGTTTGTTGTGACAAGAACAGAGATTGAGAGAGCAAGCATGTTACATTATGGGTAAATGAAATCCTTCCCACAAGGCTGTGTCTAGTTGCACTGTAGGATGAATACCCATGATGCACTGCTTTGAATGTCAAAATAATGGCAATCAGTAGGAATGTATGATCCCAGTGCAAGGAGCATGGAGGTGACTATGCTCTGTCTGTTCCAGATTTTGATTAGTTAAAGTAGGTTTAGAATACAATCAAGTGCCTGCCACAGTATAGACATGGCCTCTAAGTCACAGTTAGGTTCGTGTTTCCCTCTTACATTAGCAGGAAAGCAAGCTATGCTGTATTTTTTCGTGGCACAGCTTATTTTCCTTCTACACTGTCTGAGCAGTGCTGGGAAGACATGTGAAGGGGCAGAACCAACACTGCACATTCCTTTTTCACAAGCTCAACTCCTCACTTATTCAAACAAAAGGGGAAGTATCATGCTCCCCTCCCACCTTGGAAGGTATAATGATGCAACAGAAAAGAAGAGTTACTTATACCTCTTCTTTCCTTTCATAGGTGCACAGTTATGTCTAAAACTGAGCTCGCCATTTGTATCAATGTATTAACCCTGAAAATGACAGTATTTATGTAAAGACCTAAGGTCAAGTCCTGCTTCTGGTGTAAATTGAGAATTATTCCAAAAAAGTGTCAGCTTAGAATAAAAATTATCACTAACATAATATCAGATAGTTGTTCTGACTGTTCACTGTATTAACATTTTCTAATCTACATTTTAACAAATTACAAGGAAAAAAATTGAAAAGAAGAGAAAAGTAGACTTGGTAAAAAAAAAAAAAGTGTTGTTTGAGTCAGAAGAATGCCAGACACTAAAGAACACAATGTTATGTTTGAATCAAGAAGAAATTAAATAATTTAAAACAACTGTTCCTCTTATGTTTTCATTTGTATGGAATGTGGCTATCCAGAGAAACTTCCCTGTTCCTCCTCACACAACCCAATAACATAGATGCTCGTTATTAAGGTTATACATTGCATCGCCTATGTAATGGCCGCCACATACAAGAAATTTTAGTATCTTGTTAATTTATGCCATATTTGTTATACAAAGAAAATAATTAAAATTCAAGCCTGGATTTTTAGGCTGGAGGATGCCTAAAGTACTGTATTTTATTAACTGAGTTTAGTGAATGCACTGTAAGACATTTGTAAAATGCATTTCTTAGCCTACTAAAGGATTCAAATTACTTTTTCTCCTTCTCAAGGATCTGCTACAGCCATTTACTGCTGCAAGATTTAATACAGTATTAGATGCTAGACAGCTTCGCTATCGGTTTCCTTTACAGGCTCTTGGAAGTCTGCTTGGTACAGAAACTACCACTCATCTAAAAGATACTTCCATGTGACATGAACACAAAACCTGACACACATAAGCCAGCCCAACTAAAGGATAATAAGGAAAATTCTCAATTTATTGTAGTCATCCATAGAATGTCCATTGACTTCAGTGGGTGAGAGTTCACCAAAGGATATGTTTGCCGCTTATTTCTTTCAATATCTTGAAAACAGATGTCTATTGTTCATTATGAAAGATGTAGAAGCTGTTCTATCCCTCTTTTTTTCTCTTAGTCCCATCTTTTTTGGCTGCCATTGGAGTGACTCTCTCCTCTGTTATTAAGTTATATCTACACCTAAAATCTAAGTTTGAACTCATTTAGTCCAAACTAAGTAGTTTGAAAGTTAGTTTGAACTAAGTACTTTTTTTTTTTTTTACTTCAAAAGTAGCTTTTAGTTTGAACTAGCTGTGCTTTTTTCTTTTTTCTTTTCTTTTCTTTTTTTTATTTTATTTTTTAGTTTGAACTAACTTTTTAGGTCAAACTAAAAAAAGTGCACTTAGATCAAACTAACCACTAGTTCAAACTTATGTACTGCATTGTGCTAGTTCAAACTAAACTTTGAAATAAGTTCAAACTAAGCAGTTAGTTCAAAATAACCATTCAAACTAACTAGTTTGAACTAGGCTTTGGCTAGTTCAAACTAAAGACAGGGTTCAAATTAGTTCAGATTAAGCTTGCTTAGTCCAGACTAATTTGCTGGTGTAGACATAGCCTAAGTGCCTTCTTATTTAGCCCCATGGCAGCTCAGCTAACTTTTCTGATTGGGCTTGCTTCCTCATCATTCCTGAAACGGACATCTCCAGATTTTCTATTGGCTCTGATGGGACTGACATGATTCAAGGCCCTCCCATCTTAGCCTTGAATACAACTTGTTAAATTTCATAGCACTTGGGTGCAATATTATACAGGCACATGGACATCCTTAACAGAATTTTTGTTCTCAGATTAAATGAATGCGTATCAGCCATCCATCTGTATACCATGTCACTATAGTAAGCTACAGGTTTTGTTACTGCACTATTAATAGAAATAACGCCACATGCATTAATTGATATCTTATCACCACACACATTAATTCTTACTATCTGTATTATCCATACAGTCACTCCAGTGCATTTTTCTCTAACAATCATTCCATACTGCAGGCTGCTATTATTACTGACATGTATGCTACTTCTTTTCTAATACACCAGTATAGCTGGGCGCAGCTGAATCTATCATACAGAATGAAATACAATGCTAACAATGCATTCAAAGACATTTCTTTATATATTACCACCTAAGATGAAATCATAGGAAAAAAGAACTTATACTGCATTAATTTGCCACCAACTCACCACTAACATTAAGGGAAATACTTTTATGGCCCCTTGCAAACTTCAATGAATATTCATACTTTTATGATGTTGTGAAGTAAAGTGAATTACAGCTAAATTAATATCTGGTAAAATAATTATACCTCCACTGCACCAAAATGGAAAATACAGTAAAGGAGTTGGTTTTAAGTTGGTTTTAAAGGAGTTGAAACATTAAAAATTATAAATTTCCCATCTACAAACAGAATATATTTCATACAACTCAAGATTTTTAAACAAAAAACTGTTGAAATGATTATTTTGGGCAAAACTGCTAGGTGCAAAGTGCACTACAGGTTTGTACTGTACAATGAAACTATGTAAGTTTATTATTATTTTTAACTAATTAAAACTACATCCTAGAAAAACAGCATATAAACACCATGATTGATTGGTACTTTAGCTGATCGCAATCATGTAGCCTTTATTGATCACAACATGTCTTTCAGTCTTCTCGTATCCCAATCTTCTTGTCAAAAGCTGTCATGACAAAAATCTTCCAATTCTTTGGAGGCTGGTCGAGTGTTCAAGTCCTGTGGGAATTACTTGATGTCAGCCATACTCTATCAATTAGCAGTGAATCCTTCTACATATGTGGCCCATTGCATTTTATTGTACCTGCTTTCCACAATGATATCCTTCACTCCACTCTGAGGTCTGCTCACTTTGTTGGGAATTTCGAGTCCAATTGAAAAACCCAGAATTCTTTTCTCTGTTGAGCTCTCCACAACAGGTAGTTGTTGCTTCTCCGTCTTTACTAACTCCCATGTTTCACTGCTGTACAACATAGCCAGATATACTGTTGAGCTGAAAAGTCTGGTATGTGTTGCCTTTTTGATTTTTCCTTGAAAAACATCCTTGACAGAATTAAATGTACACCAAGCAGGTGTCTCCTCCCCCCCCCACAACTATTTGCCATCCTGATTGTGTGGCATATTAACTTCTTGGACAAATAAATGTTTTACTCAACTTATATTTGTTCTCTTTTAAGTGTTATTTGGGCCTTTAGCAGGACATAAATAAAAGGCAGGGCATAAATAAATAAGGATTTTGATGGGGCATAACTAAAGACTTCATAAATTTCATTTTGCAGCTGTTCATTTTCAATCCAATTTGGCTGGTTTTGGTGTTGAGTTCTTACAACATTTTCTGTACTCCAAAGTGTTTTCAGCAATCAACAAACAATCATCTGCAAATCTCAAATGATTTAACTGATGTCCAAACTACCTTTCCATTTCATATGCCTCATTACCTTTTTAAGGCAGGTTGTGAAGAGTTGTGGTGAACTTCCATCACTCTGTGTGTGTGTGTGTGTGTGTGTGTGTGTGTGTGTGTGTGTGTGTGTGTGTGTGTGTGTGTGTGTGTGTGTGTGTGTGTGTGCATAAAAATTAGGATGCAAATGGAGTGCCTAACAGTTATAATCCTAGTGCAGTCAAAGTTTATTTATTTGAAACTCTGGTTGATAGTGAAAATATGGCCCATGATGCTAATATTCCTTCAAAACCCTGCCTGTTTTATTATTTGCTTCTTGTCCAGACTCTCTGAGTATTGGTTTGTTATTATACTAATGAATAGTTTATAGATATGTGAGAACAGGAATATTAGATGGTAGTTCTTTAGATCCTCACAGTTATTCTTCTTGTACAGTAGAATGGTGTTTACAAGCTCAGTGGTAACTTTTGCATTTCCAAATAGCAGGTAAAGTCCTAAGCAAAAGTTTCCCAGATGTCCTGGCCTCCAGCTCTTATAATTTTGGTTGTCAACCACTTTTCCTGGATCTTTTCCTGCCTTCATTTGGTAAACTCCAAGTCAAACTTCACTGATGAGGACTGAGGGTACAGCTCCTTAGTTTGCTGAAGTATTGTTTGTGGGACATTTATTTGGGATGTGAACAGTTTGGTGTAAAAATCTTTGCAGACCTGTTCCATCTCTGTTCTACCTTTTACAGTTTTGCTGTTCTTTTTCTTAAATGCCATTATTGTCAATTGTCATTTGCATTTTTTGAGGCTTCTGTAATCTTCAGAAATCTTTAAGAGTGTTTCATTCCAGTAGTTCTTGAAGCTCTCCTTAAGCCATCTTCTTGTCTTCCTTTTAAATCAGGCATTGCCAATGAACATTTCTTTCATTTCCACCAAAGTTGTGGATTCCAATAAACATTTTGCCTTCTTTCCTCCTTCTGATCTTAGCACTGAAGTCTCCCATCATAATGGTATATGTGGATTTTTGAGCAAGGATTTCCTCAGACTCAATATAGAATGCTTCCACATCATTATCTTTATTTGTGCTTGTGGGAGTATAGACCTGGATAGTCTTGAGGTTGCTGTTCTTGTTCATTTGGAGGTGTAGTGCTAAATTCTGGAAAAACTTAAAACTTGAAGGAGATAATTTTGGAAGACCATTCCTTGTTAGCAATAGAATTGATTCCTTGAATGGTCCTCACACCATCTCCTTTTCCCAGCATGCTGATGCTTACCTCTCTCTATTTCATTTCTATCTTTTTTCTTCATTATATTTCACTAAGACCAACTAATTGTCCTTGCCTTCTTTTCCATTAGATAGTTGATCAAGTCATCCCTCATCACTATTCTTGCACCAGTTGTAAGTACCACTGCCATAGAGTGTTGTGTTTTAGCCATTTCTTCTGCTATCTGTTGGCTATGCTATCAGTGGCATATTTACCTTCTCAACAAATAATCTAGTAAAAACATTGAAATTCAATTTAGAAAGTGTATTATTTCCTGATTCCTTTGTTTTCTGTTATGTGAGGTTAACTTCACTTACTAATAGGAATTTTAATTTAGTTGGTGTTTATTATGCTTGTAGAATTTTTCATTCGTTTTTTCTTTTTAATTCAGTTTTGGATGATAAAATTTTAATAGTTATTGTAAAATTGTGTTGAAATATGTCCCGCATTATTATGAACTTTTTGTTTGTCATAGAATCATAGGGTTAGAAGGGACCTCATGAGGTCATCTAGTCCAACCCCTGCTAAAAGCAGGATCACTTTCACTAAATCATTCTAGCCAGAGTATTTTCTAACCAGACCTTAAATATCTCCAAAGACTGAGATTCTACCACCTGTCTAGGCAACCTATTCCAATGCTTCACCACTCTCCTGGTGAGAAAGATTTTCCTAATATCCAGCCTCGACCTCCCCAGCTGTAACTTGAAACCATTGCCCCTTGTTCTGTCCTCTGTTACTACTGAAAACAGCCTAGCTCTTTCCTCTCTGGAGAACCCCTTCAAGTAGTTGAAGGTCTCTATCAAATCCCCCCTCAGTCTTCTGCAAGGTAAATAAGCCTAGTTTTTTCATTCTCTTCTCATAAGTCATATGCCCAGCCCACTAAGCATTTTTGTTGCCTTCTGCTGGACTCTTTCTAATTTATTCACATCTTTTTTTGTAGTGGGGAGCCCAAAACTGGACACAGTATTCCAGATGCAGCCTCACCAGTGCCAAATAGAATGGAATAATCACATCCCTCGATCTGCTGGCAATGCTCCTACTGATACAGTCCAATATACCATTAGCTTTTCTTGCTACAAGAGCATACTAGTGACTCATATACAGCTTCCCATCCACCATAACCCCAAGGTCGTTTTCTACAGTACTGCTACTTAGCTGATCGGTCCCCAGCCTGTAGTGGAGCATGGGGTTTTTCTGTCCTAAGTGCAGGACTTTGCACTCGTCCCTGTTGAACCTCATGAGATTTCTTTCGGCCTACTTCTCCAATTTGTCTAAGTCTCCAAGAATTCTGTCCCTGCCCTCCAGGGTGTCCACAATTCCCCTCAGCTTGGTGTCATCTGTGAATTTACTGAGTGTGCAATCTATCCCATCATCAAGATTATTACTGAAGATGTTGAATAGAACGGGCCCTAGGAATGACCCCTGGGGCACTCCACTTGTTACTGGTTGCCAACTAGACATTGAGACATTGATTCCTACCTGCTGAGCCTGTTGATCTAGCCAGTTTTCTGCCCAACTTACAGTCCACTCATCCAACTCATACTTCCTTAACTTGCCAATGAGAATGCTATGGGAAACCATATCAAAAGCCTTGCTAAAGTCAAGGCATATCACATCAACAGATATTCCTGCATCCACAAATCCACTCATCTCATCTGAGAAGGCTATCAGGTTAGTCAGGAATGAGTTGCCCTTGGTAAATCCCTGCTCACTGTTCCTGTTCACTCTATTTTCCCTCAAGTTGCCAAAAAAGCCAATGGCATATTAGGTTGCACTAGTAGGAGTCCAGACTAATTTGAACCCTGTCTACACTAGTCTTTTTAGTTTAAACTAGCCAAAGCCTTGTCTGAACTAGTTTGCTTGAACAGTAAGTTTGAACTAACCCCTTAGTTTGAACTGGTGGCTTTGGGTAGTTCAAACTAGAATGATGCAGCCATGCTACTTCAAACTAAATAAGTTCAAACTACCGGTTAGTTCGAACCAAGTATGCTTTTTTTTTTTTTTAGTTCAACTTACCTTTAGTTTGAACTAGCAGCACTTTTTAGTCCAAACTAAAAAAAGTGTGGCTTGTTCAAACTAAAAAAAAACATTCTTAGTTCAAGCTAACTTCTACCTACCTAGTTCAGACTAAGCATGTCCAAACTAAGTTTTTAGGTGTAGACATAGCCTGAGATACACATCGCAGGATGCTGGACAACTTAACTCATAGCCCCTGATTGTTCCAGGAACCCCCTTTAAGTTTTGGTGGCATTCCAGGAAGTGTCTGCACAAGAAAGTGGACTCCGCAGCCAGCTATGGTGATGGACCTCTCAGCTTGTTCCTGAATTCCTGACCCTTCATTCTGAACCTTGGTTCCTGACTCCAGTTCCAAACTTTATTTCTGTTCCTGGCCCTTGATCCTCATTGCTCCAACAGCTGTGCCTGGATGTCTAAGGGTGTGTTCACAAAACAGAGGTTGTTTTGAAATAAGAAAGGCCAAGTTTATACGACGCACCACGACAAAACAACTTAAACCCCATGTGGGGATGAAACAATGTTGTTTCAAAATGATTGTTTCGAAACAATGCCATCTGAACATGTTGTTTTGAAACAACGGGGACTCGTTTCGAAATAACTGTTGTCTGAACTTGCTATTTTGATTCCTGCTTTTTTCCTTAATTCGAATTAACAAACTGTTAATTTGAATTAACTTATTTCAAAATAAGGCATTATTTTGATACAACTTGTATCAAAACAACTTGCATCAAAATAACCCCCTGTGTGTGAACATAGCCTTAGTGCCAATTGTGGTACATAAAAAGTGAAGGTGGAGTCTTCCAGCAGCAGGAAGTTGAGAAAAGATGTGAGAATAAAGAGGTTGATTGTTTGCCCAAAGGTCTGGGATGAGGCTAAGGACCATCAAAATATCCAAAGAAATCCAAACCATCAAAATGATGTGCCTACAATACATGTACAAAACCAAGACCTGACCTTTAAATTGTCATCCTCTTCTGTCTCTGTGCTGTACATATAATTTCATACTTCCTTTATTCATTGTAGCAATAGCTGGATTCATTACCAAAGTTCCCAGCTAACACCTTACCTGAAATTGTCAGCTGGAAGGAGATTTTAGAACAGAATGAATCCAACTCCTCCTGCATCTCCCCCACTTCACTTATTTAATATTTCATTGTGAGAGACTGGCAGAAAGTTCAAAAGCTCTGCAAACACAAACAGCACCCTAATTTCAGATTGGTGCTAAACAGGCATAACTTCCACTGACATTGATGGGAGCTGCAAATGCTCATCACTTGCGAGGATCAGGCACTAGGCCACTTAAACTTTTGCCTTCAGCTTTCTTATTTATATATAAATATGCTCATTGTTCTTACTAATTCTATACTTTCACTATAAAGATTGAATATGAAGTGGTGTGAACTTTCAAAACTGATAATATTCTGATAGCATGACAACATCTCACTGGTTGCTAAATGTATATTTTGCCTGTAGGATTTTCCACATTAGCCACCAGCCAGATTTCAGGTTGTTGGAAATTTTGCCATTTTACTTAATCTATGAATTGGTGAGTTCTAAAGGGGACAACCATGGTAGTCTAGTCCAGGAAAAGAATCAAGGAATCCTCTGGCACATAAAGACTAACAAATTTGCTTATTGCATGACTTTTTGTTACAGTATGACCTGATCCCATGTCTTAAACTCTCCTGCATTTGTTTTCCTCCCATTGTGTAAGTTCCCCCATCTTCAGAGAGTCTGACAAAATGGGATTCTCTCCCACAAAAGTTCATGTGATAAATAAATTTGTTAGTCCTTAAGTGGCACAGGACTCCTTGCTCCTTTTTATGAACTAATGAACTCTCATATGCCAGCATGGTCACCAGAAAACAGAGTAGCATATATAAGAAGCCATCTTTGTGATGCATTTACAGCCAACTCTGAAAAGCCCATGACTTGTAACACTTCACTGGAGTTTTATTGTTTTTATTGCTGTTTGTATTATGCTAGTGACTAGGAGCCCCACACATGGGCCATTATGCTAGCTGCTGCGCGCATTCAGAAAGGCAAACTACTCCCTGCCCCAAAGAGCTTATAGGCTAAGTATGAGACAAGGGAGATCTGGTACACACAGACAAATGGTGAGCAAAAGAAAATAATGAGAAAATACAAGGCAGCACGTTAGGCAGTGATTCAATCACATTAGTTGCCTAACTATTGACAGAGCTTTTGTAGCCATTATGACAAAGGAGTTTTATAAGGAGAAATTTGAAAGCGGGCCATGAGATAGCATCAAATAAGTTTACCAGGCACCCTGCCAAACATGAGAGGCAGCATGGGAGAGTGTGCAAGGTGCTGGTTTGAAAATTTAAGAGGACGCTGCGGAAGGCTGGCATCATTTTGTGAGGAGTACTTGCCATGATGAATTCTTCAAACTTTAAGTTGATCACCTGGTATTCATGACACTTGACTCTCAAAAGAATCCAGTAACCTGACTGAGGAAAACCCAAAATATGTCACTTTCCCTCAAATCCAGCAGCATTTCTTTTTTACTACCATTTTACTACCATGTGCAGCAGTTCTATTTATGAATCACTGCTGGCTGAGTCAGAGTAGCCTCTTACAACAAAACTGATCAAAACTGGGATCCTGACATATGGCAGACAGACAGATGCAATAATTTGAAGAAGCAAAAGTCTTGTTTAAACTATCAGACCCAGAATAAGAGGGTATTATCAATCATAGTGCAAACTGAAACATTTATGTTCTAGCCAAATAGCTGATACAAAAAAGGACAACCATTGCATGCCAGTATCCTAGAAATATAGGGCAAGAAGGGCCCTTGAGCACTTATTAGGTCCAGCCCCTTTTACTGAGGCAGGAGCAAGTAAACTTAGCTAATGCTTAAACTCCAGGTCTGATGTCCACTACGGCAACCTGCCCAAACTTTTAGTGACTGTAAAACAACCAGTTCCACTCCCACTTGCTATTCCATGCAGGCTTATAACTTTCCTTTTTATAATGTGATATTCAGCAGCTTGGATTTGAACAGAACTTTTGACATACAAATATCGGTGAACTTTGACTCACCAGGAGCAAAAGGTATTTTCCTCCTAAAATCATAATTTTAGGGTTCGTGTTTCATATGTAGTCACAACTGCCTCATGATTAGCAGACAGGAGGCAGAAATCAACATCTCAATATTATGATACAACATGAAGGAATTTGAATATGAAGACAAGTAGCTTATATTTGCTGTGAGGCAAAGGAGACATAGCTGGATAGAGAGAGACAGAGAGGGTATGTCTACACTGCAAAGATTTTCAAATAAGCAGGCTTATTTTGAAAAAAAAAAAAATTCTGTGTCCGGGCACTCTTTTTAGTACATCAAAATAAGCAGTTTCATATTTCAAAATACGAAACTGCTATTTTGAGATAGTAAAACCTGGTTTTATTTTGGAAAAGCCATTATTTTGAGTCTGTTAAATCAAAATAACCCTATTTGGGCTTGGGAATAGGGTTATTTCGATTTAACTGGGCTTCCTGTGACCTTCCCCTGGGACAGACCTTCCTCTCAGGATTCCAGGCACAAGAGGAGCCTGTCCTGGCTAATGAAAGACCATTATGAAAGCCCCTCACCCCCATCCAGCAAGAACTTTCCAGAACTGGCCAGCCCAGCTGTCAGACAGCCATGTTGCACCAGGAGAGCCAGTGGTGATGTAGGGCCCCCTCCTGGACACACCAGGAAATCCTGGATCTCCTGGCTGTCTGGGACTAGGAGGACATGCACAGCTCCCTGCGTGACTGCCATAGGAACAGGGAGATCTATGTTGCCATGTCCTGGGACCTTGCAGCCAGGGTCTGCAACAGGGACATGGAGCAGGTGCAGGCCCAGGTGAAGGAGCTGCGGCAGGCCCACCAGCAGGCCAGGGAGGAGAGGGAGCACTCCGGGGCTGACCCAACCAGCAGCTGACAGTTCTTCAATGAGCTGCACACCTTCCCGGGCCAGGAGTCCACCACCCTCCCGGCTGAGGATGGTGGACTCTGGGAGCTAGCCTCTGTCAGGGAGGAGGAGGCACTCAGTGCCGAGGAGCAGCGGGCCACCCAGCTGGCCTTCCACCCTGCAGCCAGCCCCAAGCTGATCTCTGCTCCGCTGACAGAGTCCACCACATCAGAGGAGCAGGAGGCGGCTCCCCCCACAGAGGAGGAGGACCCTGGCAAGGGGATATTGCAATGGACACCTGCAGCACATGCCAATGAGTACTCCCTCCTCCGACATTGCAGGCTGGGTTGGGCACACCTGTGGTTGGGGGAGGCAGTGCACGGGGACATGAAGCAGGGGCAGGCATGGTCTCAGGGGTGGGTAGAGGACCTCCCTTGTGGGCACATGGGCTGGAGGCAGCAGGGATTTCCCTAACACCCCCACTGACTGCTCCCCACACCAAACTTCTCAAATCCCCCCCCAGCTGCCAGCCAGTAACAATGTTATTAATTTGGTCAGCACCCCCAATACCCCCATACCTCCCCCCATCCCCCCCCAAATTTCAAGTCATGGGGATAATACTGGGATGCACCATCCATGGTGGGAGGAGACAGAGCTGGGCAGAGTGGCACTGTTTGGGGAGATGGGCTGGTAGGCCAGGCAGCAAGCCACAGACCCCACTAGCACATGACCTCCGGAGAAGTCTCCGCAGCATGGCTACCTGCTGGCTGACACTGAGGACACTGCACCCGACACATAGGGGTGGGGGGCAGCACAGCACTATGTACCAAGGGGACCCCTACACCAAAAGAAGGGGGCAGGGAAGCACAGAGACAGCAGGGGGACAGGAGCACCTCCCAGGCAACAAAGCCCATGAACTAATAGGAGGCACTTTATTCTCTGTTGCTCCCTAACAGTGTGATCACCCAGGCCTGCTGGCCCTTCCAGGGCAACACCACCCCAGACCCTGAGGAGGAGGAGGAAGGCACTGTGCTCCCAGGTGGACCAATTTGAGGACCTTGTCTGGATCACAGGACGTGCTGGTGAACACACGGAGTGATGGTTGGAGCAGGAGTTCTCCAGCTACAGTGTTGAGCAGGGTCTGTGGGCTGCATAGAACAGGCCACTGGAAATGATGGTGAAGCTCTTGCAGGAGCAGAACCCGAGTCTTGAGCACTTGGAGAACCAGCAGCGCTCCCCACACCCTGAACTACCATAACCTCTCTGCAGCACCAACCCAGGACTCAGGGTGGCTGCCTGCAGGCCCGACACCCACTGGGTCCTGGCCAGTAGCCCTGGCCTCACCTGTCCAGCCTCCCACAATCCCAAAAGGCACCTCCCCCCTTCCCTTAAAGCCTTAAAGGCCCCACCCAACCCGCCCTCAGCTCTCCCACCATCTCCCCATATAAATAAAACCCCTGTTCACCATCATGCTGTGCAATGTGCTTTTTATTGGTATTGGGTGCAGGGGGGATGGGTGGAGTTGGGGGGAAAGCATGGGAGGGTGCTAGGAGGGAGGTCACGGTGGCAGAGCATGGCGTGAGACACACCCCCTCAGTCCTCCTCACCGAGAAGGTGGGCAGCCAGTGCGTCCCGGATGAGCTGAGCTTGTTGATGGGCCCACTGCATGTGGGGCAGGGTGTCCTTGGATTGGTCATAGACCCTGGTGACCCATGCACTTTCAGCTTCTCAGACTTGGGGGACCCTTCCCCCCACAGCTTGCACAGATCGCAAGCATTGACAACCTGCTGGATGTTTTACTCACTGAGCTTCAGGTGGGTCAGGAAGGCCCTCCGCTGGACCTTTAGATGCCCAAATGCACACTCAAACACTTAGCAACAGCGGTGTAGCCTCTGATTAAAAAGGTCTGTTCTGGCATCCATCTGCCCCACGTAGGGCTTCATGAGCCAGGGCATCAAAGGGTGGGCTGCATCCCCCAGGATCATGATGGGCACCTGCACATCCCTGAAGGTGATGGTGTGCTCGAGGAAGAGGGTGCCCACCTGCTTAAGCCTATACAGGGAGGAGTTGTGCAGAATATGGGCATTGTGTGCCCTCCCTGGCTAGCCCACATAGATGTCCTAGAAGATGCTGTGGTGGTCGACCAGGTCCTGCAGGATGATGGAATAGTACCCCTTCCTGTTGATGTAGTCCAGAGCTTGGTGGTCTGGGGCCCAGATGGAGATCCAGGATACCCACATAGTTTGGGAATCTGAGTCTGGCAAGGCCATCTAGAGTCTCTTGATGGTTTCCTGGGGTGATGAGGTGAGGTTTCAAGACCCCATTGACTGCCTGTCACACATCCATGACAGCGGTCTCCACAGTGGACTTCCCAATCCCAAAGTGTTGGGCGACAGAGCACTAGGAATCCAGGGTTGCCAGCTTCCACAACGCGATGGCCACTGACTTCTCGACAGGCAGTGCAGGTCACAGATGGGTGTCCATTCACTGCAGAACTTGGGAGAGTTCATGAACCTGCACAAGGAAGGTCCCCTTGCTCATCCAGAAGGTCTGGTGCCTGAGGTTCTCACCACAGGTGGTCAGGATGACTCGTTCCCACCACTGAGTGCTGGCCTTGCATGCCCAGAGGTGACAAGGCACAGAGTGCACTCTGGTGAGCATGGCAGCCTTGACAGCTAGCAGGATGGGGTGCAAGGTGCTGTGTATGCTTCGCCAGGATGCCACACTTCCAGCAATGCATCCCTCCTGGGTCACCCTAGCCCCCATTTTGACATAGGGAACCCTGCGAAGACTCTACTTTGATTTTATAATTTCCACTTTATTTTGAAATAGGTGTCCCATGAAGACTCACTATTTCAAAATAGTTATTTCTATTTAAAATTGATATAACTATTTTGAAATAACTATTTTTAAAAATCTGTGGCAGTGTAGACATAGCCAGAGAAGGTTGATATGGTCAAAGTGATGAGGTGATGCATTGGGAGTGGGTATCAAAGGCCAGGGAAAGCTTAGCCTATCAAGAGATGACAAAGACATGAATAGAAACAAGGGCTTCATTTACCTGAATAGGACAGAAACTTCAAGACAACTGACGATGACAGAAAGCATATTTCACAGATGTCACTATGTGTGAGCTGAGCATCAGGAAGAAATCTAGGAGTATTCCTAAACTATGGGCCAAAATGAACAGCTATGGGTGTATATCTTCAATCAAAGGAGACAGCACCGTGGCTACAAACAGCAGTATGGTTGCAGTGCCATGGCTACAAAAAGAAAAATGAAGAGTAGATGGTGAAGGAGTGGGACTGAAAAGAAGAGACAAAAGATAGAATAGTTCTGTACCAGAAAATATATATCTTTAAGGAAAATTGGGGTGGTGGTGGAGGACGAGATGAAACATATAAACCAAAATATGCCATTGAAGCATTGAGGGAAAGGAAAAGGACACAGAAAAAAAAATGCTAACATAGTGAAGACAGAGTGATTATACCTATTTAAAAGCTACTTATTCAAAAGTTTAATGTCAATTTTCTATCTCAAATAATAATAAAAAGTTGTCTGTAAGGTGGGAACATAATGAATGCTGTGCATGATGAGGTGGGTGTGTTTATCTGCAAGTGGGGCACCAAATCAGTAGATGTCAGCCTGGTTAATCCATCCAAAGAGGAGAATAGTGGAAGAGGAAGGAATCAGGCAAACACTAACAGGTTTGTTAAAAGAATGGTGCACAGTAAATGAAACACTTTAAAAAATGCAATTCGGAGAAGTAATCTGAGTACTTTTCAGGCCAAAAAGCAACTCCAATTACTTTCAGTTACTTTTCTTGGCAATTTTGCCACTCCTGTCTTGATTGTGTGCAATATAATGGTAGTCATGGTAGCCAGTACGGCAACAGACTTACTGAGCAAAGTAATCAGTAATCAATTACTTCTAAGTAATCAGTACTATGTTCCTATAACACATTACTTTTTCTGATTCAGTAATCAGCAATAGATTAACTTTTTCAAAGCAATTTGTAATAGATTACTTTTTTTTTCCAAAGCTACTTTGACTACTCTGAAGTTTTCCAGCTACTACCGTGCCAGTGTGAAGTTTCATTCTGTAATTCTGGTGATGAATATACATCTCAAATTCTATTAATATAGAGAAATAGTGACTACCTTGTGGGCGGGGGGGTGTTCAGGTATTGCTATTTAACACTAGTACAAGTACATATTGCTGTTATACTTTACTATTTAACTATTATTAAGGAACAAACTGAAAGCTGCTACAAAGTATGACAACTAGAGTAGGCCAAAATATGTTCAAGAGACTGGCTTTCTGTCAGAAAATGTTTCACTAAATGGAAATTTTTGGTGGCACTATGCCACATTCTGACCATTTTTTTTCAGTGGAAAAGTTTTGAACTGCAACATCAATTTGAAATAAAAGAGTATTTCATTTTGTCTCTTTCATTTTGTTAGGGCTTCATGTTAAAATTTTGTTTCAGTGCACTGTGTACTGTTGGTTGATCTCACCATCTGTTGCCCTGTGTGCTCCTTCTTTGGGCGAGTGCAATGTGAAATTGGTTCAGTGATGTCACATGGTGTCATAATGAACATGGCATCTTTTTACTGGTGGCTTGGTTCAGTCATTGGGATCTAGGGTGAGGATGTGATTATATGATTGTGAAATGGCATCTTGGGCCAAAAGGGAGCACAGATTACTGGGTATTCTCTCTCCCTGACACCAAGAGTGTCTGAGTGGTCTTGTGAAGCTATGATTTAATCTCACATAGCTTGAACAAATGATGCCATCTTGTTGGATGACAAAATAGAGTGGAAGCATCTCAGGTCAGACTCAGCAACTACCTGAGTCCTAGATAACAACAGTGAAGATGTTTTCTAGAGATTGCTCCCACTACAAGCAGCATTACATTGCATTATAGCTTTATATAGAATTAGAATTATATTACATTATCCCTCCCATAGTCCCCACCTGGGCTGTGTTGCCTATTAGAGCTGGTGTTCCACCCCCTCACCTGAGATGGCTGCCCGCAAGAAGGCACACAGCATTCAAAGATGCTAACAGTATACTTCACCCCTTTCATGAGAGGATCCTCCTGCCTCTAGCTTCTCAAGCTTCAGCCTTTCATAAAAGGGGCTAAGGCCTTCATTAAGGCAGACAACAATCAAAGCTAGAGTGAGTGTATCATGTATCAATGGAGGAAATAACAATGCTCTGGCAGACAGCAACAACTGCCTTCCATATCCACTTCACCCACAAGATGCAGCCTAACACCACAGGAGTGGATCCACTTAAATCACCTAGGGTACGTCTACATTTACATTATATTTACATTTACATTGCGTTTACTAAGGAACTCCTTAGTTTGAATTGATGAAAGCTGATTTTGAAGCAGAACCATAACTAGGGCAGGGCAAACAGGGCTAAGAGCTGGGTGGGGAATTTTAAAGGGCAGCCTCCAGACCCTGCCTGGTCCAGAAGAGGAATATGCCTTAGGTATATTCCTCCTACGGCCAGGCAGGGGCTGTGGTAGTTTCTTCCGCCCTGCCACAAATGTCTGTGGCTGCTCTTGCCCAGTGGTAGGGGAGGCACCCCCTTGCTGGGTCTCTGTCCATTCTTGCCCGGCAGCAGGGGAGGCATTACCTTGCCAGGTCTCTAGCCACTCTCACCCAGCAGCTGGGTAAACACCCTCCCCCCATCGGGGTGGATCAGTCCCAGGGATGGATCAGGGCCAGGGGAAGCGCCTTTCTGGCTTCCTGCATTGGGCACCAGAAGCCGCAGTTAGAGCTCTGCTTTGAAGTGATAAAACTTCATTCAGCTTCAAAGTGACAGTCAATTTGAACCCATTAGTTCAAACTGATACAGTGTAGCCATGTCAATTCAAGCTAACAGTTAGTTTGAATTGACTGCAGCTTGCCCTTCTCCTTCCCATGGTGCATGGTACCAGGATGGGGAAGTGCCTGCAGACACAGTGCCCTCTCCAACCCTCTCAGACATTCCCAGTGGCCACAGCCACGTGGCAGAGGGCGGTGGGGATAGCAGAAGCTGGTGGCAGCACACAGGGCTGGTGCAGGTCTGCAATCTGGGGCCACCAGGAGGTCCTCTGTCTCCTGGGCATCTGGGGGACTGAGTACATCCTGTCTTGGTTGCAGACTACCCACTGCAAATGGAATATTTATGCAGAGTTTGCTACAGCTCTCTCCACTCGGGAGCACCCCCAGAACACAGAGCAGGTCTGGATCAACATAAAACCCCTCCAGCAGGACAGGGGCCGGGAGGCCAGGCAGCTCCAGGTGCTGGGGCATGGAGGTACATACCCCTATTTTGCCAAAATGGACCGCTTCTTCAGTGAGGAGCCCTCTTGGTTGCCCACCAGCATAGTGGGAAGTGCTGAGGTCCCCTCCGCAGCCACACCAGAGGATGGGGAACTTCTGGGGTCGACACCCCATAGCCATCAACATCAGCAGCCCAGCAGTGGAGCTCTAGCCAGGGATTTTTGTCACGGAAGTATTTAATCCTGTGAGTGAAAATGGCAGAAGGCAAATTGACAGAGACACAAAATGGTGAAAAGTAATTTACTAGAGAAAAGCCCTTTTTAAATCCTCAGGTTAATCCTTGGCTAGCAATGATACAAGTGTTAACTTAGTTATGAAACAATTAAGATACCTTAGGAAGTAATTAATTAGTAAGCATAACAAATGCAGCATTCAAAGATTAGTGATCAGCAGCCATTTCATGATTTTTGAGGAGGCTCCCCTTGTACTTTCTGTCCTAAGCCCTATTCTATTTTAGAAGGCCACTTTAAGCTCCATTCCACTCTTTAGAACCTGCCCGTCCCCTAACTAAAACTGCTCCTTAGAACTCACCCCTCACTTATCGAAAGCCACTCCTTAAAACTGCCCCTCCTTTACCCAAGAATGATGTAATCTTCCAAAAATGGTAAGATGACTCATTTCCCCCCTCCCTTACCCTAGAGCACGTATCACCCTTCACACACCCCCACCTGACCTCATGACCATGATTCATATTCTAAAAATAGAAGGATGATTTCATCTTCTTGGGGGTATAAAAAGGAAGACATTTGCCGAAAGCAGCTTTGTGAAGCTTTGGCACTCAACCAAGCTGCACCAAAGAGGAACATGAAGAGAAATCTGAAAAAGAAGGACCCGAGGAGACACTGTAGCTGAGGACACCACTGACGCCAAGCAGCTCCTGAGGAAGAACTTTGCTGGAGCAGAGATGCAGAGCAGTAGCTGGATAGCCCAGCAGCTAACCATTATTTGGACTTCTTCCATCTAACTTTGGTAAGATATAAGAGAATCCTGGGGAGGTTAATTAATCAGTTCTAGCTTTATGTAGAACATGTCATCAGGACCAGCACACAGACCAGAGAAGCAGTAGAGAAGAGCCAGTGCAGACCAGAGAAGCCACCAACCAGGACCAGATCCTGACAGAGACCAGCAGAACAGAGGACCAAGGCTGGATCAGACCCTGACTAGAGAGACCTGGCCAGCGTGGAGCCCACCCAGAGAACTGGGGACTGCCTGAGTGAGTAGCAAGACACCTGGAGCTGAAGCCTGCCCCAATGACCTGATCCTGACCAGACCGGTGTGCTAAGTACAAAGAATGGCACTGTTTTTCTCTGAGGAATTTGGAAATTCAGCTGAGTCCTGATTTATATGTCCAGATTTTGAGGTGAACCTTTGTCTCTGACAGGGCAGAATAGGATCCAAAGTGGTGATTCAGAGGGATGTGTGGGAGGTGCTGTAAGTAAAAGAGTGCTTGTGTTGTGCCTGTTAATAAAGCTGGATGAGTGCAGTGTGCCTGAGAAAAGCTGAACTTCACACATTCCACATGTGACGGGCCATCATTTGTTGAATGGTCTGTCTATAGGTTGTTAGGTATTTGTTAGGATTTTTGTGATCTTAATGTATTTGCTATTGAATGTTAAGTGGATTGTTATGTAATTTTTAAGTAGTGTAACACAGTAGAGCAGCATTCTATTCAACTGTCATTCTGTGTAATGGTCACTGTGATACATAGTTATTGTATGGTAAAATAGATATTTTCAGTTCTTGAATTTCATTGTAATTTTGTAATTTTTAAAATAAATGTTAACATTTGTTTTCGAAGAATTTATTGCTCTAAGTCTGTTCTTGATTGGCTAGCTGTAGCCATATCTTCCACAGGGGCATGTTACCCACTTAGGCGAGCAGACCACATTTGAATTTACCACAGAATGATCGGTGCTAGTATTCCCTTAGACAAGCGAAAAGCCGCCTTAACAGCTGAGGGATTTAAATTCTGGGGTAACAGGGCCATCACCCATCTGCATTCCAGCCACCAGCCCCAAACTCTTCCCTATAACAGAGAAGGCACTCACCACCCTGGAGGCACTGGAGGAGGAGGACCCACCCACTGAGAAAGACCTTGAAGAGGGCATGTCCCATTGGACAATGGCAAGACCTGTGGGTAAGCATTCCCTCCGTTCCTCCATATGGGCATGGCTATACCTGCCTGTGACACAGGAAGGATATGGGGACATGGCCTGGGGACAGGCAGGGTCCCAGCTACACAGGAGGGCACAGAGGCTGTCTCACAGGGTAGAGCAGCGGGGAGCTGTGTGACATGGGGGAAACTGCTCAAATAGGGCAGGGGCCTGTCAGCAGGGGGCTGGGAGGAACCAGAAGTGCCAATGTCGAGGGGAGACCATGTGCAGCCCTGAACACTAGCATGTGGCCTGAAGAGACACCCGGATGCTGCAAGGGGCTCTGTGTTGTCCACCACTGTGGGCACCTCACCCGACTCAGCCCATATGGCATGGCCACACCTACATTGGGGGCTCTGTCTCACAGGACATGGATTGGGAAGCATGGGGGCGGTCAGGGAACAGCTGCTTGCTATCATCAGGCCGCACACAGTGGTGGCCACGTAGCCCCATGGGACTAACCCTGTTCTTTCTCCCTCCCTCCACCAGCTCACACAGTTGACTGACGCCATGCCCCAGGGAGCCCACCAGCTACCACCAGGTGATGAAGGAGGGCACACTGTACCTGTGATGACCTCTTCCTTGAACTGATTCATCTGGGCCAGGGGGCTGAGAAGGGTGCGCTGGCCTAGCAGGGGCAGGTGTTAGCCCATCAGCCATCTGCCCTAAGCCTGCTAGATAGGGCCATGGACCTGGATAAGCTCCACACCATCACTCAAGAGCATCAGAGTGCATGAGCCACATCCTCAACATGATTGGTGTGGCCCTCCAGGGCATGGTGGCTGGCATAGGGTGGCTGGTGGACCACTTCACCAGCCCTCCTGCCCCCACAGCCACACTATCTGACCCCCTCATCCCTTGGTAACAGCATCCTTGCAGCCAGGGTGGGCACAGCGAAGGCCGAGGGCAACCCCCCCCGGTACCAGGACTGCCCCCCATCCTGATCTCCCAAGTATCCCATTCTCTCAGGACCCTAACCCCCTCCCTGGCCTCAAAACTGCCCCCTGTCCCCTTTAAATAGAACATTCCAAAGGAATCTTTGATCTGTCTGTCTTTATTGGTTTGGAGATGGTAGTGTTGGAGAGTGGTGACATGTGGGGGAAGGCACACATGGGTGCCTGGTGGCAGGCCCCAGTCCTCAGGGCTCCTCCCTGAGGAACATGCCCTTCAGCACCTCCTGGATTGTGCAGGCTCTTTACTCTGGCTGATGCCTTGCTGCTGGCTGCCGGAAATGTGTAGCGAGTTGTTCAACTTTTGCCTCTCAGATGGGGGGGGGGCTCTTACCTCACAGTTCACAGAAATTGGGCAGGGCAACACAGGCACTGACAACCTCTGGGATGGTCTCCTCTATAAGGTGGAGGAGCGTCAGGAGACAGTGCCATGTGGCTTTGAGCCTCTTGTTAAAAATCATGCTCCACCACTTGCCATTTAGCCTCCTGTTAAAAACCTCCTTCCTTGCACTTAGGTGGAACATGTAGGGCTTCATAAGCCATAGGAGCAGAGTGTAGGCAGCATTGCCTACTAGAGAAGGACAGGCACATGCACTTCCCCGATGGTCATGTCATGGAGCGGGAAGAAGGTACCCGCCTGTAGAGGCCCAAGTTGCTGAGCATGGGGGCATCATATGTCCTCCCCAGCCAGCCAACATAGATGTTTGTGATGAGGCCCTGGGTGATCAGAGAGACCCTGCAGGAGCAGAGTAATAGCCCTTGCAGTTCCAGTACTCTCTGGCTCGGTGCAGCGTGGCTCGGACAGGGATGTTTGTCATGTTGAGGATGCCAGTGCAGTTAGGGAATCCGAGGGCATGGAGTCTGTTCAGGGCTTCCTGAAGGTTTCCAGGAGTGACCAGGTGGGCTAGCAGGACCTCATTGAATGTCCTGCTGACCCGCATGGTGGCCCCCATGGTGGCCTTCCCAATCCCAAAATGGTGTGCATCTGACTGTTAGGTGTTTGGGTTCACCGTCTTCCACAGGGCAACAGCCACTCTCTTGTCCACAGGGAGGGTGGGTCTGAGATGTGTGTCCAATTGCTGCAGCAGTGGGGTCAGCTCATGGATCAGCTCTAGGATGGTCTGCTTCCTCATCCTGAAGTTCTGCTGCCACAGGTTATCATCCCAGGTGGTTAGAATGACACAGTCCCACCAGTCACCACTGTTTTCATGTGTCCAGAAGCAATGGGGCACGGAGGGCAGCAGGGTGGCCATGGAAGCTGGCAGGGTCAGTGTGGTAGGGGTGCTGATGCCTGCCTCTGTGCTGCCAGGGTCCAAGAACACCATGCTTAAGGCAACCAGAGCACTGGACAGGGTTGTTCGGATGCTGGGCAACTCCGCAGCAAGCTACCGGGCTGGGCTTGATCCATGATCTGCTCACTGACTCTTGCCAGCCACAATGGGTGGGGGGCTAAGGCAAATTCCTGCTTTTATGCAATTGGCTATGGCACTGACCCCTCTCAGGGACCATGTTGCCACACTTCCCATGTATCCCTCTTCCAGTTCAAACTAGCAAGTCCTGTCCATGGACATGTTAGTTTAGATTGGATTTCCTAGTGTGTCCATGTTAATTCAAATTACCTGAATTTGAACTAGTCATTATTAGTTTTAATTGCTTACTTTGAATTCAGTTAATTCAAATTAACATCCCAACTATAGACATACCCCTAAGGACTAGTGCTGGGTGCTTTAATGTCTGCATACGCAGCTAGGACTTTCATGGTACTGCAGCCTGTGAGTGAAGAGAAATATATATAGTGAACCATCTTGTGGAGTAATGCCCCATCCACCATCTTGAAGAAGGATTGGTCTCCCTCAACCTCCTGACCAATAACACACTGGAATGGCTCAGGTCTACAATATACAATTGCTGAATATAATGCTCAAATGGAACTCTAAACTACATGGAACAGAAGAAATGTGTTATTGGAAACAGCAGACCCTATCATGAAATGATTTGGAAGCAATGTTTTGCCTTGGGGAAATGTAAGCTGGGACAAGATCAGCCATTGTGAGATGTATTGGCTCAGCAGAGAAACTAGTGTGTAGCTAGTATGTAACTCCGTCACATGGATCACAGAAAGTGAAGAGAGGGAACCAGATTACAAAGAGGATAAGTCAGGCAAATCCACTTTGCCTGATAGCAACACCCCATCTGTGGAAGAATATTTGCCTAGAGGACTCCTAAGCAGTCACTGTGGTAATATTGGAGGAGGAGGAATTTAGCACAGCTCCATGTGGTCCAGTTGCACATGAGACTGATTTTCTACTACAGGCAGATCTCTAGAATACCAGCACCAGTCCTTCCCAAACATTGATGTCTCTCTTTATTAACCAGTTATGTGCCAGACAACTTTCTGTATGGACTGGCAGAAAGCCAGACAGTGAAATTACAATTATACTAAAATATGTTATACAAGATTCTATGGGGCAGATCATCATCTGGAGTAAATTAATATAGCTTTATTGATTTCAGCCATATGGGGACAATTTAGAACAGTGCTGGATCTGTCCCTACCTTATGCTATAGAATACTATGCATGCTAAATTTTCATAAAAATATTATGTACCTCTTTCTCCATGTTCAGCCCTACTTTCATCTACATCTAAATAGTAATTATCTAAATAGTAATTACCTATTGCTCCAGTAAATTTCAATAAATGTTTAACAGTGTAGAAGATAAAAAACACATTCCACTGTGCAGCTTTCATGCTATGTGTTAATAGACTGTGGGTGTCCAGTAAATTAACCAACACAGCACATGTCTCAGATAATGTTTTGAAATGAATGACATGTTTTAGCAGTGCCTCATGCTTCATAGATGCCATGCATTAGCTGCCTTAAGCAACAGGCAAGGTAAGTCAACAACAACAAATTGTCCCCCTTGAACTGCCTTCACAGTGCTGGCTTCATTATTTGTAACAGTACATCTGGTCAGTTCTTACATGTATTAAAAACATGAAGCTTCTATCAAGTCCCTCAGTTCAACATTTTCTACTAATAATGCAGCTGGCTAAGGGGAAATGATGGTTAAGGAAAACCAATGTGTAATGTTAATCATGTTGTCTACTGTGTGAGAACAAGTCAAAATAACTAACATAACTGCAATCACTAATAGCACTGCCACTTCTGCAAAGCCACAGATTTCTTCTGACATTTCAACAGCTGTATTTGGAGAGAAGCATCCATCGCTTATAGAAGCATGTCCTTGGATGAAAGGTGATATGAAAGTTAAAAAAAAAAACAATTAAGAATAATTATGTAGTATTAATTTCATGGAATGCATTTGTTTATTTAGAATGAAAAATCCAACAATTTTAAGGATGATTTTTTTAGTAGATATTACAAAGAAGACAGTTTTTAATGAAAAATCAAGACCTCAAACTTCTGCTGTAGTCATACATTAACGATACGATTATGATTAGGGAAACCTATACATTCTTTGTGAACAATCAGCAAACGACACAAACAGCAATTAACAATTACTCTTCAGAAGTCTCACTCAAGGACCAAAAGCTCAAATGCAAAGGCCTTGATAACTAATAGTATACGCAGTCTCAATAGTCCATTTGTTAAGTAGCTCATTTCCAGTTAGCAAACACCTGTAGCACTATCATAAAGCTGCAGTATGTGCACATATGGACACTAAGCAGTATTGTAATGACATAGATATTATTGAAGTTATACCCAATGCTCATACTTCTTCCAGCTGTGTGTGAATGCAAGAAGCAACATTCTTGTAACAACCATAAAATCTGCTGGAGGTCATTAAATATTATGGGTAGTGATGTAGAAGGACATTTGGAAACCATCCGCTTCATTTTATTACCAGCCTCTCAACTAGGATTTATTTAGTGCTATGGCTAGTGTAGGTATGCTGCATTTATGATTTCTCTGATTTTTTTTAAGCAATGGTTATTTTAAAGTCCAAAGTCACATTCTCCCCTGAACTCAATGAAAATCAAAGATGAATTCTAGGGATAAAGTCTACCTTTAGTTGGTAAAGTTGTACAGGTGCTGAGTAAAATAAAAGACAAGAGCAGATATTCTACATGCCCACAATACCAGAACTCAGTGCTCTTTGGGTCCTTCTGTTGAAACAGGACAGGACAGGTCAAGTCAAAAACTGCAGGAAAGGAGAAAGAGGTGGGGTGTTGAATGAGCAGCAGGTATTAAGGGCTACATCATGCTGCTCCTTTAAAAGGCCATTGTCATCATCCCAGTGAAAACAATGGCAACAAACACACACTGATTTTTAGGATGAAAGGATCAAATGATAAAGAGCAAGCTGTCCCCTAACTGGTACATGGTGTTCAATTAACACTACAAAGCTCATATCAAACCATCTGTCTTGTCAGGGCTGGCTTGACCCATAAGCAAATGAGGCCCTGGCTTGGGGCATCCTTTAATTAAGGGTGACCATGGTGCTGTGCCAGGAGCAGAGCGGACTAGCCTAAAAGGAACACCCCCCTGTTCCTGCTCATCCCCAAACCAGTCACTCTCCCCTGGGGGCAGAGCAGGCTGGCCCATGGGGTGGGCTCTGCTCTCTTGCCCCATCTCTGGGCTGGCCTGCCTCATCCCTACAGAGAAACAGCCGGCCCAGAGGCGGGGCAAGAGAGTGGAGCCCAGCCTCTGGAGTGGCCCACTCTGCCCCTGGGCTGGCTGTCCCCCACCTGGTATCGTGGTGAGCCAGCCAGGAGCAGAGTCTAGGTTCCACCCCCCCACACCTCCCCTCACTGGGGGAGGTGTGCAAAATTGAATACCAGCTCAGGGCGCCAAAGCTCCTTGCATCAGTCATCTGCCTTATATACTTCTTGGACCTGCGAAACACTGAGGGATCAGATGCTATCCCTCTCCTACTGTGAATTTGAATAATAGATAAGTATCCTGCTTCGAATTTACACATAGTCTCCTTCCTCTCAGGACACCTGATCAAGATGGGACAAGTTTCCCCCTTTATCTCTTATGCATATGTGTATTTCTTCTATTTTATATATTATTTTCTATGCCTCTTTATTTGTTATCCTTTTCTCTGAGTCTTGTTTCTGAAGATGTGTTTATGCTTACATTCTAGTTCATCCTCTGGTGAGAGATCTTTGCTTAATTAATTATCTGCCTATTTGCTCAAAACAATCTGTGGATAATTTAATAGTCTACAATTAAATAGGTCCAGTGTCCACTAAAACATTTATTTTGGACTAAGCAAAGGTCTGATCCTAATTATGTTTATTCTTGCTTCATGTTATACATATCATATTTATCCACAAAGAAAAGTGGAGGAATTCAAAGGAAGCAATGATAAGTAATACAATGTGACAGAGAAGGGTTTGCTTTTTACTTCTGACACACTGGGTAAGTTTATTATTATTATTATTATTATTATTATTATTATTATTTCCCTTCCCACTGGTGATCAATATGTAATACTATTAACAGAGAAAAAGCAAAATAAAGGATCTTGGAAATCTTTGAAGTAGTTGGAATTATTGATCTTAAAACTCTCCAGTTGCAGTTTGAATTCCTGGCATTTTGATACAACTCTACAGAAACAATTCTGTTCCATATCTGTATATTTCTTTGTATCACAGAAGTGTTCAGGGTTATGAATAGTGTTATTAGTATTATTTTATTAGCATATGTATGAAATTTTGTTTTTTTTTTAAGTTTCTTTTTCTTAAGGGAGTTAACTTTATTTCAATTTTGTCTGTTCCAAGATGCTGAAGGTCTCAAAGGTATCAGATAAAAATCAGAATAGTCTTCTCTCTGTGTCATTGTAGAATCAGTGTTGTAGCTTAGTTTTATGCAGCACTGTGCATCTAGAAATACTACTTTTTTGACTCAATGCAAATGATCTTTTTTCATTAAATTTCCCACAACATGTTTGTTAAGCAAAGGAGTCCATGACCTAGTGTTGTGGGTTATCTGGCTATACTACACAATTCCTGCTTTACCATGCCTAAATCATTCAACCTATCTATTCTTGAGTTCTGTACCTGTGAAAATGTAAATAAGAAACTTCATAAGTAAGTCGTGTCTATTTAGACCTGTGGTTCCCAACCTTTTGCAGGCTGGGACCCCCTTTATAGCCTCCCAAAATTTTGTAGAGCCCCTGTCTGTCGGTGGCGATTCTGCAGACAGGATTCAGCCCATGTTGACAAAATCTGGCCTGTGTGGCCACAATCGGGGGGGTGGGGTGGGGAAGCAGGTGCTGCTCGGCCATGGCCCCCTGCCTTTCCCCATTCCCATGCCAGCAAGCAGGGCTGCAGCGACCATGGCTCCAAGCCGGTTCCTGCAGGGCAGTGGGGGCAGGCAGCCCATGCAGGGGAAAGAAGCCAAGCTGCCGCCAGCATGCGATCTGCCGGTGAGTGGCAGGCCTGCCGCCACAGCCCCAAGATGAACAGGGCCAGCCGCTGTGGGTGAGCAGAGTGGAGCAGAGCCAAGCTGCCACCAGCATGTGACCTGCCAACAAGGCACAGCCCTGCTGCCATGGCCCCCAGTTGAGGAGTGCAGCCCGCATGGTGACCGTGCTGCCATGGCCCCGGGCCAGCCCCTTTATCTGCCCCAGCAGTGGAGCAGAGAGGCAGCCGGCTTGTGCAATTGACTGGCTGGCAAACAGCAGCCCTCTGCCATGGCCCCCAGGTAAGCAAGACTGCCAGCATGGTGGCCCCACACCATGGCCCACAGCCAGCCCCTGCACCAGCCCTTGCAAGTGAGCAGGGGGCCACCCCTGCAGAGGAGCAGAGCTGCAGCATGCATTTGCGAATGGCTAGCTGGCAAGTGGCAGCCCTGCCGTGATGGCCCCCGGTGAGCAGGCAAGCCCCTGCAGGGGAGCGGAGCAGAGCCAAGCTGCTGCTGGCATACGACCTGCTGGTGAGCGCCACCATGGCCCGCACCTGGTTCAGGTGAGCTTGGCTGCCACCTTGGCCAGGTAGCCCTCTGCACCTGCCCCCTGGCCTCACAACCACAATACTTTTAACCCCCCAACCTGTTTACCCACCGACCCACCCCCCACTTAGAGTCATAGGTTAGAAAGGACCTCATGAGGTCATCTAGTCCAACCTCCTGCCAAAAAAGCAGGACCACTCTCACTAAATTATCCCAGCCAGGATTTTGTCTAACCAAGCCTTAAATATCTCCAAAGATGGAGATTCCACCACTTCCCTAAGTAGTCCATTCCAATGCTTCACCACCCTCCTAGTAACAAAGTTTTTTCCTAATATCCAGCCTTGACCTCTCCAGCTGCAACTTGAAACCACTGCTTCTTGTTCTGTCCTCTATTACTACCGAAAACAGCCTAGCTCTGTCTTCCTTGGAGCATCCCTTCAAGTAGTTGATAGTTTCTGTTAAATATGCCCTCAATCTTATCTTCTGAAGGCTAAATAAGCATAGTTCCTTCAGTCTTTCTTCATAGGTCTTGTGCTCCAGCCCCTTGATCATTTTTGTTGCCCTCCGCTGGACTCTTTCTAACTTGTCCATATCCTTTTTGTAGTGGGGAGCCCAAAACTGGACACAGTATTCCAGATGTGGCCTCACCGGTGCCAAACAGAAGGGAATAATCACATCCCTCGATCTGCTGGCAACACTTCTTCTGATGCAGCCCAGTATGCCATTGGCCTTTTTGGCAGCAAGAGCATATTACTGACTCATATCCAGATTCCCATCCACCATGACCCCCAGGCCTTTTTCTACAGTGCTGCTACTTAGCTGATCACATCCCAGCCTGTAGCAGTGCATGGGGACTTCCATCCCCAGTGCAGGACTTTGCACCTGTCCTTGTTGAACTTCATGTGATTTCTATTGGCTCATGGCTCTGATTTGTATAGGTTTGCCTGAATCCTCTCCCTGCCCTCTAGCATGTTTTCTGTTCACCCCAGGTTGGTGTCATCTGCAAACTTGCTGAGTGTGCAGTCTATCACGTCATCCAGATCATTGACAAAAATGTCGAACAGAACCGGCCCCAGGACTGACCCCTGGGCACACCACTCGTTACTGATTCCCAGCTAGACATGGAGCCATTGATTCCTACGTGCTGAAACTCTTGATCTAGCCAGTTCTCCATCCACCTTACGGTCCACATATCCAACCCATGCCTCCTTAACTTGCTGACGAGAATGCTGTGAGAACTTGTATCAAAGGCCTTGCTAAAGTTGAGGTATTTCACATCAACGGCTCTTCCTGCATCCATAAATCCAGTCATCTCATCATAGAAAGTGATCAGGTTGGTCAGGCAAGATTTACCCTTGGTGAATCCATGCTGACTGTTCCTTATTGCTCTATTTTCCTCCAAGTGTGTCAGGATGGATTCTTTGAGAACCTCCTCTATGTTTTTTCGAGGGATTGAGGTGAGGCTGACAGGTCTGTAATTTCTGGATCCTCCTTTTTCTTTTTCTTGAAGATAGGCACTTTATTTTCTTTCTTCCAGTCCTCCGGCACCTACCCTGTTCACCACGAGTTTTCAGAGATAATAGCCAGCACTACTGCTATCTCATTGCCCAACTCCCTCAGCAACCTTGGACGCAGTTCATCTGGTCCCACAGACTTGTGCACATCCAGCTTCTTTAAGTAGTCCCTAACCTGACCTTCCATCAGCAAGGGCCTCTCTTCTTCTCTCCAGTCTGCCATACCCAGTGTAATGGGCCGGGAGCTGGCCCTGCCTGTGGAAACTGAAGTAAAAAAAGCATTGAGCTTTTTTCTCATCCTCCATCATGAGGACACTGGCCCATTCAGTAAGGGACCCACACCATCCCTGATTCTCTTCTTGCTATTGACATCCTCGTAGAACCCCTTCCTGTTATCCTTCACATCCCTTGCTAGCCGCAATTCCAATTGTCCTTTTGCCTTTCTGATTTTATCCCTGCAGTCCAGAGCAATATCTTTATATGCCTTTTTAGTCATGTGTCCAAGCTGCCACTTCCTGTAAGCTTCCTTTTTATGCTTTAGTTAAGTGCAGAGTTCTCTGGTAAGCCACACTGAGCACTTTCCACATTTGCTGTTCTTTCTGCTCATTAGAATGATATCTTCCTACGCCCTTAGCAGGGTTTCTTTAAAATACAGCCAGCTCTCTTGGATGCCTTTTCCCTTCAGATCAGCCTCCCAAGGGATCCTGCCCATCACTTTCCTGAAGGAGCCAAAATCTGCTTTTCTGAGGTCCAGGGTCTGCATTTTGCTTCTTTCCTCTTCTTCATTAATCAGCATCTTGAACTCTACCATCTTATGGTCACTGCTGCCCAGGTTGCCATTCACTTTTACTTCCATGATCAATTCTTCTCTTTTTGTGAGCAGCCAGTCAAGGGGTGCAAGGCATCTAGTTGGTTCCTCCAACATTTGTACGAGAGAGTTTCCCTCAACGTTCTCCAAAAACTTCCTGAATTGGCTGTGCATTGCTGTATTGGCCTCCAAGGAGATATCAGGGTAATTGAAGTTCCCCATGAGAACCAGGGCCTATGATCTAGAAACTTCAGTTGTCCATAAAATGCCTCATCCACCTCCTCCTTCTGGTCTGGCAGTCTATAGCAGACACCCACCACAGCATCCCCCTTGTTGCCTTCCCCTCTAAACTTAACCCACAGATTTTCAACGGGCTTGTTTCCACTTCCATAATGGAGCTCTGAGCAGTCATAGAGCTCTTTTACATCTAGGACTACTCCTCCCCCTCTTCTTCCCTGTCTGTCCTTTCTGAACAATTTATACCAATACATGGCAAAGCTCCAGTCATGCAAGCTATCACACAACATCTCTGTTATTCCAATTATATCACAGTTCCTTGTCTGCACCAGTACTACAAATCCTTCCTGCTTGTTTCCCAGGCTCCTTGCATTTTTATACAGGCATGTAAAATACCGGGCTGATTGCCCTACTTTCTCCTGTCAATTTTCAGTTCTATTGCATCCTTGCATTTTCTCCCAGCATTGTCTTCTCCCACTTGCCTCAGGTATTAGGGCTTCATTAGAACACCTAAAACAATTATTAGACCCCCCCACACACATGTTTTGAACTACCCTCTTTTTTATCCCTGGTTTTACAGTCCCGGCACCCCACAAGTTCCATCCCTTCCCCCAGGTCTCCCATATTGTGACTCCGCTGTGGGATTTGGTCTCCTTCCCCCTTCAAACATAGTTTAAAGATTGTCTCACTAGGTCAGCCAGTCTGCATCCTGGAGCAGCTGCAGAGTGCTTTCTCCCACCCTATGCAGCCCACGTTCTTGTGATGTGCAGGGCAGGAGATTTAAAATGGGCCCTGATCCCAGAACTCTCTGTGGCCCCCTTGCAATATTTCTCTGCCCCCCCCCCCAGGGCTCCGCAGCCCACAGGTTGGGAGCCACTGATTTAGACTATAAGTTTTCAGGGAAGTGTCTATCTCTTTCCATGTTTCTGTTCACACTGCATGACTTCAGTGGGGTTTGGCTGGGGCCTCTAGGTTCAACTGTAATGTAAATAGTACAATCTGAGGTTTAATATCTTTTAAGGAAAATTTTACTTATGCAATGCTTAAATTGTCATAGAACTCCTCAAATTCTTTCTTTAGGAGTTACATACCAGCATTCTTTTTAGATGTAAGACAGGCTTAGAAGCTGTGCTTAACAGCTTTTGAAGGGGGGGGACAATTAATCTGCATGGGTCCTGTCTTAGCATGGATACAAAGAGCACAACTAGCTGATTAGCATACTGGGTGCAGGGCATAGTGGGTGATGGTACTTGGGGTTCATCTGCTCACAAATTTATCAATATCTGTAATTCTACTATGGGAAAAATATTAAATACTGCCTTTTTGTGAATTGCTACTCTATGTTTGTTGTAAATCTGTCTGAATTAGTTAAAGGGTAAAAACTACCATTAGTTAAGAAGTGGCTTGTAGGAAGTCCGACTGCATGTTTCAGCCTGAAAGAATTTGAAAGAGAGAGGGGTGAGGATTTGAGGGTATTTTAGCTTCTCCTCCTATTGCTTCCCCTGTCTTTTGATAGCTATGGCTAAGCCTTCTGTGATAGCTATGGCTAAGCTTTCTGTGAGGGCCTTGGAGAGTTCTGGGATCGGGGCCCATTTTAAATCTCCTGCCCTGCACATCACAAGAACGTGGGCTGCATAGGGTGGGAGAAAGCACTCTGCAGCTGCTCCAGGATGCAGACTGGCTGACCTAGTGAGACAGTCTTTAGATAGAGATAGCTGTTTACACCTACTTAAGAGCTGGAATCACCAGGGAAAAGAGCAAACTCTGTGACTAGGGAGAAATTTCTCTCTCTGAGCTGAGATGGGTAGAGCCAGCTGATGGTGAGAGTGGCCAGTGGTGAGCCAGGGGACGTGAGTGACTGGAGGGTGGGGCCTGTGGGCAGACTCAGTGGATAGTGATAGTGGCCAGGTGGGTGGCGTGAGTGACCGGAGAGCAGAGATGGTGGACAGCAGGTGGAGCCAAGGAACAGTTCTAGAGGATGGGCTGAGTGACCAGTAGATGGCATTGGTAGACAGTTGGTGTGAAAGACACTCCCTATGTACTATAGGGTAGGTTGGGAGCCTAGTTAGCACTGATTTTCCAGATCAGTGCCAGTTTCCCATTAAGTTTGTGTGTTCTGTTATGCAGTGTGGGTTGTTGGGAACTTTGCTCCATCCTCTAGAACTGTTCCTTGGCTCTGCCCGCTGTCTGCCAGCTCCACCCTCCAGTCACTCGTATCACCTGGCTCACCACTGGCCACTCTCACTGTCAGCTGGCTCTACCCATCTCAACTCAGAGAGAGAAATTTCTCTCTAGTCACAGAGATAGTTTGCTCTTTACCCTGGTGATTCCAGCTCTTAAGTAGGTGTAAACAGCTATCTCTCTCTAAATGACAAAAGCCTCACAGAAGGCTTAGCCATAGCTATCAAAAGACAGGGGAAGCAATAGGAGGAGAGGCTAAAATAGCCTCAAATCCTCACCCTTCTCTCTTTCAAATTCTTTGAAGCTGAAACATGCAGTTGGACTTCCTATAAGCCTCTTCTTAACTAATGGTAGTTTTTACCCTTTAACTAATTCAGACAGATTTGTACCATAGTGTAGCAATTCACAAAAAGGCAGTATTTAATATTTTCCCTTAGTAGAACTACAGATATTGATAGATTTGTGAGCAGACGAGCCCCAAATACCATTACCCACTATGCCCTGCACCCTATATGCTAATCAGCTAATTGTGCTGTTTGTATCCATGCTAAGACAAAAGCCATGCAGATTAGTTGCCCCTCCCCTTCAGAAGCTGTCAAGCACACCTTCTAAGCCTGCCTTACATTGAGAATAAGAAGCTAAAGAGAATTTTAGGGCTAAAAGTAAGGAAATAATTTCTAATTAAAAAAAAGTCATTTTCAAACATATGCTGTACCTTCAAGATGAGCTATAAGTATACAGTAACTTTATACTTTATCTCACGTTTCTCAGAATGTTTTACAAGGGAAGTTTAGCAGCTACTAATGTTACAGAAGAGTTATGATTACTGAACAAACAAGAAGATGAGACAGTCTGTTTAATGAATTCATGTAACTCTGTTGCATGTTAATAGGAGTTACATCAGTATGCAAACACAGAACAATATCCCTAAATTTTTATAGCTAGAGTTGTAAAAGGACAAAAATCTGCTGTCCTTTGAATAGCATTTTTGGAAGTGTATCATAAAACAAGCTCTGCTAATAGTTACTAAACATTATAGGGAAATATATGTCTGAAGACAGTGATTAGATATAACTTCACATCTTGCTGAATGTACACTAAGATCAAGTCATAGAAGTGACAGTAATGAATTCTGATTAATCCTAAAAGATGCATTAATTCCATAGCCAAAAGACAGCAGTGTGATTATTTTGTCTGGCCTCTTGTATATAAAAAGGCCATAAAAGTTTCCCAAAATAATCCTTAGAACATATTTTACAATAACATGGAATCTTGATGGTTTTATTTATTTATTTATTTCAAGTGTCAGTGATGGGGAATCCACCAAAATCCTTCTTTGAGAAACAAACAAGTTTTTATTGACTCAGGAGGATGAATAAACCACCCCCCTAAATGACATAATTTATGTTAAACCAACATAGGTAGTCATGTGTTCAATTCTATGTGGCTGGGAGAGCTTCTACTGTTCCCAGAGGTGTTTTTGTATTTTGCAGTAGAACTGTCCCATCGGCATGTGTCATCTTCCCCAGACACATTGCAGCAGTGCAGTTGTATTAGTACAGCTGTGCCACTGTGGTGCTGTATGTGTAGACATGCCCTAAGATAGCGTTCACACAAAGCATCAATATCATCTTAAACAAGATAAATTGCATGTTATGTTTAGTTTTAAAAGTATTAATAAAATAGGCCAGGGTGTATTGCAGTGTACCAGCAGTTCCAAAACAAAATCAGGGAGGAGTTCTGCTTGAAATCTGATAATACAAAAAGAAATCTATATAGTGTTTTTCATTTTCAAATACTTTACAACCACTAATTAAATACTTCTCAAACTTCTCATGAGGGTATATATTATCTCTATTTTAAATGGGAAACTTTGGCAAAGTAATATCTTCAAGATAACCAAGGAGATGAATGACAGAATTGGGACTAGAAATCATGAGTTCCTGGCTTCTCACTGTATGACGCTTCCTCTAGACAATGCTGTTTTCTTCTTTCTAGTATTATATTGGGACTTTAGGACAGTGCAGAGATTTCATACCATGTAGATGTTGCCCGAATAATTCTACATGGAAAAATGAACACAGAAAAAAAAAAGTACAGATTTTTTTTTAAACCAGAAAGAAAATAACAGCTCATAGCTTGTAAAAGAGTGGGATAATGTGTTTTATATGTAATTTCTAAAGGATAAAAAAATATATTGTGCATTGTTTGGTCTATTTAAATGCTGTTGACGCACTTAGCATTTGAAACGGGACTATGTTAAAGCACATTAGAGAACCTTTAATTTATATCAGCAGGCTCTACTCACACCAATTAATGCACAATACATTAGTGCACTTGAAAAATCATACCTTGTGCACTGCATTAACCCAGTTCAGAAACAAACCCTTAGAAACAAGAGGAACCACCTCTACTAACAGAAAATGATTTAGAAATCAAGTGATTATCTCACATCTGAATGAAATGCAAAAGATATCAGAGATGTAGCCATTATAACCAAATTATTTTGAAAATGATAATTGATTATTTTTCATATTAAATCAATAAAGAAGACAGAGTATCTCCAAAATGGAAGGAAGAGAATGAGTAGAGAATAAAGATGAAAGAGAAGGACAAAGAAGACTTAAAAAAAAAAAAGTATCATAGGTAACAGCCTAGAAATACATGGGGACCTCAAAATCCAGTTGCCTTAATACAATATCTGTATCTTTTTTCAAACTGTAAATACTATGGCTATGTCTACACTACAAAATTAATCCAGACTAAGTAATCTTAGTCTGGACTAATTTGAACCCTATCCCCGCTAGCCTTTGGCTAGTTTGAACTTAAAAAAAAAAAATCAAACTAATCAACTAATCAGCTGGTTAGTCAGAACTAACTGCTTAGTTCAAACTGTTTTTGCATTTTTAGTTCAAACTACCTCAATGGAGACATGCTAGTTGGAACTAAGTAAGTTCAAACTAGTGGTTAGTTTGAACTAAGTGATTTTTTTTGAACTAAAAAATGTGCTTAGTTCGAATTAACCTTCAAACTACTTATTTCAGACTAACCAAGTCTGAACTAAGATTTTTGGTATAGACACAGCCTATTTTGATTATAATGCTAGTCTTATGTAACCATTTTTGTCTTTTATTTAAATAGAAACCCCTTGAACAAAGATGAAAGCTAGCCCAGGATGACTTTTTCACCTAGGTAGGTTGTTAACTATGAAATGGCTAAACTGATGGGTGACTTGGATCATCTGATGAGGAAGATTGGGGGCCACCAGACAAAAGAGATGATAGCAAAGGGTCCTCCCATCAACCATGTTAGAGACACACAAAAAAGACCAGAATCAAAGAGCCAGGTGTGAAGAAGGGAAACAATCATGAACAATCTAGAAGATTCTGACCTAAACTGAAAGTATTTTCCACAGGGGTGAAGAAAATGATGCACAGAAGAATATGAAGGTGTTTTGTCTGGAGCCATCCATTTCTTATATCATAAGAAATAAAAAGTGAGTGATTCAGAATCTGATTTTTTGTGAATATTTGCATGTCCCTGGAGAGGTAAATGGTAAAACACAAGACTGAAGCTCTAAGAAAGGGTGTGTATAAGCAACTGAGTTGTTTTGGGGGTCCAGGAATCGAAACAAACAACTGTGGTTTTGATTTAAAAGTTGTCATGTCCAAATGGAGTTTTGTTATTTCAAAATGACGAGCCCCATCATTTCAAAATAACAAACCTTATTTCAAAATAATAGAACCTACCCTGAAATCAAAATAGTCGTTATTTCAAAACGGTTGTTTTGAAATAACGCTGTTTGGATGTGTTATTTCAAAATAGCCATTATTTTGATTTAACACTTTTGCCCTTTTCCTTACCAGGTTGCCTTCCTTTTTCTATATATTGGCTGGAAACATGGCCCTGCAAGTGGCCATGTTGCCACACCTCCCATGTTGCCCCTCTCATGATTTGAAATAGCAAGTCCTGTGTCCGGACTTGCTATTTCAATTTGAGGTTTTTGCTTATTTCAACTTAAGTTAATTTTAAATAATAATTTTATTTTGAATTAACTTATTTCAAATTAACTTATTTTGAAATAAGCATCTACATGTGGACATAGCCATTCAGTGGGTTCTCTCCCAGCTGAACTGCAAGGTCCAACTTCCAGTAAGGGATAACAGAGAAAGTCTGAGTCCGGGAAGTGTGTTAGTGAAGTCCAAAACCATCCTGGATCCAAACCAGATCAAGGGAATCTTAAAAGCACACAGGTTCAGCATATGACCCCGAAATAACAACATAGTGAGTGTCTGTGTCCACTTTCCACGCTTATTCCCATAGACATTTAAGATCAGAAGGAACCTTTATGATCATCCCGTAGAACTTAAACCGCAGAATCTTATTCACTCCTTCCTGCAATAGTCCCCCACCCTATGACTGAGTTACTGAAGTCCATATATAATAATTTAAAGATTTCAAGGGACAAAGAATTCACGAGAGAATCCATCAGCTAATGATGCATACGCTGCACTACAGGGATGTATCTGTATCATCTTTCAGAGGCCCAACTCTGTCTTTTGCTTTTAAATGTTAATATAAGGAACATAGTTCAAGGTCTAAACATCTTACTAATATTGAACATTTGAAAATTAGACCACGTATATACACAGGAGAGACTCTCATTGATTTCAGTGGGTTTTGAGTCAAGCCATATTTATTTCTCTTTGTCTGGAGAACTGATTTTGTTTAAAATAAGGAAACTGTTTAATATTAGTCAATCTCTTGATGCAAATCTGTTTTTAATTAGGACTAGCATTATTCAATTATGTTGCCCTCTCCCAATCTTCTGTTTCATTAACAGGATAAAAATTAAGGATTCCTCATCTTGCTTTCATGAACTTAGACTGTACCCACTTCAAACACACATGATATTTATCTGTTGGGTCATCTTAAATGGGCTTTTTTTTCACTGCTCAGGATGACTAGGGTTATGTCCATATGTACAGTGTTATTTCAAAATAAGTTAATTCGAATTAATGGAAAAGCTGAAAGTGAAATAGCATGTCCAAACACAGGACTTGCTATTTCACTTTAGGAGAGGGGCACCATGGGAGGTGTGGCAACATGGCCCCCTTCCTGACCCATGGCCCCACCTAATATAGGCTAAAAGGAAGGCACTCTGGGAAGGAGAAGGGCAAAAGTGTTATTTCAAAATAATGGTTATTTCAAAATAACATGTCCAAATGGTGTTATTTCGAAATAACCATTTTGAAATAACAGCTGTTTTGCTTTAAAGGAGGTTTAAGCTATTTCAAAATAATGGCTCTTATTTTGAAATGACCCTGTCATTTCAAAATAAGAATACATTGTGTGGACCTAATCTCTTTTATTTTGAAATAACCAGTGTTATTTCAAAATAAAAGGGACGTGTGGACATACCCCTAGGGTTCTTTGTTGGCCCAGGCATATATGTGATTTTATGTATAGAGCAACTTTACATATATCTACTGATGATACCTGAGTTCTTACATGTTTAGATGAATTGGAACCACAATTTTTTTACAATCTAAGAAAACGATATGTGGTGTTTGAAGTGAAGGAGGAAACAGAGCCACTGGATGAAATGGCACAGTCACAGCAGATTTTGTGACTTTGTCTTTGGAAAAGTGAGCAGGAGATTCATGGAAAGAGAAGAAAGAATGGAAGAGGAGGCAGAACATTAGAAGACTATGCAAAAGAAAGGAATTTCTTTGCAGAAATAACTAGGTTCTGATTTCTGTTGAAATGAACAAATACAGTGAGAATTGGCTGACCTGCATTAAAGAACAGACATTCTGACAGCCACACAATTAATTGCATACATAAAAATTGTTGTGTTGCATGTGTATTTATGTATATGACATATGCACATTATTTTGTAATCAGATGTTGGTGTTTTCTTTACTCCTTTCATCTCTGGGAGGAAAGTCATTATTACATAGGTTTCCTAAAGGTATGAGGAGTTATCCTTGACACTGTATGTGGGTGGATTTTGAACATGTTCACTTCCATTATATACAGCATTATCTTCTGGAACAAAGGAATCTCAATTCTTTTCTTAAATGTTGATGAAAAATCTGAGGCTTTCAGTAAAATGTGGAATTCTTACTTTGGTGAAGACATACTCATATGAGCAGATTCTCATTGATTTCAGCAAGCCTACTGCTGTGAGTATGCACTCACTAATGTGAGTCATAACTGAACAATTAAGCCACAAATAACCCAGCCAAATGAAGGCCAAGACTCTACTCATCCGACAATAGCAGTATGTGATGTAGATTCAAACCACTCCAGGAGAAGAGTGTGTGCCTACTGAAGTGTCCTGTTCTGGTGTATAGTTTATTGCCACTGCTCAGAATAATTAATTATGCCTCAGTCTTGATCAAAGAGTGTTAACAGGTTTAAGGCATAAAGTTTCTGAGCTCTTCAAATTGCAGATAGTATTCCAAAAGACATAATATGTCAAGGGGACAGCCAAAAGTTCTTCCCCTCCTGAGCTCTGAACACTTGTGTATTCCATTTTCTTTTAGCATATATCTTTTGTTTCAAAAAAAATTATTGCACATGCTCAGTGTTCAATTTCTGAAATATTCTCACTTTGTTAAATGAAATTAGGTTGTTTTCCCTTCAAAACTCACATTAAGGAAAGGTTCTACTTAGTCTATACCAGGACTGCATCCATGCTAGCTTTCTATTTTTAAACTTCAAACTCTTCATTCTTAAAGTAACTTTATAAAAGAGAATTTAGTTAGAATTTTTCTAACTAAAAAAATGTATTTTCTTTCATTCATCTGTAACACAAAGACAGTCAAAGAGATAGCATTCAGACTTTTCAAAACAATTTACCTTCAGGCAGAAATCAAACAGGGAAAATGTCAGTCTCAAAGGTGAATATTTTGGAAAGTTATAAGCAAAGGAAAATGAGCATGTTATAATAAATATTTTGCAATATTAAATACATCTGCCAAACTGCTGAATGAGCATGAATAAGATATAGAAAGAGTCATCTTCCTTAGTTTAAAGTAAGTTTTCCACCAATAACTGCGATTAATGCAGAAGTTAAATTAAGTAATGTTTATTTAAAGAAGTTATTGCCAATAGTTAACTTTGTACACATATGACCTACACAGAGAATGCATTGTTGCAGTCCATCATCCAAAGCTGTTGTTTAATAGCATAAATCCAAGAATAAAACAGGATGGAAATAAAATAAGCATCAGAATTATTTTTAGTTAACTAGTTCATTATGAGAAGTGCTCAGGTAGTATGATCACCGTTGATACTGGATATTTAGTTATAAATATAGATACCAGTGAGACGCAGTAAGCCAAATTTACAGCTTAATAAGGTTTAATATGCAAGGTTCTCTATAAATATACTAGTTAAATATAAAATTAAAGTTAAAATTAACTATAATATATTCACTTACTAAACTCAGAGAGCTAAGCAGTCATTCAGAAGGTTGCATCTGCAATGGTTTTCTTCAGAGGCCCCACCAAGGAGCCAGTGAATCCCCTGTTCTGACCAGCAGCACCTCCCATGGAATCAGGAATTGATGGAGCACGCCCCCCCTTTTCTCAGTGATGACTTTTTTATACCTTTCTATATATAGCTTTCTCCTAATTACCTCTCTACTAATTACCTACATCAGGTTCTCACCCTTGGATACGTTCCATTTTCACCATGATAATGAAGTCATCAAAATAACATCTGGTGATAGAAGTGATAAGAAAACATGTCCATTGTGTAAAAGCATACACCCACTCAGACATTCAAGGAAAACTTATTATTCCTCTCACTTTCAGCTATGTGCATTTGCAAGCATGCATGTTATATATTTTGTCTCCTTATGTGGTGTGGTATGCAGAAATTGAGACATCTGAAACGTTTTTCAGTAGTCATATTTGTGTCTGTCAACTGGAAGATGTCAAACTGCAAAGGCCAGAGTGGCTCAAACTGTAGTCAAACAACTCAAATTGCAGTGGACCTCCAACAATGTGGAGGACTGCCTAAGTATCTCAGTATGCTTCTAAGTACACAGAAAGGCAAAGAATCTGGGACATTGCTCCAGACCTAGAAGAGCGCCCTTTCATACCAAAGCTCTTGACTCCATCATAAAATAAACATACTGTTACATTTCCTGAAAACCTGTTATATTTGAGCATTTTATTGTGGATATCTAAGAATTTAAGATGTTCTTCAATAAAGGGACTACCAAAAGGATTCTACAGAAATCTTGGTATCATCATCCTCCTGCAGCCCTGATTTTGTAACACAAAACAAAAACAAATCTATTAAAGACAGTAAATGTAAATTGTGCCTTTACAGCCTGGAAGCAAACTAACATTATTTGCTGTGATCGCTATGAGTTTGGATCATTCCATTATTGGTCAAACAGTGAAGACCACCCATATACAAAAGATGGATCAATACACAGTGGCGAATAGAGGCAGGAAAGCTTTTCACACCAAAGCTCCTCATTCTACACTAGCATCTGATGCAGTATGCAGTCGATATATTCTTCTTTGATGTTCTTTTCAAAGCCCTACATAGCTTTCAGTGTAACTACCTCAGAGATTGCTTCACATTTCAGACAGTTGTGATTAATAAGTGATAGTGTATAGGCACAGGTTTGAACTTACCTAGATCAGATCCACAAAGATACATAAAGTCTAAACCCAAGAGTTAGAGCCTTATGTCACAGATTTAACACTCTAATTCATAAAACTGCTAGTTGGCTGCCACATAGCCCTGTAGACACCCAAGCTTACTTGGTGCCTAAGTTTTCATTGTAATCTTTTTTTTTTTTTCTGGCACCTAACTTTCTTTCTTAATATAAACAATGATGTCTAGACCCCTATCACCTAAGCCTCAGTGGAATCAACAAAAAAGAGGAAGATAGGTTTTCTTAACTGACTTGTAAGTAAGCTCAGATACCACTTACCAGATACAGCCCCATTCAAAATCTGACTGGAGGAAGATGTGGCGGTGCAGGTGCATATCTTCTAGTTCAGTAACTAAATATCTGTCTCTCCTGTTGAAGCTATTCCATGTTGAATAAATATTTAAATAACACTAGATTATGAGAAAGTATGGCTTAGTGGTTGGAACCCCAACCTGGGAGCTGTAGGGTCCAGTCCTCCCCTTCTAATTACTCTAATTTAATCCAAAGCGGAGTTAATTCAACAGGAAAGGTGAAGGAGCACCACCTGTGATTATATCATAGGTTAGTTGCTGGAGCGCCCTCTTGAGAGACTGTTAAGATCTTTTCTGCTCTTTAGGTCATGGAAATTGAACCTGAAAATTCTATAGCCCAAGTAAGTGTTCTGGCTACTGGGCTAAAAGTCAAAGTATTGGCAAAATTGGTTCCTTTTTAATGCAGATTAAGGCAGGCACATGACTCGTTTCAGTTAGAGATGATTTAGAGACCCAAGCTCCTCACTTGAGGAAAAGTATTCTCAGCTGTAGATTGCAAGTGGAGATAAATGCCTCTTTGCAAAACAGATGTAGTTGCCTAACTCTATTAAGATGTGGACCTAACAACACACCCCTGACATCTCCTAGTAGCTAGTTTAGCTAGCTTCCAGCCTAGCATGCTGGATCACCTTTTAAGGCAGCTGTCCTTCCTCATTCATGGTATAGGTGCCTACAACCAAACTCAGGCTTTCTGGATCCCAGTGTTTCAGAGATTTCCTAGTCAGTTAAGAGTACAGAGCCATAACAAAGCATTACAATGTCTAAATCCCTTTGTGGATCGAGGCCCAGGGAAGTCTAATGCAGAGATCTCATTTGTAAGCTGTGTGAGGATGAGTGAGTCTTACCACCTATAAGGCACAATCAAGACTTCTCTTTTTGTTGGCCTTCACATAATATTAAATAAGCAAATAGTTCCAGCTGCTTTCTCTGGAAAAATAACCAGCAAGCTTTGCCTGCTTCTAAATATGAGACTTTGCCTGGAGTTGGGGGAAATGAGAGTTTTGCTTTATTTTGTAATATAAATATTTCTACATCTTTTAGTTTCACAGATATTAAAGTAATAAAGAATAGTGCCCTGTTCTGTATGTATCCAGCTACGCAAAGAGACAGTGTGATCTTTGGATGCACAATCCTTCTTTCATATTCCCTTTGCAAGGTGTATTTCAGTGCCACACCTTAATTCAATGACCTGTTAAATGTCTTTCAGGTGTTATCAGTTTGGTTTATAATCATTCATCAAAATGTGTTAGCCCACTTGATCCTGGGTACTTCAGGTATGGCACATTTCAAATGTATGGTATGAAAACTACATTTTCATGTTCACATCATGGAAGGACCTTCTTTGACCTTGCTTAGAATATGCAGAATATACTTTATCACATAGTTTTGTATAATTTCAGTGAATTATAGCATAACATATATCTAACATCTTCACATTAAACTGAAAGGTGGTAAATCAATACTCTGTTCTACAATCTGATGTGTTGCCATGTTTGCCAGATGCATAATTTGTGTTATATATGTCTATAAACTGTTCAAAAATATTAAAAGGTAGAAAGGGTTGGCAAGTTATGTATTTTCTCTACCATAACAAATATTTCATATTTTGGGAAAATGTTATGTTAGTTAACACAGTCTCTGAATATTTTAACCTGCTTCACTAGAACATATGGATATAGCTTTAACTGATTTTTTCACTAAATTACTATATACATTATTCTTATTCTGATTTCTATCACAGAGGCACTTACAAACCCTAACTGAAATTGAAGCTCCACTGCGGTAGACAACATGAAAATACCTCCTAAGAGTGAGGCCTCTAAGAATTTGTCATGTACACAAATTGGTAAACAAAGGGTGGGAGGGGAAACAGATGAAATGTCTTCTTCAAGGGAAGTGGTGTGATAGTGCTGGAGCTAGAACACAGATTTCCAGTAAACTGCCTTAGTTACCATGCTACACTGTTTTTTGAAAGATAGCGACTTTCTGGACACCTTCTTTCTAGATTATTTCTCCATTATCAATTGTACTGATATTTATGTGTTCCTTTTACAGATGTGATCATTATGTTAGGAAATTTTCACTTTGTATATTCCCACATTCTCCAGAAAAAATATCTTAATTTTATAAATTCAAACTTAAAATGTTAAGCATGTTCTCTTTAAGGAAAACAAATCCCTTATTTTATTGGGCAGTATTGCAAAGAATGTTTGAAAATCCACACACTATACCAACAAAGCAGCCTTTGTGTGCATTTATTTCTTCTTATAAAATCATGAATAACACCTGTGCTCTCAGAGACATTACTGGAAATTAACATTCATAATTAGACTGAATGGCTGGTTAATGGTTGCTTATCATAAACTGATAGACACCTGCCTCACAGTGGACATAATAAATAAAACCCATTGTATAAAAGACACAACATTAGTAATGGCCAGATCCATCACTAGCTTCAGGTTATTGTCTGATTTATTGATTGTATGTTGCCTATATTAGTTACTTTAAGATTTCCAATTAGCTAAGTAACAGCTGTGAGGTTTGACAGGTTGTAGTCCCAGACTCAGGCTCAGCAGCATTACTGTTTGGTTGGGAACACTGCTGCGTATGACTGCAGCACTCACACTTAGGAAAGAACTGAGTTCTGTGTTCTCAACAATTTTAATAAAACTTAGCAAAAACATGAATGTTTCAATCCAAACCAGATTTTAGCATAATGCTATATTAATGTGATGTCCTACTTCATATCATGTTCATACTCACACAATTCTAAAGAAGATTTAGAGGATAAAAGGCACATGGGGGTCCTATGCTGTCTCTGGCATACCAATAGAATCCAGTGGCAGAGACTTCAGTGGCCTTGATCATGGTAGTGTCTATCATAGATTCTGATGGAAACTATGAATATTCATCAGAAAGTCCAGCCTGCTTTGCTCAAAATTAACTGTCCCATCCTAATAAAGTTGAGGTTTCCTTATCCTAAAGTTTATTTTATTAATTATTCCAAACCTAATAGCATATATTTCAGTTGGTTACTATGGCAATTTTTCAGTTACATGTCAGCTGATGTTCCTATACCCAAATACCCCAAACTGGTGTCATCTAGCTTCTTGCAGTTATCTGTCAGGTTTTAATGCAAGATTTCAGCAAAATTGTGTATTACAAAATAATACCTTAAGCCATTTTTTTTAAATTTAGGGTCATCACTAGTCAACTTACTTTTGTTGAGGCTCATAGACCAAAATGCTTTATGAAGAATGTTTAAGCTAATATCTGACAGGTTTGAGACTGTAGGTTTCTTCCATTGCTGATAAACATGATAAATGACCTTAAGCTAATTTGGAAGCTAAAATGTACTGCTTTGGTTCCAAAGCACTACTGCAGTCCACAGAGCTCCTGTTCAGCTGCTGCTGAAATACACCTGGCAGCTGACATTTCTCCAGTAAAAGTTCCCTACATGCTTAGTGCCTACCTATGGGCATGCATACTACTGCCTAAGGTGGTCAACAGGAAGCCTACCTCATCACCAAACTCTAGAACATCCCTTAGACCTGGTGTAGATTCTTGGGATAGCTCATCTGTGGGCCCTAGTCCAACGTGTTCACTCACAACATGCCTAAATCCATTAAAAAAAACAAAAAACAAAAAACAAACAAAAAACTCAAGAAGGAGATGGCAGCACCCTTCCTTATAACTGTAAGCCCAGTGGTTAGGCAGTCATGCACTTCAGTTCCTTCATCTTTGTGAGGACAAGAATTTATTTGAACAGGGGTGCATGCCATAACCACTGGGCTGTGGGATATTCTGAAGGGTCAGGAGACTGTTCCTTCCTTGAAGTCATTCCACTGTGTATAAATAACTAAGCACTGGGCCAGTGAGAAAGTGAATGGCACTATAACCTAGAGGATAGGACATTCCTCTGAGAGGTGTGAAAGCCATATTTAAATCCCTTTCCTCCTGAGGTGGAAGTGGAATTTGAAGCCTTGGATCCCATGTCCCAGATGAATGTGCTAATCTCTGGATTAAAGGTTATTAGGTAGGCGCCCCTGCTGACTATTTTGGGTGGAATTAGGCATCGTCCCCTGCTATTCTAACACAAAATATTTTAGGTGCCTGACTGCAGAAGGTTCCTGATGTGCATCCCAAACAGAGATAGGCACCTCCCTTGTCCCTAATTTAGACACCTAAATTGCAGTACAATGTTTAGGTTTAGGACACACCACTTTTGTGAGTATCAGTTATTTGTTAAGGTAGATATTCCCCTCCTTGCACACTGTTTTTGTGATTCCCATTCTCAGGTGCCTTCCTTTCCCCATGGATGTACAGGGATCCTAGACTACTGAGACACAGCTTGTGGAGTCTATTGGATGCCTATGGGTAGGAAAGCTAGATCCTGCAATGCTAAGCCTTGTGATGCCTAAGTCCTTTAATTGCTAAAACTCCTACATGTATGCTGCTTCCAAAGACGCAGTCTATCTTTCAATCTGTCCCTGTAGAGGTCTGCTTCTGCACCACCCCTTATTTAGAAGTCAGAGTCAACTGTGCCATCTGATGCTAATGAAGAATCTAGTGTTTGTAAGAATACAGGGTCTTCCTAAAACATGTGATTATAGCTTTAAATATCACTTTAGATGGCTCAATAACTTTTACCTGGGCATTTGAAAAATTTATACTATGCCCTACAGTAAGTTTGAAGAAGTTTTGGCAATGCTGCGAATACAGAAGTAATGACACTTATTGATCTAAGGCAAAACTGAAATGTTCTTAAAAGGCAACTTCCGTAATTTTAAGTTAATGATTAGCTTAGCAGTGCCTGACTATTAAAAAAGTAAGCATTCAAAATAGAAGTATACTTCTATAGATGCAGGGCTTGCAAGTGGTGGAAAAACAAAGTAGTGTTTATTAAAATAATTGTCTGTACAGCATTTTTTGACATTTCATCAGGCCATCAGTAGCCTGAGGCTTACTCCCACGCTATGTTTGACAGGCAGAATGAATACTTTTGAGTGATGAAACACCACTTTTTAAGCAAAATACAATGTTCAGTTATTTGGAGGAGTATATGTGTGGTGGAGAGGATGCTAAATTAGATGCACAATGGATAGGGCCAGAGATGAAACAATTTGTTAAAATAAGTTCAGTCACCTTTGTCCCCTTACTTTTTATATTAGCACCTGGAACCAATATGTAGTCTTTGGATAATGCAGTCTATGTTTCATCAATACAGATATAGCCTAGTAAAGAAAGTAGCTAATTTTATTTGGTCCATTACAGCAGAACTTCCATGAAGTAATTGCTTGCACATTCCCAGAGCTGAATTTCCCTATCTTTGTAAGTGAAGCTATTTTTGTGGATGACAGGATGAATATCTATAGTCTCAGGTCATCTTTGCTGAAATGCCAAAATGTTATTAGTTTCAGATATTTTTGACATCCGTTTTCATTCTTTCACTAACTCTTCATACACAGACATTCATTTTTTGCCTTAAATTGGTATATGCAGGAGTCCTATTTCTGTCATTACCCAAAGTTTTATCTTCCTTTCTAGTAAAACTTAGGGGTGTCACAAATATTCAGTTCACATGTGAATCTTTTGTGGGTATTTTTTTTCACCTGAACTCAAACCTTAAAACAATTCAAAAGAGCTAATATTTACAATATTTGAGGATTGTGGTGGATAATCAGAGAAAAGAACTGATCTTGTGACAGAGTGGCCAAAAGAGATAATGTGATCCTGAAAACAGTAGTAACAAGTAGCTGAAGAGGTTATTTTACCTCTCTATTTTGCAGTGGTTCAATCATTGTTGGAAGATTATGTCTAGCTCTTGTGCCCAAATTCAAGAAGAATGCTGAAAATTTGAAAACGTTGAAGGAAGAGCCATGAGAATGATTAAATATTATATAATTAAAATTAACTTGAGATTAAATATTATATAAATATATTAAATCAAGAACAGCCATAAGAATGATTAAATATTTTGTAATTAAAATTAAATTGAGATTAAATATTATATTAAATCAAGATTTAATGATATAGTCAAGAGAACTGAATCTAACATGAGAAAAAGAAGGTTCAGGGAAACTTAATTACAGTTTGCAAGTCTATATGGGTAATAAATAATTAATGATGGATCTAGAAAAGAACTTCCAGCATCTGGAAGTTAAAGACAGACAAACTGATACTGGAAATAAGGTGTTAATCTTTGACAGTGAGTAATTAAGCATTGGAATAATTTACTAACATCTGTCAAGGATTTTCCATCACTGAGAGTTTTAAAATCAAGACTGGATATTTTTCAGAAAGATATGAGCAAGGAATTATTCTGGCCTGTTTTATACAGGGAGTCACATTAGATGATCACCGTGCTCTCTTCAGACCTGTAGTGTATGAAAATGTCAGGCATCACTTTTAGTAAATTACAGCTCTTTGAGAGAATCTGTGAGGGTCAGAAACCTCCCTTCAACTAGCAAACTTTTCTTACAGTGCACAAAATTCCTCTTTCTCCTACTGCTAGCCAGATCCTTTATCTCTTAGCTTTCCCAGTCTCTGTCTTACTACAAATACCCCCTGATTCTGCTGTCAATCTTTCTACATTTATTTTCTCTATGAACTTTTTATGCCCCCATTTCACTTTTTTAAAAAAATATCCCCCCCCGTGTCCTTTGTTGCTTTTACAGGTTTTTTTTTTTAAGCAGAATTCAAACTCAGTAATATTTTAGTGCAAATTTTGAACCCAGAGGGACCTAATCCTTGACGACATTCTGACTACTTTGCACGACTATATTAGTTGTGTGTGTACCAATATACAGTGATTCCTAGTCCTATAGAATCTCCTTTATTTAGGGTAATCCTCCTCTGATATAGAGGTTTCGCAGCATCTCCTGCATCACGCTCTGCTGACTCTAAGTCTAGGTTATATCAATGATGAAAAAGAGGTGTACCTGGGATTTTTCTATAGCTATCTGATCACTGTTTGCGTTAACAGGTCCTTGGTCTTTGGCAGCTGATGCAGGTTAAATCAACCTTCAAACTACTCTAACTTGTGTCAGAATGGCTGAGGGCAAAGCACTGTTACAATTTTCTCTCCTCAGCTGTGCTCCTCTGACTGCAGCTGTGAATCCAAGACTGAATATTTAAGTGAGGTTGACATCAAGCTGAACAAACTTTTCTATCCCTAATTGTCATAATACTTATTAACTGAGATTATTGTCTGAATAAAAGTGTAACCATTTTTGTTTTGTTTTGTTTCATTTTGTTTTGTTCTTTTCCTAAAAAAACCATCTGTTTGTTCTCTGAATTCTACTTTTGGGGATTATGTAAGTCCAATTTAACTCCTCTTTTGAAGCATTAAGGGGGACTTAATATTAGTTTACTGTTAGATCTCTCTCTAAAGAGGAATTTTACTCCAAGTGAAACGGAGATTCAAACTCATATTTTATATATTAAGGGCTTGGTCAACATCAGGAATGTAAAACTTATAGGCCCACAGGCCAAATCTGGCCTACCAAGGGCACTGATCTGGCCTGCAGAGATGTTGCCCAGGCTCTTCCTGGGTAGGGTTACCAGATGTCAGGCAAAAGGAGGACATGTCCTCCTTTTTACCTTCATGTCCTTCATCTGGCAGGCATTTTAAAAATACATGATTTTTTTCTGGCTTTTACTTACAGAGGTTAAAGTATGCTAGAACGCCCCAGAACACCCTGTTTTTAGGAGGAAGTATTCCAGTGCCCCCTAAAAACAGAAGAATATTACATTAATACTACATTTTCTCAATGTGTCCTCCAATGTCCTCCTTTCCATACTTCCCTGTCCTCCTTTCCATGCTTTGGTATCTGGTAACCCTATTTCTGGGAGCTCTCTGGAGCAACAGTGAACAACAAAGACAGGTTGCCCACAGCAGAGAAGAGCTAAGTGCACCTGTGACTTGGATCACATGAGTGAGTGGCTATGTCTACACACACATTGTTATTTTGAAATAAGGATTTTGAAATGAGTTATTTCGAAATAAGTTAATTCGAATTAACAAAATGTTAATTCGAATTAAGGGAAAGCCTGCTATTGAAACTGCTGTTATTTCAAAATGGGTATTTCGAAATAAAGCCATTTGGACATGTTGTTTCAAAACAGTTGTTATTTTGAAATAACCATTTTGAAATAACAGCTGTTGTGAAACAATCGGGGTTTAACCTGTTTTGAAACAGCAATTCTTATTTCGAAAGGACGGGATCTGTCTTTTCGAAATAAGAAAACTTCATGTGGACCAAATATCTTTTATTTTGAAATAACCAGTGTTATTTTGAAATAAAAGTGCTGTGTAGACATACCCAGTCAGAGCACAAGGGAAGAAAGGAAGTACTCCAGCCAATCCCAGCTCAGCTCTGCTCTGGTCTGCCAACCAATCAGAGTGTCAGTCACATGAGGCTCTGTTGGGCTCCCAGAAATCCACCTCATGGCCCGTCACTTCACCACTTCACTGTCAGTCACTTGGCATGCTAATCTGATGGACAGAACATTGAATGAATCACAAATAAGAAAAGAAAAAATGACTGCGGCTAATGTTCCCTCTAAGTTGATGGCAGCATGGGCACACAGCCCCTGCCACTGGCCTGCACAGGGAACACTGCCAACCACAAAACTGCAAAGTCATCCACCATCAATATTGTTTCATGATAATCTGATCAGGGCTTTCTAAGGTCAGAATGACTTTCAGTGTACCAGTCCTGTTTTACTCTATAAGTGACTAAGCAAATCACTTCTGTAACCCAGAGGGAGCAGGAATTGCAATAGCATTGTGATTTCTTTAGTGGGAGTGGTCCTGCCTCTGGCAGGGGGTTGGACTAGATGACCTATGAGTTCCCTTCCAACCCTGTGATTCTATGATTCTATGACATAAGTAACAGAGCAACAGGGCTACACTAATTATATATATGAAGCATAAGAGTATGCTATTTTCTCTCTTTCCCTCTACAGTTTCTGGTAGATATAAAACAATATTTTGTATTTGCAAGAAATAATTATTTGTATTCTCTTAACTAGAAATAAAGCATATCCGGGACGTTTTCTGATGTCTGTCAAAATCCTAATGAAATTATGCATTCATTTTTCATGAATTTGGATTTATGGTGAATAATTTACTACTTTTTTCCAAGGTCAAGAGAGACAATGCAATCACTTGAAGTGGTGGAAGGATTAAAAGTGTGTCATGTCTAAAAATGTGTTACTTCTTTGGCTTAAAACATATGGCTTATTCATTTTTTATGTGAGTGCCTGCTCACTCCATTAGTAAATATCTAACGTTCCATATAGCTTTACATCTTTTCATATGTTACAACTGGGTATTTCCTCACATTACAAGTGGTTTATGGAAAACCAACATATTCATTAAAAAATAGCCCTTTTCATACTAATCTGATCTGCAATGAAGTACAGTTCTTAACCACTGCAGCGTAAAAAAGAAAACAAAGTCTAATATGATCTGATGTTCACTACCACAATAAGATCAGAGTTAATTTTGTCTCTTATTGGAAAACATTTTATTTTATTACAATACATCATGTCTTATTAGGACCCTATTATTGTACTTAAGTAGTGTACAGATCCATGACACAAAGATACATCAATTAAAAGAATAGCCGTTATTTGATCTAGAATAATTCTTTGTTAATAAGTGCAGCATTTGGGCAACAACACACATCTTTCTTCATTATCAATTTTTGTTTGTTTGTTTATTTAACCATTCCAATTACCAGGCAGCTAACAAACTAAACTACTAAATCTGAATGGTGGTAAGAAATCACAGTGCTATTGCAATTACTGCTCCCTCTGGGTTACAGAAGTGATTTGCTTAGTCATTTATAGAGTAAAACAGGACTGGTACACTGAAAGTCATTCTGACCTTAGAAAGCCCTGATCAGATTATCATGAAACAATATTGATGGTGAATGACTTTGCAGTTCTTTGTTCCTCCCTCAGTGTGAGGAATGTTTACACTATTCACTGTAGGGAACAAAAGAGAGAAACCAAGTAATCACAAATGGGAAAGGGTTAGATTAAAGTTGTTGTCAAAAGCCATGGACCAGCTCCAAAGTTTACTGAAGTCAATTGGATTTTTTTCCTTTTAGTTAATCAGTTTTGGATGAGGTCCTATATACAGATATCTGATGTGTAAACTGGACCAATTTTTAAAAGAAAAGAAAGAAAGAAAACATGATACAGCATTTTAAAAACTGATTTGAAATATTAGGAAACAGCCCTATTTCTCTTTAACTAATCTGGTAAAGAGGCTGACAAAAAGAATCAACAATGGTATCTAAGAAACCTCTTCTCTGTTCCAAAACCCTGTTCATGCTGTAACAACAGTTTAAATATCTGCTTAAATCAATAGGATACAAGGTGTACTGTATTCCGTTATGTCTGAATTCACTGGAAAAGCATATTTCCTGAGTTTCAATAACAAATATAAAGATAAAATAAAAAGAAGAAAGGTCATTTTAAATTTGGATGCATCATAAAACATCAAATTCTTCTCTCATTATACACACAACATCAGTGAAAATCAACAAGTTGTTTGGGTGCACAGGAAAACCAGGACCAGCTTTCAGTTTTACTCCAAATAATGGATCATTTTCTCTTGCTAAAACTTCCTTTCCATTTTTCAAAGTCACCATACCTGTAACCGTCTTAAATAAAGAAAAAAAAAAGTTTGCCTGAGTGACTTAAATATTTCTTTCAGCTCTTGTTCAAATAGCCAAACCAAAGCCCTGCCTTTTGAAATCACTGGTGAAGGCAGGGGCAGTGCTGGGGTGGTGAGAGACCCGGGGCATGGGCCCAGTTCCCTCCCCCAGCCGGCAGGCCCTGCCCCACCATCCCAGGGCCCCACCTTTGCAAGCTGCCGCTCTCCACCAGCCATACTTGGGAGAGGCAGCCAGTTGGGGGTGGCTGGGCAGCGCTGCTCTGCCCCACCAGTGGGAGGGAGGGACAGAGGGAGTGCATCTCACCCGCACATATCCCCCGCCAGTGCTAGGAGCTGTGGCACAGCTGCTGGGCTGGCTCTGGCTCATGTGGTTGTGGTCGGAGGATGGGGGAAATTGCTCTTCTGCTCTTTTGGGTTGCCAGTCCCTGGAATGGAGTCTTGATATTTTCCATTTCATCTATGTGTACATCAATCTATACTCAGCCACAACTCCTGGCAAGGTCTTTTGCTTTTGCAATTCTCTAATGGCCCTAATGTAATTCCTGGAATATTTCTTCTTTCATTTGAAAACAGTGAATTAAGGGCAAGCTGAACAATTGAAACCTTAGTGGATCCTTAACTGTGTCTAGGTTGCTTTTTCTGGTGTTCCCTCCACCCCGAACCCCACCCCACCAACACCAAGAATATCACATATTTTCATAATAAGGCTGCAGCTATTAACAGTTCCCCTTTCTTTGGATTAATCAAGTGGTTGATATTCTATAAGCCTTTCAGTATGATTTTCCATCGCTTGTGAAGTTACTACTCCAATCCCATGTGGGAAAGCATCACAAGCTAACTTTATAGGCATATGTGCACTGTAGTGCATATGGAGTTTTTCAAATGCTATAACTTATCTTCTTAGACTCATCAAAATCCTGGGAGAACATGTGGACCAGTATTATTTCTGTCCATTATGAAATTGTTTGAAAGATGCAATGCTATGGTTCTGTTAGGAAAGAATCTATGGCAGTAAATGAAAGTCCTGAGAAAGGAACAAAGGGGTAGCCAACTTAGTTCAGCAGAAAGAACAAAGGAGTCCTGTGGCACTTTTAAAGAATAAATACGTTTTTTGGTCTTCAAATGTGCCACAGGGCTCTTTTTTTTTTTTTTCTTTTCCTAGAAAGGAAGTAATTGCAATACATTTTATGTTTTGGTTCCTTAACAATAGCTCCAGATTTATGATTTATGGAACCCATTTTTATCAAAGATACAACCAACTGACTTTTTGAAAAAGTCAATTTTTCAGTTGTTTTCTCAAAAATCTTACTCAAATACATTTGCAAGTACCTTTTGGGGGTTCTCAAGGTGCTCTTCATCACTCAATCCTGTCATTGGTATTCCATCCAAATAACACTGTGTGCCAAAAATATCCTGTTAATATTTAGTCCATGACTAGCTGCCAAATGGTGGGTACAGATGCTATTACTGACACTAAGCTGTTACACTGAAAGATGTCCTTGTGTTTTAATTGGGAGATTAATTGTGCCTATTTTCATTCTCCACTCGAGGTAGGTCAAACATGGAAAAATGCTAATCAACACCTCATGAGGTACCAGGAGGAGGAGGATCATGTCATATCCTTTAGCTCAGTGATTAGAGTACTCACCTGTGATGTAAGATCTCTAGTTCTAGTTCCCCCAACTCCTCTGCCTGAGGAGGAAAAGGGATTTTGAACTGTATCTCCCATATCACAGGTGTTTACCCTAACCACTGGGCTGAATGCTATCAGGGAGGTCCCTTTGTTTAACTCCTCCCATTTCTCATTAAAATGGCATAGGTGCCTAAAACCAAGAGAGAGTTTGCAGATATGGTACCTCTGGGCATCACACATTTAGGAGGTGGATTCCGAGGGGTAGGGGACAGTTTAGTGCACACATTCTGGCTTGACTTTCCCAATTCACTCACTTAGGCAAGAAGTGGTGCAGCATGTTGGCTTTTTCATTCATTTTTATCACATTCAGAGGTTCTATCTCTCCTCATTCACTAAATAGAAATCCATGGGGCTAAACTCAGCCTTTCTGAATCCTACTGATTTTCTTGGCTCCTAAAAAATATGCATAGTTACTGGCTCTTTCTAGAAAACCTATGTTTGTGCTTAAATTTGGATAGCTGGAAATTTTGTTTATTTCTTAACTATTGAAAATGGAAAATCCTATATGCAATGCGTACTTGCAAATAGTAGAGTGACAAGGTGGTGGGTAAGGTGACATCTTTTACCACACCAACTTCTGTTGGTGGAAGAGGCAAGCTTTCAAGTAACACAGAACTTCTACAGATCTCAAAAAGATACTAAGAATGTCACAGTTAAATACAAGATTAAAAAAATAGTTTAGCATCAGGAGTTTGCACATATCCTAAGGGACCCTTATCATAATATAGTGCAGTTCATACTGGTGAGCAGTTTTGTCACCACCTGCCTTGTTAGCTGGGGTGCCTTACAATGTTCTGCTGCTGTAGCTCCCAACCTGGATCTCCCACAAACAGCAAACCACCACTCAATTTGTTTTGTTTGAATTATCAAACAAACTTACTTATCCAGAAAGAGGTACGCTTTAAGTGAATATATAAGCAGAAAGCAAGGTTACAACAGAAATAAAGATAAAATGCTTTCTGGTAACTAACTCTTAACTAATTAGACTTTGGTCAAGATAAAATTCCTACCACATGTTCCCAGGTACAGGGCTGACCAAATTGTCAAGTCAGTATTTCCCTTCAAAATCCAAAGGCCTTGTTCCTATGCCTTCTTAGGTGTGTGCAAGGGTGAAATATAATATCTCTAATCTCGTAGGACTGACAGGGCCACAACAATAGTCCATATATGCAAATATGTTAGCTAAATGTAAAGCTCTAATAAAACTCCTAATATCAGTGCTATATAAATTGTAAAATGGTTTATGTATGATCATGGAATTTAATGACTTTGCAAAACTAATGTGAAAGGTCATTTAAATATAGAGTATTTATATAAATGAAGAAATACTTAATTGCCGGGAGTACACAAAAATCCATCATCCAATTCAGGACAAGAAAAATAATTTTCCCAAAGTGTAACGTAGAAATAAAAACTCACTTAAAGTTTTTTTCTAAATTTTATTTATTTTAAAAAAGACTATTATGAGAATTGAAAACTTTTATATAAATTACAGAAAACAGAATTTAATTTTCTTCCAAACTCCAAGAAAATTGAAAGAACATCTTAGAGAATGGACTGAATAAAAAAGAAAACTACCAAAACTAGTTTTAGCTCTATTTGTAATGTTAGATTATTTCTCACAACGAGAGGATATAGCCTTTGAGTGTTGTCCATATTGTTCTTGCCACTGAACCTCTAGTTTATTTGCTTCACAGATTGCTGTTGCAACTCCCTAGCATCTCACGGAAGCTATGTTCACAGAAATAGCAATTTCACCTGCATGCTTTAGGGTCAAATCAGCGTCAATTAACAATCATTTCTATGCATACTGCACTGTAACCAATCCCTTAATGAATCATTTAAATGATTGCCAAACTAATAGTTCTCTGTTAATTTCCTTAATCCAGCTACATATTTAGAAATTGTTGCATTTTATTTCTGATGCTGTTTATAAAAGCAGAAATGTTCCACTATCAACAGTTGCTTTAGAGATACATGAGTTTGCAAAATTTCCACATTATCAGCAAATATTTTGTCCAGTGGTTTAACAGGAGCTGTCAGCTCTGCAGCATGTGTTAAGTTTTAACAGCCCCCACTGCATTCTATAAAATCACTTTTATTTTCTGCACTTTATCAATTTCTCAGTATAGGTCGGTCTATTCTCAACTGAACTATGAGACTATCAAATAAAGTTATTTCCCCCTAACAGCTGAAAATGAAGATACCATGTAAGCCTGGTAGGGTTCGAATAAATAACTATGTTTACTGAACACATACAGAACATATAAAGCTAGCAATATACACACACTGATGCTCTGATTGGGTTCCAGGGACTTCTAAAATACAGAACACAGTGAGCAGCACCAGAGGGGTTAAAAACTTCTTAAAGGAATATTAACCCATTGTTATGCACTAGATTGCAATAAAATAAAATAAAATAAAAAGTGAGCTCAGCTAATTTTCATCTTTTCATCAGCAGCCTGCAGGGAGCAGAGAGCACTCCCTTTGAAAGCAGGAGAAGAAACAGTCTCCAGTAGCTATGTATGTGGGGACTGTCCCTTTATTCAATAAACTGATTGCAGAATGGATGGTTGAACTGCAGCAAGGGGTGCTAGAACCAAATGATTGGAGTGAGGATCTTAAGTTAGCCTCCTACGTTGGTTATATTTATTAAGGTAAGGTTGATCCAGCTATCACAGTTGAGAATCTTCACCAATAATTTAATAAAGTTGCAGCCTAATTAAACACAATTAATGTATCATTATCTCTGTCCCTGCTGTGTTCAAATCAAAAGGGTCCAGTACTAAAAATCTGCCCTCAAACCTCTCAGAAAATAAGACTTAGTACAACTAATGCAGCAACATTTAATTTACTACACGGGAAGAAATTTTAGTAAAAGAAATATTACTTTTCACTACACTGAAACATGGCTTACAAACTGACTGAGTTTGCTGAGGTCCACATTGTACCAAAACATCAAGAATAACTGTAGTTAAATGGCATTTGGCGTTCTGACAAACTGGTTAGCACTTAGGCCCTGGTGATGGAATTCCGGCTGGTAGCACAGATTCCTTCAGTCCTGAGGATTGTTAAATTCAGTGAGAGCCACAGGGATGTAGGGTATCTTAGTGCAGTGGTTTTCAAACTTTTTTCCCTGGGAACCAGTTGCAAAAAAACATTTATGCCCATGAACCAACAATGACATCTTTGAACAATACATTATATGTTTTGGTAGCAACAGCAGGGGTGTGCTATGACCCAGTGACAAAGGATCTGCGACCCAGGATGGGTCCCGACCCTTAGCTTGAAAACCACTGTCTTAGTGGGTCAAACTGGCATATCAGAGCCTAGTTTGCAAATGACTGTGCCATTAGCAATAAACTAAACATTACAACTGGGCGCTGAAAGCATGAGGGTGCCCCGTGGCTATGTCTACACTACCAAATTAGTCAGGATTAAGGAAGCTTAGTTCATACTAATTTAGCCCTTGGCTACACTAGAATTTGCCTAGTCCAAACCAAGAGATTTGTTAGTTCGAACAAGGCGAAGCTTAGTCCGAACTACTAAGTACCAATGTTTGTTCAGATTCACTCACTAAAGTTCAAACTATGTGCATGCAATACCTAACGAATGCCTATTTTGAATGTAAAAAGTCCAAACTAAGCCATTAGTTTGAACTACCTGCATGTTCTAATTCAAACTAAAACTTTAGTTTGAACTAGAACGCGCAGCTAGTTCGAACTAAAAAAAAAACAAAAAACAAAAAAATAACATGGTTAGTTTGAACTAGCCTGAGGTTAGTTTAGATTAACCTCACCCTTCTTTAGTTCAGATTAGCAAGTCTGAACTAAAATTGCTGATATAGACATAGCCCTTAATCCTACAAAGAAACCTTGAGATTCCCAGAGATCTCCCAAGGTCTTGAGATGAGGTACAATGCTGAGGAGATGGTTCAGCACCCCAACCACACACCATGGGCTATCCACTTACTTAAGGCTTATGGTATGGACCTTCAGAATTACATCAATTGATTTAGATGGACTCACATGAAGTTAGATGAAGTTTAACTGAGAGCAGAATTGGAGGAACCATAGTGCCCAGGTTGGATATTGTATATTAATACTTTCACTGAAGATTGATGTTAATAGTACAGTTATCAATTTATGTGTGTATATTGCAAACCTGCCTCATTCAATATGCACAACCCAACTTGCACCCCAACAAAGGAAGAAGTCCTGTGGAAATAATATAATTTAATTAATGTAATTAAAGACTATTAAACATAAAGGGGAATAGTTATGGTTGCACACGCAACCTTGAAACTGGCATTTCTTGACTTCTTAGTACTTCACTGAAGAACTCTCACACTCTTTCTGTGGAATATTCATTACATGCCCATATACATTTGACGGGGAATAAGCAACCGTATTTGTAATTCTGTGCTTTTAATAAGCAGAGTATGCCATTAACGATTGACTTTAATACATGTATGCACATAAATAACTTCAAGAAGATGCTTCTTACCATGTTACATTGCTGAAATGTTTTAAAGTTGTCTGAAGTGAAGGAAATCCTACTTAGTATTTTAACATTTTCTGAGCACAGGAATCCTGGATTCAACTTTATATTTCCTTTTGTAATTGCTTGGCTAACTACAGACCCAACCGAAAAGGACATGGCAGATGAGTACCAGTGTTATACATTTGTAACCTCATATTTCAGAGATAATGAGCAGTCATATCTACATGAAGTTAGGCCATGAGCTTGTTAGGGTGTTAGTTTCCCTAATTATTTCTAGCTATCTTGTATAGGCAAGGAACCACTGATCATTCCAGATCAATCATCTCCTACACCATTGATGATAAAGGTTTTTGTTTGTTTGTTTGTTTGTTTGTTTGTTTGTTTTCGTAGGGGTTATATAAACATGTGTTGTTTTTTCTTCTTGAGAATGTAATTTACCATGTTTCTTAATAAATTAGATATTATGCATCAGATACATAGCTTTTTCACCCTCTTATGACATTTGAAAGTTTAAGGAATTTAACAAAATCCAGGAAGAATGTTGAAAAAATATGTTAAAAAAGTAAAAACAAGATACTATGTTTCAGGGTATGGAAGATAACAGGGGGTGGGGGGTGACAACAAAAAACAGAAGTTCTAAAATTAGATCACTGTTCTTAACTGAGTGTAGGTACATGCAAGCTATGTGACAGTTTTATTTTATTTTATTTTATTTTTGAGAATCTACAAATTATAATGACAGATAATACCATGTTTGACAGTTTTGCTTTTCAATTGTATTTGGAACGATGCTTGACAGTTTCAGTGGATACAATTAAATTGCTGTTGACACATTTTAATTATTATATAATGCTGCATTTATTCCATTGAACTTTAGGTGGTAAAGATGTCATCAATTACTGCATTCAGCTTGGGTTTATTTAAACAAATGATTTTCTCTATCCAGATACATAAACTATGCAATTTTTTATTCCTCTGTGATATTTATTTGCTTCCAGGAAGTTCTCATTTGGATTATAAAATATCCTGCACTAACCATATGTATTAAAAATCAATGTTACAAAGAACATGGTGATTATAGATATCCTCCAAGTGTTTTAGAAACACATATACATTTGTTGAAAACTCAGTGCCACTATTCATTGAGCAAAGCAATATGTTTAACACTGCTACCCTCAGGCACTGTAAGCCTTTAGTAACAGAACTCAAAAACAATTTCGGCTCATGGGTCTTCAAGCTCCCTCTATTGATATAGCTTAGTCTCAATGTAGGGTTGGTTTTTTTTTTAATAAGGAAATCGCAGGGAAAATATAAGCAAATATGAGTCACTGGAACGCACACAAAGACAGGATACAAATACCACACTATCTAACCAGAAATATTAACTGTTTGAACTACATCTCATCTGTAACTTTAAATCCAGAGCCTTCTGTCTTAATACATACATGCATAAAATTAGATACATGCAGAAACTCTGACATACAGCATACATACATACCGTGCTCTTATTACATAGCTCTGTAAGTGTTGCTGCTGTGTAGAATAGGTGAACCTGTAACAAGCCATTAATAATTTTATACCTTCGCCTAGGTTTTTATACCAACTTCTGGTCATTTTTGTTTTTTTAATGTTCATTAATTATTCATTGAGGTTACAGTAGCATATATATTCTAAACACCAATAAAGACACACTTTCTGCCAAAGAATGTGCAATCTAAAAGCATACAGGACACAGTGATGTAACATATTAGCACATTTTTCTTATTTGCTTTCTCATTTATGATGGTTTTGCTTGCTGATCTCTTTGATAATCATGAATACAACAATAATACAAAACATATTGCCCACACAACTAAATGAAGGAACGTGGATAGTAACATGCAGGAATCTCTAGAACTATAACTGTAGAATCAATCATAGAATCATAAAACTAGAAGTGACCCTGAGAGGTTATCAAGTCCAGTCTCCTACACTGATGACAGAACCAAGTGCCATCTTAAAACTATCCCTGACAGGGTTTTGTCTAAAATGATCTTAAAAATTTCCAATGATAGAGATTCCACAACCTCCTTGGACAACTTATTCCAGTGCTTAATCACCCTGACAGTTAGGAATTTTTTCCTAAACTCCAACCTAAATCTCCCTTTATGTAATGTAAGTCCATTGCTTCTTGCCCTATCATCAGCAGTTAAGGAGAACAGTTTTTCTCCCTCCTCCGTGTGCTAACCTTTTAAGTGCTTGAAAACTGTTATCATGTCTCCTTTTTCTCAGAGTAAACAAACCCAGTTTTTTCATTCCTTCAGTCTTCCCTCATAAGTCATCTATGCCAGTCCTACAATCATTTTGTTGCTCTTCTCTGGATTTTCTCCAGTTTGTCCACGTCTTTCCTGAAATAAGGCAGCCAGAACTGGACAAAATACTCCAGTTGAGGCCTAATCAGTGTGTGGTAGAGTAGAACAATTACTTCTTGTGTCTTACTTGCAACACTCCTCTTAATGATTGGTGTTTAACACTAACATCTAAACAACAAATAATACTATATATAGAGAAAATGATTACCTGGTGAAATTAAAACAATAAAATGACTGGGCAGATGGTTTCTATATCCCAGGACAACTTTTAAAATGTCAGTCTTCTGAAGCTGAATTGTTCTTAATTATGTAATTAGATTTTTTTGTTTGTTTGTTTTGAGAGAGAGAGAGAGAGAGAGATTATGTAAAACACTGCTTACAACATCAAGGTCCCTGCCTTTGTTTTATCTACAGGAGACATAGCCTTCCCAGGGTCTTTGGATTTTCCTTTTGTATGCATGAGTGTAAATGTTGTATCTATGCAAGCAATTTTACCTGTGAATATAAAAAATACATGCACAGGTGCAAATAAAAGGATTATAGGGACAATCTTTTAAATATTTTAATAAATAAGTTATTACTGAAAAATCATCTCTATAGTTTATATTTAAGAGGTATTGGAAGAACTCAAGACATCTGTCAGTACTCAGTCAGATTAAAAAAGTTAAAGAAACAAGGTGTAATATCTTTTATTGGACCAAGAAAGAGACAGTCTTTCTTACACAGAACTCTTCTTCAGGTCTGGAAAATATATTGAGAATATCATACTTAAATAAAAAATGGAATAGATTAGCATAAGCAGTTAACATATATTTCAAAGGTAGAGTGGCCAAAATGACACCCCTTCAGTCCTTCAGGGAAAGGAAAGGTGGAAAAAGGTGGTTCTGGGGAAGGGGCTTATTAGTGGGTTACATACTGATGTAGTAAGCCATAAATCCAGTTTCTCTATTCAGTACATGACTTTTACAGTCAAATAAAGTTATTAATTTCAGCTCCCAAGCTTCTCTTTTGAAGCTCTTAATACATATTACCCCACCAGAAGGGTTATACTAAGATTAGATCCAAGCAAAGAACCAGTGAGATGACAGTAGACTGTGATAGATACCTAAGAAAAATATTGACTAGAGAGACAAATCAGTATCCTAAACCTTCCTCACGGTACCCAATCTTCACAGTTAAAAAAAAAAAAAAAAAAAAAAGAGTGTTTGGGAAGTCTTAGTGACTGGTCCTTGTTTCTATTTTCTGCAGAATTCCTGACCTGGCAGGCCAGTCTACACTAGTCTTTGTTTCATTGACAGTTCAGTTACGACACTGATTTTACAAAGTATTAATGGAATTACTGTTTTGACTGTACTCGCAGAGAGCCTTTCCTATAAATGGGTCTCACTGGTTTACTTTCCTGGGCTCCTTCTCCTTTATTCAAATTCCCTGGGCCCTACAACTTTTCCTGACTAATCCTTGTTCTATTTTTATGGTTTGGTTCCTAGGTCTGTTTACAATGCTATCCATTGCTAATTTACTCTCTTTTTGTGTCTTTTACTTGAATCTCAGATAGATCTGGAAATTGTGAAATAACATATTACCTTATCTCTCTCGCAATACGGTTTGCTGGTTATCATTATAGAAAGGTCATATGAAATTTAATCAGGATGAAAGTGATATGATTTTACAGAAATCACTGTAAACAGGGTACTATAAAATAATGATTCACTGTCATTGGATTGGGATTGTTAATCATCAGTCTTACCAGGTAACGGATAGAATTTGTCTTGACCTATAAAATCCTAATAGCTAGGTTGAAAAAGAAAAAAAGGAAAAGAAAAAGTCTGTCTCCCACTTCCAAAATGCCGCAGGGACACCTGAACTTATACCTTAACAAGAGAAGAAATCCACCAGAGACATTCTTCATGAAGACCCCTTAGCTTTGAGGCTTGCAGTACTGGAACATACCTCTAGGAGTCCTGTTAATGCCACACACTAGAAATGAACTGGCCAGAGCCATGTGTGTTTCAGGAAAAGTGAAAATTGATCAAATTAGAATAATGGCAATATTATTTGCCTTGACCTCCTGTATCTTTTCCTTTGGAAACTCTAATAATATCTCTGAAATACTGGAGTTCCTTATGAGGATTAATGATTGGATCCTTACAATAATGTTGTGAGGCAGAAGAGTGCTATTAAACCATTCTTTTATGGATGGGGAACTGAGATCCAAGACTGAGTCTGTTCCCCAAAGTCATACAGGAGAGGTGAGCCAGTGACAGAAATTGTACCCTTATTCTGAAGCCACATTTCTAAGGTTAAAGCAAAGGAGCATGTTAAAAACTAACAGAACTCTGTCCCCATCTCTGTAATTTGACTAAGTACTATCCAGAGCTCTTCCTTTTCCTTATCTTTTCCACTGAGTTACTCCATTGGTGTAAATTTAATCTAACAATTCCCTACTTAATTGTCTTTTCCACAAGCTCATCCTTTTCTTATTTTCCTTTTTTTTTTTCTTTTTTTAGTAGAAATATACATCTGATTTACCTTAACTGGATTTTTTTCATTTGAAAATAAAATTACAAATGAGTTATGAAAGCCTGTTTCTCACCCTGGCAAGGCAGCTAGAAGGCAGTTAAATCATTTCCAGCCATATAGGTCATCTTAACAGGTCACTTAAGTGCACTTTAATTTTTTTAGCTCCCTCAAACCACTTCTAATTTTGGAATTTCTCTCAAGAAAAACAAGAAAGTCTTGTAAAATCCCCACATACCATCAGTAGTTCAAATGCTCTCACCAGCAGGAGACATGTCTTTCTCAGCTCTCTTATGCTAACATGGGCATGTCTTATGATTCTGCATTTCAATCTTACGTCAACTGCAATTACAGTTGATGGACACTGAAGTATTTAAGCAAATATAAGAATGTAAACTCTAGATCACTACAGCTTTATCTCCTTGCTTTGTAATGAATAAATAACCAGATGATTATGACCACTGCTTAATAAAGTTCCATAAGTTAGGTCCATTCTTGTAACTCCTGTATACAAATAAACTCTTTAGTTCAATACATCATATCAGTTTTTCCTTTCTACATGAGAAAACTAGAGGGAAAGCTATTTTAACTCTTTAACATTTATATATGATGTATAGATCAGGTTTTTCTTATTTAGTTCTATCAGTTCGTTTTCTTGGTTATGGAATACTGAATAACTCAGTGAAGGATTACAAGTTGTTCAGCTTATTCTTTTTATGAAAACTTCCATGCCATGAAGCCAAATAAAGGGCTGATATTTGCACAATTGTACATCCACATTATGTTCCTAAATTATGTGGGCAGTCATTTATCAGAATCAGATGCTGCCTCATATAGATACTGAATGGGGTATAAAAATGGCTAAATTGTAGAGGCTGCCCATGAAGATTTGACACGTGGAATACCATTTCATAATATAATATTTGCCTGGCTCTCACAAGTTAACAATATATACATATTGACATATGACTCTAAAAGATTTGACTTAATGTTGATCACACACATCAACAGCCTTTTTAAGGGCCAGATTCAACAATAAAAGTGCAAATGCATCAGCCTGGTTCATCAGCTGGGTGATGATGGCTATGTCTACACTACAAATGTTGGTTCACTCTCTTCCCTGGGGTTCCCCTGTCCCAGGAGCCACTGACGGCTGTCTTCCCTAGTGCTCCCTGTACAGGGGACCCCTGAAGCTTCCCCTGCCTTGGGGGCACCAGTGAAGAGAGCCCCCAGCAGTCCCCAGATAGGGGAGTCCCTGACTGGTGGAGCACCTTCCGTGCCGGGCAGCAGGCTTCCCCCACAGAGCACTTTCCCCGCCGTGTGGCAGGGCTCCCCCAGGGGGCTGTCTCCCCACCAGCCAGCAGGGTTCCCACATGGGGCACTTTCCCTGCCCCCTGGTTGGATTTCCCCAGTGAGGTGCTTTCTCTGCTGGGTGGTAGGATTCCCCCATGGGGCGTTTTCCCCGCTGGGCAGAAGGGTTACTCCATAGATTGCTTTCCCCACCAGCCAGCAGGGCTCTCTCATGGGGCACTTTCCTTGCTGCTGGAAGGGTTCCCCCATTGGGTGCTTTCCCTGTCAGGTGGTCGGGTTGCTCCGCTGGGTTCTTTCCCCACCACCGGCAGGGTTCCCCCACGGGGTGCTTCCCCTGCCAGGCCATATGGTTCCCCAATATGGTGCTCTTCCTGCTGGGCAGCGGGGTGCCCCCAGAGCATGTTTTCCCCGCTGGATTGCAGGGCTTCCCCCCACAGGGCACTTTCCCCACTGGCTGGGGACGCCCCTATCCAGAGACCCCCAGTGGCTGCTTCTTAGGTCTCCCTGGACAGGGAAGCCCCAGTGGCTCCCTTCTTGGGTCCAGGGACAAGGGAACCACAGGTGCTGTACATGGCTCCCTTGTCTCCCCACCCTAGATCAAGTAAAGTCAACTTAGGGTGGCCAGCAATGGGTTAATTCAACTTTTAAAGCCAAATTAGGCTTTATTTTAAAGGGGAAGGATGTTCTATTATATCAAATTAGCCTTTCCTTATTTTGAATTAAGGAAAGGCTTAATTTAATATAATAAATGTCTCCATGGTCGGGGAGTAATTTATTTCAAATTAAGCCTCCTTATTTCGAAATAGTAAGTGTTGACGCACCCTACAGGATCAAGATATTTTTAATGCAATCTCTGTAGTTTATACAGTATACAATTGTTAACAACTATCACTTTTTTCAAGTAAGCGGGGACATAATTAATGACAGTCATCCTTGAATATCTCCCCCCCATGCACCTTTCTCACTCTCTCCTTTTCTGTATCCTGAAAAAAGGTGTAGCACAGAATGCAAGCATTTTACAGTTCTTTGCTTTACTATCTGTAGAATGTGTAAATTATGTGGTACTAATATATTAAGTCCTGAAGAATTTTAATGGTGCTTCATTTAAAGGGGTATGTCTACACTTAGAATTGAATTTAAATTCATAAAAATCAATTTGAATTCAATTAAGTGCATGGCCACACTCACTTTCATCAATTCGAACTGAGGAACTTCTTATTTCGAATTGATGAAAGCTGACTTCGAAGTGGTCAAACCTCGTTTGACTTCGAAGTTCCGATCAATTCGAACCAGTTAGTTCAATTTGAGCCAGTGTGGAAATATCAATTTGAACTTACTGTGAGTTTGAACTGACATGGGTTGACCTTCCTCCCAGGATGCATGGCACCCTGGAAGGAAGACCAGTCAGCCAGCACCTGGGGCTAGCAATCTCAAAGGTGCCTCCACCACCCTCCAGCCAGATTGGGTTGGAGGGAAATGGGGTTCCTGTCCCCTGGCTGGGGATAGGGGCCTCTGCACGTGGCTCCAGTCTCCTTGCCAGCTGGGGAAGGGATCCCCATGGGCCTGGAGCCACATGCGGGCTCCCGTCCCCATGTGCAGGGATCCCGTCCCCAGCTCAGTGCGAGGATTCCTTCTACACACCAGTAAGCCGGGCTCCAGCCCCCCACGGGGGTCCCTTCTCCACACAGGGGCAGCCCTGCTGGAGCTAGGTAAGATGAATCCTTTTTCTGCCCTCCTTACCAGGGGAAAACTTCCTCCGCCAGGCTCTAGCCTTCTGAGCTTGGCATAGGGAAAAGCATCTCCTGCCCAGCTCTAGCTGCACTGCGGCTAGAACTGGGCAGGGAATGCTTTTCCTTGTACCGGGCTCAGAGTACTGGAGCCTGGCAGAGGATTGGGTGGTAGCATGGCCCTTTTTGGGGGCCACATTGCCATATCTCCCATGGCTCCCTCCTCCAATTTGAATTAGCAAGTCCAGTCCATGGACATGCTAGTTCAAATTGGAGTTTCTAGTGTGGCCATGTCAATTCAAATTGACTAATTTCAAACTAATAATCATTTGTTCTAATTGACTAGCTTGAATTCAGTCAATTTGAATTAACACTCAAGTGTAGACATAGCCAGTGAGAGCTGATTTATGAAGCAATACGAAATCAAGTCTTGTAGAGCTAGTGCTAACTTAAAACACACACACACACACACACACACACACACACACACACACACACACAGGGTGGGGGAACTGAATCCACTGAGGACTAATAATACAAAAAAAAATAATCTTAAGCACCTAGTTTTTATTTTCCAAAAAGCCTTCCTTCTCCGTCTTTTTTTTTTCTGAGTAGAGAAAACAAAACAAAACATACATGTTACTTACAGAACTATGTGGAGTAAAAATACAGTGCACCACAGCTGCATTATTATACTGATACTTTTTTCTGATAGTTTGCATATTTCACATACAAGCAAATACATTTGGCCAAATATTCCCCTACCATTTCTGCTGCCATTTGAACCCAATGTGTGCTGGGCCAGCTGTGCAGCATGTTCCCCATCTCCTGCAAAGTACATATTTGTATGCTTGGGAGAACTGGACTCTGTACAGGTAGCGGGCCTGGGGAACTGCAAAATGTCCACCGCTAAACTTATTTTGAGTGAATATTACTTCTCTGAATCCTGTTACTATTAGGCTTGTTATTGTTAGGAAGTATCAGATTCGTATGATAAATGCCACATATGTTAATTACACTATACAGAGACAAACTGACAAAAATATTTCCATTTGATAATAATGAAATTTTACAGATAGGCCTGCCAAAGAAGAAGAAAAAAAAAAACCTGTTTGAGAATTGGAGTTTGGTATTTGCTTTGAATGTTGTGACATTTGATGTTGGCAATTTGTCTTATCAGTTATGAAGCTTTAACTTTTGAAGCTTAGTCTTTACTGAGTTCCAAAGGGGTAGCCATGTTAGTCTATTTTGGCAAAACAAACAAGAAGTGTGATGGCACTTTGAAAGACTAACAAATTTATTTATCGCATGAGCTTTTGTGAGAGAATCCCAATTTGTCAGGTGCTTTGAAGATCCGGAAACCTACAGAATGTGAGGAAAACAATTGGGATTTTCTCCCACAGTCATGCAATGAATAAATTTCTTAGTCTTTAAATACCAAAGAACTCCTTATCAGTCTATACTGTTGTTAAACAACTACTGTCTGCCCACTCCCCACAATTTCCCATGACTGAAAATTTAAATAGCTGTTTTTCTGAAAATAAAATGAGTAAAAAATAAGCTCTTGTATGATTTTCCCAAATTTATATATATATATATATAGGAAGAAAATTAATTTGGCCAAACCTGGTTGACATTAATATTGCCCTTACCTGAACCTGAGAGATTGGTGCATTTGGGTGTCTCTATTCTTTTGGGTGTGGCACATAACAAGTGGGTCTTCTGAGGATGATTATATATAGGTCTGTCACAATTCTGCTTTCTGGGTTTAATGGAGGGGTGGCTAATGGTGTGTGTTATACAGGAGGTCAGATTATATGACCTTCTGGCCTTGAACTCTATGTTATGTGCACCGGAGCTAAGAGATCCCATTCAAAGATCAGAGCACAGCTACACTATACAAACAATTAAGAAGACAAGGCATTCACTTTACAGCAGCACTTGAAAATTAGGTTTATGAATTGAAATAATATGGGAGCGAAACAGATAAAGAAGGAAACATGAATTTGGGAGAAGAGGTAGCGATAAAACAAGTGGGAGCAGTGTCTTTTATCATTCACTATCAAAAACATTCAGATACAAAAGTTCAGTGTTGTGTATTAAAAATAAAGGTCAATATTTTGTGAGGGTTCAGTTCCTTTTTTAATAAGACATCAGATAACCAGGTTTATTTTATTAATCAAAGAAGCTATGTTTACACCTGTAATTTAGTTTGAATTAATGAGGATTAAATTGTACTAAATTAATACATGGCCACACTGGCATTCATTACTTCAAAGTAAGGAAGCCCTTATTTCGAAGTAATGAAAGCTTACTTCAAAGTTATAAAATCTTCCTTAACTTCAAAGTAAGGGTTATATCAAGCTTATTAGTTCAAATTAACCCAATGGAGCTGTGTTAGTTCGAACTAAAGATTAATTCAAAGTAACACAGCTTGACCTTCTTCCTGCTCAGGGCAAGCAGCTCCAAAGGCACAGACCCCCAACACCCAGGCCCTGATCTGGCCTGGGGCCCAATCTGACCCCAGTCCCGTGGCTGGGTAGGGAGTACCATACCCACCACGTGCAGCCAAGGCCAAGCAGGCATACCCTGACTGGGTGGCAGTGAAGGCATCCCATACCCAGCTGTAGCTTCACTCACTCAGCTGGGCTGTGGGGAAAGGACCCTTGTGCCCTGCTCTGGCAGTGCTGGCCAGGCAGGGAAGAAGGCATCTAGTCCTGTGGCTAGAGCTGGGTGAGTGGATGCCATCTCCACCACCAGGCCAGAACTGCCAGAGCTGGGTGGGGGGGATATCTTCTCCCTTGCCCAGCTGAGCACAGCAAGAGCCAGGTGGCGGTGGGGTTGTGTCTTTCCCTGCCATCTGGCTCAGCAGGGCCAGAGCTGGCTGGGGGAGGCTTTTGCTCGCCACCAACCTCAACGGACTAGAGCTAGGCAGGAGATTGGGTAGGGGCATGGCCTATCTTGGGTGCCATGTTGCTACACTTTCCGTGGTGCCCCCTTCCTAAATGGAAGTACCTAGTCCTCTCCATGGACGTGCTACTTTGATTTGGGTTTCTAGTGCAGCCATATTACTTCAGATTAACTTACTTTCAATTAACCATTATTAGTTCAATTTAATTAGTTCAAAGTAAGTTAATTAGAAGTCATGTTCAAAGTGTAGACATAGCCAGATAGATCAGTAAAATAACAGACTGGTAATGTATTATCTTAGCTGTCAAGAGGCTTGTAGCAGTTACTTCTTCACTCTTCCAAATTATGAACTCAGTTCTGCCTTACTTACAACAGATCAAAAATTCCACAGACCCTATATGTCTTTCTTATCTTTTTTTATCTGGGTTTCATGCATATTTTCAGAATATAAGGACATCTGTTCCAATTCTCTCTAGTACAATGAACCAGCCAGACCTAACTCACATTTCTTATTTAGTAAGCCTCAACAGAACATATATGTTAAGCATGGGTACAACACATTCCTTGAGTTACAATATATAGTTATTTTAACTTAGTCTGAAAATAAAGCATTTTGGAAGTATATGATATCAGCTAACTTAAAATGAATTTTCTTATATTATTATAAGTAAATAAAATGCCAACTATATTCCATAATTTTGGAAACAGTTGCTAGAACAAATCTCAATCAGCAAGCATTATTTATGGGCAAATTACCAAATCAAACTGCTTTACACAACTCATTTTTAAAGTCCATAAGAGCTGTGTTTACACAGCTGAGGGTAAAATTTGTGCCTTACAAAGTTTCAAAACATCCTTAAAAAGTATTTAAATGGGTAAATTAAGTTAGCATCCAAGATAATCTATTATTTTTTATTATTTTCCTTAATCTCACAGCAGTTGCAAAATACTGTTTTAGAGCAAATATTGTAGGTTGGGTTTTTTTGGATGAGAAAGTCAAATTAAATGACCTTTTTTTATCTTTTCATACTGCTTTTGAAGCATCTTCTTTTTGAACAGCAGATCAGTCCATTTATCCATCATAGCTGTATGAAAGTCACAAATTTGTCTAATGAAAACTTCTGTTACTATATACCAATCCTGAAAAAACAGAATGCTGTCATTTACAACATTTCATGTTAAAGAAATTAATAGGCATTTAAAAAAAAAACAGATTTTTACAGCAGTAAAAGGGATATCTCCTCAGTTGTGGCCATTGCTGAGAGGTTAAAGAGATGGGTACAAAAGTAGTTTTAAGCCACTTCTTCATTACCAAAATCCTTTGATTTCACACTGTAAAGAACCTGTAATTATTGCCAGATGCTTATGACCTCAGAGAGGTATTATGAAAGCTGGTCCACAAAAGGGTATAAGATCACATCTTACAACCCAAGCACAGATAGGGAGATGATATGGAAGTTGCTACAGAGATTCAATGCCATCTGAAACTTCCTGTGTAGATGACCTAGATCATCGATATGGACCATTCATTTAGCTGAGTGAATACGGATTTAATAGCCTAAATTTTCTACTGTTTATTTTGTAAAATCTTAGTTTGGCAGTTTCCAACATGTGGTCTCAGACCCCTGGCGGTCCACAGATTATGTCTATAATTTCCAAAGGGGTCTACACATGCATTTGACATTTTTCAGGGTTCACAAATGAAAAAAAAAGTTGCTGTTTTAGCCTAAATATATTTTTCCAGTAAACAGTAAACACCCCTTTCCTTTAAATGTATGTGCAATAGAGAATTAAATGCTAATAAGCAAGAATATTAAGAAGGAAGAAAAATGGATACATTAACTCTGATGACAAAATCTGGTTGTATAAATGAGAGTTGATTTATCTCTTCCAAGCATCTGATGAAGTGGGATTTTCTCCCATGAAAGCTCATGCAATAAATGCATTTGTTAGTCTTTAAGTGCCACAGGAGTATTCATTTGTTTGTTTTGCTGAACCAGAATAACATGGCTGCCCCTTTGGGTCTTGATTTATCTCTAACACTATTGTCCCAATGGATAAAATTTCAGGGAACCCCAGAAACCATCTGGCAAGGTAGTAATGAAAAGATAGGAATAGGTTTCGTAGTCCAACCACCTAAGAATGAGATTTCAGCCTCTGAAGCGCTTCCCTGCTGCAATGAGAGACACTCAATGGGGAAAGATTGTAGGTATGACTGAGTGAGATTCCATGGTCTGTAATGTGTCGAAAGTCAAACTAGATGTTCTTGACAGTCCTATTGGCCTTTAAATCTGTGAGTGTATGAGACTCTGGCAGCTGGGAAATGATCTGCCATATCCTCATGGTTGGACTCCTTTCCACCTCCAAGAAAGACTCTGACAGCTCCATACTGTTGGAGCACTTCCCCTGCCACAGAGACTGGCAAGGACTGAGTTTCCCCCATGCTAGAGACTTTTCTATCTTCAGTGAAAAGCCCTGTCAACAAAGAAGCCTTTCTGCTATTAGTCTCTGCTGGAACCTTTCACTGACTTGAGCAACTACATGCCACACTGCTAACATTAGGTAGGTTTTTTTGTTTGTTTGTTTGTTTGTTTTGTTTTGTTTTGTTTGCTTTTTGCGTTTTTTTCCCCCTTCACTGTGGCATGTAATGCAACATGTCACGTCATACACAACATGCTGCCACCAATGGCATGTCTTTTTCACATACCTTATTTTAATTTATAATCATTAGTAACTTAATGTGGATATATATGTTTAAGGTGTGCAAGCACAACATACAAGGTGTGTGTAATGGATGATTACTTTATTTGTACTGCAGTAATATTAAAGGCTCCAACAGAAATTGGAGTTCCATTGTGCTACACTTACTGGAGAATTAACACTCAATCCATACTCTGAAAAGTGTGGAGGTGGAGGGAGCAAGGTAAGAGAAGCAAAGAGAAATGAAATGACTTGCTTACAGACTCACAGAAAGTCAGTGTCAGGGTAGTGTCAGCTTTCCTTTCTCTTCCCCAGGGCTCTATCCAGTAAAGCCTTCTGCCTCTTGCATAGGGTTGCTTTTGTATCCTGCTTTCATTTTATTTTCCTCTGTTTTCTTGAGTTATTCTCAGTTATGTAACTAAATATCTCATTAGCATGTAAATTCAAGCTCCACTTGAGGCACAGAATAAAGACATGATAAAAATAAATGCAATAAACCATGTAATGTGGGTTAAGGCAATGGGATGTCACCCATACATTTCTCTTACATCTTTGGGGACTCTGAGACCTAAACCTCATGGATTGTGCAAAATCAGTCTTCGCAGCTCAGTTGTAATAGCAAATCTTGAATTTAGAGTTGAGGCTTGACATGACAGGCATGCATGTAAATAATAATGAAGAAGCTAGTGTTTGACAAATTACCCAGAAAATATAAATGACAATCACACTGTTAAATATAAAAAATGAAAGCATTTACTACCTTTAAAATGGAAAGATGAAAAAGTATATATATGAGCATTGGATGGCTCAGAGGACTGGAACTAAGATACAGAGCTTTTTATTTGTGCATCACCTGATATGAAGTTGGCCAGGTGACCATTGAATAGCTGTTTGCTGACTGGGGCAAGTTGGCCATGTCAGTCCTGTTGACTTTGGACATGTACCCACATTACAGAAAATTGCTTTACTTGCTGTTAATTGGCTCCCTTTTACCCATACCCAGTTGCCTTGAAAACTGAATTATTCATATAACCTTTGATGATATTCCCTCATAGCATGGTTGAGGCATTCTGGATGAGTGGTATAGCACAATTCACATTATTGCCCATGCTGTACCTTTTCTACGCAGTGAAGACTCTATTCTCTCAAACCATGAGTATAGGACCTTGTAGAATATTCTGCTGAGACACAGAAACCAATAAATAAATAAATAAAGAGAGAGCGAGCCATTGCACAGTGAGGCCCTGCTCCTGAGTTGGCATTCAAAGACAAGAGTCAGGAGCATGTTGTGATAACCAGATTAGTGTAGAACTTTGTAATATGCTCACCTAATGAGAGAGAGAGACAGAGAGAGAGAGAGAAAATACTGTCTCAAAACCAAAACTCTATGCCTGAAAACCCCTGAATTTTGTACTCTGTTCAGATATAAATCTTAATTTTCTAGTTTGAGTCTATTGCTGTTGTTTTCTGTATAATATATACCTCAGATGTTATGTTATTACCAATTCTATGAAGTATAAACAGCAGGCAGAAAACTCAAGTCTTAACAACTAAAAAGCTGTCAGAAATCCCATAATGAGATATTTAAAATATTATCAATAACATAAAATATTGACTTGTTAAATGTTAGGGGCTTGTTGAAACATTAATGAAACAAATGGAACAAGATATATATGCACTTAAAAAATCAGATAAAATAGTTAGCTTGTTACATATTAGCTTTCATATTTGGAGACTTTCGGTGTGTTTCAAATGTATGACTTTAACAGATGACTGAAATCCCATGTTCAGTCACAGAACCATAGAAATGTAGAGATATAAGGGACTTTGAGAGGTCGACGAGGGTAGCCTCCTATGCTGTAGCAGGACCAAGTAAACTTTGACCATCCCCAACATGTGTTTGTCCAACCTATTCATTAAAATCTCCAGTTATGCAGATTCTACAACTTCCAAAGGGGCAGCCATGTTAATCTTGTAAAGCAGAAAAACAAGGAGTCTTGTGGCACTTAAAGACTAACAGATTTATTTATCGCATGAGCTTTCATGGGAGAAAATCCCACTTTGTCAGATGCTTTGAAGAAGGAAAACTTACAGAAATGGATGAAAATAAATGCAGGGGCATGTAAGACCTGGGATCAGGTCACACTGCAACAGCAAATCAGAGCATTTGTAAGGATTCAAACTGTAGGAAACAGTACACAAAGGGAGGAAGAAGTCATATTACCTGTTATAATGTGAAAAGAATCCATAGTCACAATTCAGCCCTTCTTTCACACAATTTAATTTGCATATTAGTTGGATTTTGACTGTTTCTCCTTGAAGTTTTGATGTCCCATTAATTTTCTTGATGACCATCATTAACAAATCATCAATGGAATGATTAGTAAGATGGAAGTGCTCAGCAACTTTTTTTTTTGTCATGATTTCTGATGTCAGTTCTGTGCCCATTTATTCTTCTGTGTGGGGACAGACTTGTTTGTCCAATGTATCAGATGTGGGGGCATTTCTGGCACATGATGGTATAAATCACATTAGTGGATGAGCAGGTGACTGACCCCTTGTTAGAGTAGCTGGCTTGATTAGGTCCTATGATGCTGTCTTTTGTGCAGATATTTGGACACAGTTGGCAGCATGGTTTGCTGCAGGGATATGTGCCCTGCTTTAATGTTTCTGGTCTTAGGTCTGTAGTTGCTGGTGAGTATCTGTTTAAGGTTCAGGGGTTGTCTGTAGGCAAGGAGAGGACTGTCTTCCAAGGCTAAAGAGAGTGAGGGGCCATCTTTTAAAATAGGCTGTAGGTCCTTAATGATGTGTTGTAGAGGTCTGACTTGAGGGTTGTATGTGGTGATCAGTGGCATTTTATTGTTTTCTTTTTTGGGCCTTTCCTGTAGTAGTTGAGTGCCGGGTACCTGTCTGGCTCTGTTGATCTGTTTCTTTACTTCTCTAGGGCTATGTCCACACATACATCATTATTTCAAAATAAGTTATTTTGAAACAAAATCCTTATTTTGAAATAAGGTAATTTGAATTAAGGGAAAAGCTCAAAGCGAAATAGCATGTCCAAACACAAGACTTGCTATTTTGCTTTAGGAGAGGGGCACCATGGGACGTGTGACAACATGCCCCCCTCCCTAGGCCATGCCCCCATCCAATATAGGCTATAAGGAAGGCACCCTTGGAAGGAGAAGGGCAAAAGTGTTCTTTTGAAATAATGGTTATTTTGAAATAACATGTCCAAACGGCGTTATTTCAAAATAACCATTTCGAAATAACAGCTATTTCGATTTAAAGAAGGTTTAAGCTATTTTGAAATGATGGCTCTTATTTCGAAATGACGGAGCCCGCCATTTGGAAATAAGAATACGTCGTGTGGACCTAATCTCTTTTATTTCAAAATGACCAGTGTTATTTCGAAATAAAAGAGACGTGTGGACATACCCTAGGTGGGTACTGTAGTTTTAGGAAAGCTTGATAGAGATCCTGAAGATGTCTGTCTCTGTCTGAGTGATCAGAGAAAATGTGGTATTATCTTAGGGTTTGGCTGTAGACAATTGTGTGGTGTGTTTAGGATGGAAGGTTCTGCAACAAACCATTGTGCCAACTCTGATTTGCTGTTGCAGTGTGACCTCATTCCATGTCTTAGACTCCCCTGCATTTATTTTCATCCAATTCTGTAAGTTCTCCCTCTTTGAAGCATCTGGCAAAGTAGGATATTCTCCCACAAAAGCTCATGTGATAAATAAATCTGTTAGTCTTTGAGTGCCACAAGACTCCTTGCTGCCTTCTTTTATTTTTTTTATTTTTTTTTTTTTTCAGATTCTACACTTTCCCTTTGGAAACCAACTCCAGAATTTAGCTACCTTTATAGTTAGAAAGTTCTTTCCTAATATCCATCCTATGTCTCCCTTATTGCAGATTAAGTTAATTATTTCTTCTACCTTCCATAGAAACAAAGAACAATTGATTCCCCTCCTCTTTATAACAGACCTTAATGTGTTTGAAAGTTGTGCAGTGTCAAGACCCCCTCAGTCCTCTTTTGTCAAGACTAGAGGTGCCCAGGTTTTTAAATCTTTCAACACAGATCAGGATTTCTGAATATTTTTAAGTTATTGTTGCTCTCCTCTGGAATCTTTTCAATTTGTCCACCTCTTTCCTCAAGAGTGGCACCCAGAATTGGCCATAGGGCTGCAGCTGAGGACTCACCAGTCCTGAGCAGAGCAGGACAAATACCTTACATGTCTTACATATGGACCTCTTGTTCATACACACAACAGTGAAATTAGCCTTCTTCAGAAGCAAATCACATTGCTGACTAATATTCAAACTGTGATCCTCTTAAAATCCCAGTCCTTTTTAGCAATACTACCACCTTGTCAGCCATACCCCATTTTATAGTTATGCATTTGACTTTTTGTGAATATAATTCTTTGCACTTATATTTATTGCCAAGTTCCAAAGGGGCAGCCATGTTATTCTAGTTTGGTAAAACAAACAAGGAGTTCTGTGGCACTCAAAGACTAATAAATTTATTTCTTGCATGGGCTTTCATGGGAGAGAATCCCACTTCATCAGACGTTTTCAAGATGGAGGAACTTAAAGCATCTGATGAAGTGGGATTTTCTCCCACAAAATCTGATACAATAAACAAATCTGTTAGTCTTTAAGTGCCACAGGACTACTTGTTTGTTTTACTTATATTTATTGAATGTCATCTTGTTGATTTCAGATCAGTTCTCCAGATTGTCAAGGTTGTTTCAAATTGTACTTCTGTCTTCTGAAGTATTTGCAACCCTCCCCAGCTTAATGTCATTAGATAATTTGGTAACACCTCTCCCCTCCATTGCAAAAATCATTAAAGAAAATATTGAATAACACTGGACCTCAGCCATTGAGACCTGGGGGACCCACTACTTAGTGCCACCCATTTTGACAGGAAATCAATGATAACTGTTTTTAAATGTGGCCTTACAACTAACTGTCTACTTAATTTATGATAATTTCATTTAGTTCACATTCCCTAGTCTACATATGTTACATTTATATTTATAGAATTAAATTCAGTCTGAAGTAACTGGGCATAGTCTTAGAACCATTGACAATACTTGGCTTTTATGCATCACTTTTCAGCCATAAAGCTCAAAGGGCATTCCAAAGAGGTAGGTATAAATATGCCCATTATACAGACAATAAAACTGAGGTAATAGAACCTAGGTCCCGCACATGCCAATCTACTTTGCTAGCCACTAGGCCACAGTGCCAAATAACAGATACACCCAATAAAACATATTCATGCTTTAAATAAATATGGTGATGATACTGACTTTCCATAAGTTATTTAGTTTCAACCACCACTTCATTATTTTACTTGTCACTTGAAGACTACAGACCTTCATATGCTATTATATATTAAATGGGTCTCTCAGACCACCACTGATTAGTGTAATTTGCAAAGCGACAAATCGAACTCCTGCTGAAACTAATGTAAATGTTTTCTCTGAGTTCAGAAGCCGTTTGCTCTAAGTATCAGGAAGAAAGAAAAGTAGATTCCTGACCTCCTTGAAGTGGCTAGTACAGTGCATCCTTCTGTGCTAGGAATCATCATACACAATATAAAGTTACTTTGTGTTTTCCTTAACTGCTGCAGTGACATTGGTTTCAGAATTTCTCACTTGTAATTTGGTAGCTATATGAAAAAATAGCTGGTTTCCTTTAGCTCAGGGGTTTCAAACTCAAATCACCATGAGGGCCATATGAGGACTAGGCTATTGGCCCATGGGCCACATTACTGAAACCTTTTCATACAGCAGGTCCACCAGTTTATTTAATTAAAATTAAGTTAAAAAATTTATTGAATTCAAAATTAATGTAAATACAATTTAATTAATTGGCTTTAATTAACTGAATTTGTATGAATTTTTAATTGAAATTTAATTTTTAGAAAGTTTTTTCAACTTTTTTTTTAAAAATTTTTTTAGAAAGAAAGAAAGAAAGAAACAAAGCTGCTTGCAACCCCAGTTCCTGCGGGGAGGCAAGCAGCCATAGCCCAGCTCCCAGATGCACGCCAGGAGCCGGCCAAGGCTGCCGCTGCCACTGCCCACGCTCAGGCCATGGCCAGGGACCCCAAGCTGTCACTGGGAGCTGGCCCTGCGCTGCCACCAGCACGTCGGCTGTGCTGTCAGCAGAGGGCCAGCCTCAGCCTGGGCCAACTTGCGTGGGGCAGGTCAGTACAAACACAGAGGCCTGGCTGTTCCACACTCTAGGCGAGGAGGTCCACCCCAGAGACCAGGTGAAATGCTCCTGCCCAGCCCTGAGCAGGGTGAAGTGCAGTGGTAAGTTGGGGGAAGCATGGCCTGGCCCAGAAGCACTGCTGATGGTATTTCTGGATGGGAAGTAGGTGACTGCAGCCCAGTTGCTGGCTCCCAGCTGGCAGGGTGTGAACTGCTTGAAAAGCCCCCTGAATTCTGGCTCTGTTGTGGGGCACAGGAGGTAATTCCTAGGGCTGCATGGAGGCCATGTTTGAGACCCCTGCTTTAGCTAATGTTCTTGATGAAGAACAAGAAGTCTTTAATAAAAATACCATTCTTAGACAAAACCTGAGTACTCTTTTCAAATCTGGACTCTGATTTAAAGAGAGTAGAATTTTGTATTTTGTATTGATTTCTAATTTAAGGTTTATATTAAAGGAGACTAAAATGTGGAATGTTGGAATATGCATGTGGATCTTAGCATCAGATTCAATAAAGTTTTGACAGATCCTGTATTTTGAGCTGCAGAAACTCAAGACAACTGAGTTTTTTTTCCCCCTCAAGTGTTTGGATCTAAGACATTTAAGTAGCAATGTTATAAGAAATGGATCAAGGCAGTTTGTCATATAAATTGTTTTGTTAATATGTATCCAAGGAGAATCCTCCATGGAAATAAGTGATTTGATTTTGTGAAGCGAGAAGCTTATGGTTTTAAGGGAACTTTAGATGTGGAGTTGAAAAGTTGTTGTTTGTTGGTTTGTTTGTTTGTTTGAATTTTTAAAGCAATTTTTGCCTGCAGCTGTGGATCTCAAAATGAATAATTTAATGTATGGAATACAGGTTTGAAAGATTCAGGGAAGGAGACATAAATTAGAGAAGTCATTTTTGTTGGCAATGGTGCCTTTGACAGATTCATGACAAGATGGAGGAATAATTTTTGTTAGGAACAGTAGGTTGAAAGATTCATGATAAGAAATAGAAAAATAATTTTTTATTGGGAGATATGGCTCTAAGAGATTTGGGATTTAAGACTCTGTTTGGGGAACTTTGGGTCTGAGAGATACATGCTAAGTATAATTTTAATTGTCATCACCGACTCTTACCAGCAACAGCTAATGTTTTTGTTGAAGCTAACTTTTTGTATAAAATTATCTTAAATCTATCATTCCAAATACATTTTTCTGTATATGCCTTCTTTTCTTCTTGTTTACTTTGCTTAAAATTTAAAAATATACAGAATAAGGTGTTTTTAAAACCTTTAAAGATCAGTCATTACCTTTTTTCCCCCCCTTGCATTAATTAAATCACAGTGTTACTTGTCCTGGTTCCTATAAGATAAAGGCACTCAGCCATTGCACAATTTTTTTGTTTATAAATCAATAATCTCATTGGACTTTTCCTACTGGTCATTTCTTTTACTATATAAATGCAGTTTGTTAACCCTGTATTTTTAATTATTTTTTTTTAAGTTCAGCTTTCAGATATTTTGTGGTAGAATATATTGTGTTTTCAAATATTATTACTTAGTATTAGTACACAAAAACTTCTAGTTGGATCTAGAAACTGTATAAACACACAAGATAAAATAGATCCTGCTCCAAAGATCTTACAGCTTAATTTAAAACAAGATGGGCCAAGTTAACAGGACCGGTCCACAACATTTTGGCACCTCAGGAGGGGAGCTTAAATGATATGTCCATGCCCTTTCATGTGAGCCACAACTTTGAAAGGTCTCAGTTCTGCCTTCTTCCTGTTCTACTCCTCTTATGGTACTGCTCTGCTACCTACCACAGTAAAGGAGAACTAAAAACTTAAAATGCCTTGTTCAGAAATTTTAAGTAACTTTCAAACACCTGAACAGCAAATGTAACTTTTCTTGTCTGCACAGTAAACACTGGCATTTTTACCTGTTCAGCTAATCAAAGTGGTGCTTTCAGTGCCTTCTTGTTTGCAAATGTAACTGGTGTGCCTAAGAAGGGAGCACTCTCTTTTAGGGATCCCTTAAGTCTGGGTTACATTGCTGGGCTCATTTAGCTGCCCAGAAACCAGAAGTTTCTGGTAACAGGGTGTGGTAGTGTTTTGAACATGCCCCACAAGTTTCTGTTGTTGGTGGAGTGAGAGATGCCTGAGAGAAGCCTGGGATCAGCAGCCCAGAGAGGAGCAGCTACAGAGGCTATGTTCACACAGCGAGCGCTTGTTTCGAAACAAGAGGTTTCGAAACAAGCTGTTTCGAAATAACATATTATTTCGAAACAACTTATTTCGAGGACAAAAAACTTTGTCCTCCAAATAAGGCAGCGAAATAGCATGTCCACAGTGTGGACATGCTATTCCGCCTGGGGAGGGGAATTGCAGGCACTGGCGGGCTAAAGCGCAGGTGGGCACTTCACCCCACCGGTTCCTGCAGGGGCTGCAGGCACCCACCACAAGAGGGCGGGGGGGGCGCCTCACCCCGGGGGGCTTTAAAGCCCCCACCCCGCCCCCAAACCTGGGGGTGCGGCCGCGGCGCGCGACTGGAAACCGCTGCTGCCGGGGCCGGAGTGAGCGCCGGCACGGAATCCCTGCGCCGACGCTCCTGCCGGGGGTGTGTGTGTGGGGCGGGGAGGGTGCCCTGGAGCCCCGCCCCCGGAATCCCCGGCGTGGCGCTCCTGCCGGGGGTGTGTCCACGGAGCACCCCCCCGGACATGCCCCCAGCAGGAGCGTCACGCCGGGGATTCCGGGGGGCGTGTCCAGGGCACCCCCAGACACGCCCCCAGCGGGAGCGTCACACCGGGGACTCCGGGGGTGGGGCTCAGGGGCACCCCCCTGCCCCACACACACACTCCCGACAGGAACGTCATGCCGGGGACTCTGCGCCGGCGCTCACTCCGGCCCCGGCAGCAGCGGTCTCCAGCCGCGCACAGGGGCCGCGCCCCCAGGTTTGGGGATGGGGGGGCTT
>ML681996.1:21480789-21574944 GCA_007922195.1 Podocnemis expansa
CCCCCCCCCGCGCCCCTCCCCCCAGCCCGTGGACACCCCTCAGCACCCTGGCCAGGGTGCTGAGGGGTCAGCCCTTCCTCCCAGGGTGCTTAGCACCCTGGGAGGAGGGGCACATGTTGTCTCGGAATACTTTGTTCCGAAACAACATGTCCGAATAGGGCTGTTTCGAAACAACTCTGTTTCGACAGGAAATGAGGTTTAAGTTGTTTCGCAAAGACCACGGCCATTTCGAAAGAAGCGGTTTGCTTCTTTTGAAATGGCCGTGTGTCGTGTGGCCATGGCACTCCTTATTTCGAAACAACCTCTGTTGTTTCGAAATAAGGAGTGTGTGTGGACATACCCAGAGAGTTGCAGGGTCAAACATGCTCAGTGACTGTGTGAGAGGAGCTGAGCCAGGAGTGGACTGCAGGGTGTTTTCTCTCAGCTTTGGATTATTTTGGGGGGAGGGGGTTCAGTTGTGGGACAGAAGGCTGACTGATAAGTGGACAGGCTGCATGGTGCTGGTTGAACAGAAGAAAGGACTGCATAGAACTTGCCTGAAGATTCCTGCAGTCAGAGAAGATGAGGATTGTGATTTTCTTTCCACTCAAGCCTCAAGGACTTGAAAAGGGACTGCAACTGAGATAATCATGACTCCACCAGAACTTGGGAGTCCTGGATTTCTTACTGTTATCTTTAAGTTCATGTTGGTTCCTATGGTAAGGTTTGTTAAGTCAGTTAATTAAGTTTATTGCTATGTTTATTCCAATTAGCATCTTGTTGTAGACTGGTATCTCTGAGCAGTCTTCACTGTGAGTACCTTGAGAACTGAATCCTGGCTCTCCAACTGCTTTCTACAGGGGTTTAACCTCTGGTAGGCACTGGAGAGGGGCTAATGAATGACCTCTAGCCTACCCAAAGGTAACACAAAAATCTGAACTGCTTCTGGAAGTATCACAGTCCAGGCCAGCTCATGCTCTATGGAGATTGTTGCAAGGCCAACAAGCCTCTCCTGTGTCATTGTGGAGTGTAGGTGTGTTTTTATTACCTTCAGCTTGGAAAAGCTGCATTCTCCACTGGCAACTGTTACAGGAAGTGTTGGAAGCATATACAATGCAACAAAAGTATTTGGAAAGAGGGTGTTCATCTTATTTATGCACATGTATTCCAGAAAAGCCTTTGGAATTGATTCTGCTGAAATTTATCATTTGTGAAAGTGGTTTCAGTTCATTACCCAAATCATCCGCATCAATATTGTTCTTGTCATCATGTGTCAACACTATCTCTAGTGCCTGGCATTGCTGGTGTAGGTCTTCTTCAGGTATAGTGAGGAGTTTTGGAATATCATACAACATCCCAAATATACTACTGTGTTCTTTGAGTTGCATGAAACGTTCTTCAACTGACCATATTCCACAATCTAGCACCTGGTTAAAAAATTCAGCTTTGAATTGTTGTTTGTGGTCTTTTATGGGATTATCACATTCCTCATAATCAAAATGTCTTCTTCTTTGCTGACTCTTGTATTCTTGAATGGGTGGGAAAATAACTTCAGTGTGAAGTTCCTCTGCCAACTTCTTTGCACTCTTCAGAATGTTTTGAAATCCCTGATCTGACCGCTAAGACTATGGGTATGACTTTGCTTTGTCCAGTTGTTCCATTGCTCCAGATATGTCAAGGTCAACACCTTGGAATCTCTTGCTTGCAATATTTATTTCAAACAATATGTCATGCCACAATACTTAGCCACATACAAATTTGAAGTTATGTATGTTAATGGTGATTCCATTTCCCTTTGTCACTGTTCTTCCATGAACAGGTCCTGTTGTAGCATTATCCTCCATAATGGCAACTATGGCATCATCTATCTTTCCAATTTGGTGTTGGATAGGTTTTATTGCCTCCATTCAACTTTCCTGTTGTGTGGCACTCAATGGTTTCTGTGTCAGAGAGGGTGTTCCCTGGTGTTGTTTCAAAATTTGCCGTGGATGAGTTGATGCAGAGAAAAATGCATAGATGCTTTGAATTACATTAAATAATTCAGCAGCCTCACTCCAAGCTGATGCTGCATCACTGACCACTAAGTTCAATGAATAAGAACTGTATGGGACAAAAAAATCTTAAGTATTTATCTCTCGGATCCATGTCTGCACTTCTCTGTTCTTTCCTGTCATGTTGCTACTATTATCATAGCCCTGACCTCTCATGGCAGCTACTGCAATTCCCCTATTTCCCAGCTTTTTAAGAAGCACATTTGTCATACCAAACTCTGTAGTATCATCAATGTCAATAAACTCTAGAAAATGCTCTCTGACAGTCACCATTGCAGGGGCATTTTCACTAGGTTCTGTTGTTGTTACAAAATGTACCATTAAAGTCATTTGTTCTGCATGCCTGATGTCAGGTGTGCAGTTCAGAAAAGCAGAGTAATATCTTGCTGACTTCAGATCTGTCACAGTCTTCTGTTTGACATTTGTTGCCAGTAACTTTATGGTCTCATTTTGAATTGTTTTTCCAAAGTAGTGGGGTGTGTAGATTTCTTGGGTGGTGACTCTTCACAGATGCTGCTGGAGTGCAGCATTAAACTCAGTTCTCAACTCCACAATTTTAAGGAAGTTTCCGTTGTTTGTCACATTCAGCTGATCTGAAGTGCCACACAGTGCTAGGTTTTGTACAGCAAGCATTCTCACATTGGCAATGAGTCTTTTCATACCATTTTGGCAGTAAAGAGACTCTGATTCAATCTTCTCTTGATGCTGATCATCTATGGTGGCCTTTAGCCTTAGCCTCGTCTCAAGCTCTTAACACCAATGGAATGCTTTCTGATGATTTGCTGCCTTCTCATGGGATGCCAGATTTCTAGGCAGTTTTTTTCCAGTCCTTTGTTTCTGTAGAACTCCATGTGGCTGGAACATTAGACTGGAAAGGTATGTCCATACACCACTTTTAAATTGAAATAACTCTGGTCATTTTGATTTAAAAAAGTGTAGGTCAACACAACGTTTTCCTGAATCAAAATGATGAGCTCCATCATTTTGAAACAAGGAAATTTAGAGAGATTGAGTAAAACCTCATTTTAAATCATACTGAGGATTAGATCAAAACCGTTATATCAAAATAAAGCTGTGTGGATGTGTTACTTTGATTTAATGATTGTTTTGATTTAACGGTTTTGCCCTTCTCTTTCCCAAAGTGCCTTTCTCTATTCATATATTGGGTGGTGGCATGGCCTTTCTAGGGGGCCATCTTGCCACACCTCCCATGACATCCCTCTCCTAAATCAAACTAGCAAGTTCTGTCCTTGGACATGCTAGTTCGATTTGACTTTCTAGTGTGGAACTGATTTAGCTTAAATCGATTCAATGATTTGACCTCAATTTTATTAAATTGATTTAAGTTAAATCGATTTAACTGTCTGTGTGTGGACATAGCCAAAGAGTTTGCAACAAAAACGGTGTGCAGCATTCTGGGTTTTTGAGTACATAAGCCATGGCCTCTCCACTTTGTCTCCATTGGGGATCTCATGCCAGTAATGTGTCAGATGGAAACTTCTATTTTCATTGTCTTTGGGGAACATGAAGTGTTTCACTTGCTGTGGCCAATGCAGTACAAGGAAGTCCTTCAGGCTATTGCTCAAGTGAGTCCACAGTCCTGGATCATCTATACTTAAGGAACTTAACTCAGCAACAGCTGTTTCTTGCGCCTCTACCACACTCAGGGGTGTCACTGCTCTGGGGAAGCACCCGGGGCACTGGCCCAGGCCATGCGCCCTGCCAGGACGCCATGCCCACTGGCTGCAGGCCAGCCCCGCAGCCGGGGATGGGGTTGGGAGCAGTCGCGAGAGGCTGAGCCCCGGATCCCTGGCTGTGAACAGGGCCAGAAGCAGCCTCCGTGGCCGTGGGTGGCGGGGCCCCAGATCCCCAGCTGGGGACGGGGCTGCCACAGCTGCGGGCAGCTGGGCCCTGGATCTCCGGCCTGATTGGGCTGGAGACCAGGAGAGGTGGGCCCCGATAGACCTGGGGCACTGGCGCTAGGATTCGGGGCACGTGCCCCATGTGCCCAGTGCCAGTGATGCCCCTGACCACACTCTTCTTTGACCTACACTATTCTGCAGGACTGTGCATGGTTACATCCATTTGAGATGGAGATATGGATGCTGCAGTACCTGCCAGGTGACCTGCACTCTGACTAACTGGAAGATCAGGCATCTCCTCAACACTCACATCCTCACTGGGGTGAGAAGGCTCACCATAAACATTTGTGTCCATGTGTGTCAAAGAGCTCCTTCCTGCTGAGAGAGAACAGCTTCATTTGTTTTCTTTCTTTTTCTGACTGCTGCCCCAGAGGTGGTGTTTCTTTTTTTCATTCATCACCACTGTTCTATGCTAGCTGTAGGGGCTCTCAACACTCAATTGAAGGAGGCAAACAGGGGTGTTGCTGGCTTTGGGCACACCAGGGCACATGCCCTGGGTCCCAATGCCAGTGCCCCAGATCTCTGGCCCAATCGGGCCAGGTATCCGGGGCACGATCCCTGGCCAGCCGTGGCTGCAGTGGCCCTGTCCCCGGCTGGGGATGTGGAGCCCGGCTGGCTGCCCAGCAGGCCCAGCCCCGGCCAGGGATAGGGCCAAGGGGAGGCTGTGCCTCCGCGGGAGGCTAGGCCGCGGTGCGGCCAAGCCAGAAGTGGCTGCTGGAGGCCGGGCACATGCCCGTGGCCACGGGCGGCCAGGCCCCCGATCTCCGGCCGGGGACGGGGCCGCTGGTGGCCAGGCCCCAGATCCCCAGCCAGGGATCCAGCGCCTGGCCGCCTGCGGCCATGGGCATGCGCCTGGCCTTCAGCAGCCGCTTCTGGCTGGGCCATGTCGCGGCCTAGCCACCCATGGCAGTGCGGCCCCCCCCCAGCCCTATCCCTGGCCAGGGGGCGGGGCCTGCCCGCTGGGGACGGGGGCTGGGACCGTGCCCCGGGTCCCTCCCCACCCCAGCACTGCCTCTGGAGGCAAATAAGCAGGCTGGTAGCAGGGCCCGAGTGAGGGAGGATATCAGCATAGTACGGGCCTAAATGGCTCCTACTACTTCAGTTGATTGCCTGTTCTCCTCAAATGGGTTCAGGGAAGCAGCAAGATAGAGGAAGTTCCCTGAGAAGCTGGTGTTAATCAGTCTAGACTACTGTAGGTGCCAGAGAGATACATAAGAGGCTCTTTCTCCTCTCTCTCCCTTCATCTCCTGCTGCTTTCTGTTATTCCCTCTCACCTTCTCTCCTGACTGCTGGTTATGTCTTTTGTGCCCTCCTTCTTCCAGCAGAGCATTCCACTATCTCTGTGCATCTAGAGCAGAGAGAATATATATGCACCAGCAGTAGACAATTTTCTACACTCTGGGTCCCAGTGCCCCCCAGGCCTCCTTACAGCCTGGCACCTGAGGTGACCGCCTCAGTTTGCCTCATGATTAGGTCAGCCCTGCATGTGAATGTAAGTATCACTCATTGAGGCCATAATTACATTCCACAAATTAAGTCGACCTAAGTTATGTAGACTTTCAGTCACTGCAGAAATAAAACTGCATTTACATGTCCTCTCTAGGCTCCGTGTATTGTCAGTGCATGTCCCCACCAGCAAGATTGGCATTGATAATACTGTCAGTGTGGGCATTGTGGGATGGCTTCTGAAGGGCAGCAACAATGAATAGAAGTAACACACTATCTATGCTGACACGGTGTCAAGCTAAATACATCAATTTAAGCACTACACTTTTCACAGAGATGGAGTTAAGTTGGTGTAGTCGGCAGGTTACATTGGTGAGAGCTGCATTTGAGTGTAGACATTTACAGAATAGGGTCAATGTAAACTGTCTTACATCAAGCTAACTCTGTAGTGTACTCAGGGTTCAATTTTTTGTGTCTCAGTTCCTGAATATAAAATGGCAGTAACTCCTGCTCTTTGTCTTTTCTGTCAATTTCAGCTGTAAGATCGTCTGTGCATGACTCTTGAATTTTAAACTTTTCTGACTTAACGACAAAGACCTTATTCCAGAATGTTACATTTAAAAAAAGAAAAAAAAAGATAATATTAGTGGATCTTACTCATTCTTTATAAGGATTAATAATTGACCATTTACAAAACAGAGATTGGCACAGCAGTACATTTAAAGTTGGGGTTTTTTTCAGCGCTTAAAACTTTTACAGAAGTCATCTGATTCCATTATAAATATATCATAACTGGGAATGTTAAGGCATATATACAGGCTAGATCTGTTGTCACAGCGGGAAATTTCTTCTTTTAAAGCAAGTGCCACAGCAGGACTTTCTCTAACTGTCACACCAACATGTTTGGTTTCTAACAAGTAAGTGATTTTTATATCTTCTAGCAGCAGTTCAGTTAATCCAAAAGTTGCCATTAAAATCCTCATTATTTGCAGAAATGTTTAATGTAACATTGCTACTCCAGTGCAAACAATGAACAGAAGTAATCACCAGTTGGATGACATCAATAACCCAAAGCATGTTAAGATAATACAGTCATTCCTTATGGACACCAAAGTGTAAAAAGAAGAGGAGCTGGCTGGATTCTAGCAGGCTATCTTTCAAGTGTCTTAAGTGTTAATGACAGAAGATTCAGGCCACAGTCAGAAACCAGACTATTGTTTAAAGATAAATACATGAAAATTGTAACTTTCCTAACTTTGCACAGCAGAAAATCTCAAGACTGAATTTACTGTCATACCCAATGTAATGCAGTATGATTAAAAGTCTTATTTGATTTGCAGTGTAATAACCATCTTGTTTTGAAAAATATTTAGGACTAAATTAAACAAACATATTTACCTTGACAATTCTCAGGCTTGCTACAATGGGTGTTTAAATAGATAGATAGACAGATAGATAGATAGATAGATAGATAGATAGATAAAGTTAAAGAAAAAGAAGGATGTGCTATAAAAAAATTGTAAAAGAGACATCAAGAAAATAACATCTTAGTTGATTATCATGCTCTGCAGGAAGGAAGAAATCGAGGGCCAAAGTAGATGGAGCTAGTACAGTGCAGTGTGATCAGTGATTATCATTATTGTGGGTCTAAGCAGATACTGTTTGTCTCCATGCTGGTGTTCCCTTGATGTAGAAGATATCTGTAGAGATGCAGGTGGTCTGAATACTTGCTTTAAGTGCTAGCTCAGCATAAGCAATATCAGTGTCCGTCTTTGTGGATGTTGAATGTCTTAGATGAGCTGAAGGTCATATATGTTTGTAAACACCAAACATGGCAACTTTTGTTTTCCCTGCTGTTGTTATAGGTCCATTTTTAGATCAAGGCTGGGTGTTTTTGTTTGTTTGTTTGTTTGTTTGTTTGTTTTTCCTAAAAGAATATGTTCTAGTTCAAACAGGAGTTATTGCCAGGAAGTTCTATGGCCTGTGTTATGCAGGAGGTCATACTAGAGAAACACAGTGGACCCTCCTGGCCTTGCAAGTGAAGAAGCTGTGTGTGTAGGTGTCAATTCATTTATACTGATCATGCGAAACAAGAAGCATAGTATAAGAGAAAAACAATAACATATGAATATTCTGTAGTGACTTCAACACATATTAAATCAAACAAAGACAGTGTGGCTAACTGAATTTAGTATAAGAACCTGAAAGATGACTGTGTTATTAATGGTTTATGTCCATTAAAACTTCACATTTACAGCTATCAATCTCCCAACTATGTGGCAGATGTGGCACCCATATTTCAAATCATTGTAGAAGTCCATGATAAACTTCATTTCTGTCTACTGAGAGGTACTCAAGTTTTAACTTTCTTTTCCCCTCTAGAGACATAGTATCATCACAGTGAATGTCATGTAGCTAATTCTGCATTTTCTTATCCAAATATGACTTACTATAATTACATCCTTTTAGTGGTGTTGGAAATCTGAATTGCTGGTTATAAGTACTATACTTTGCCGGAGATCATATTGCACAAGGTCACAGATTTTTTTGGATTCATTTAAGACTAATGAGAAATCTGTGACACGATGATTTTGTTCTTATATTTGTAGACAGCTGAGCTTGAAATGAAAAAACCTGTATTTCATGTGAAGCCTCTTGAACTCAAGTGGGTGAGTCTGAGAGAACAAGGAAGTTTACTATTAAACAATGCAATCCTTAAAGTGGATGGATTAGTTCCCCAGGATGGGGTAAAAAAAAAATACTTTTCAATATAATTATTTTCTTTCTCAAAATCTGTTTATATAACACATATGCATAATTCATAATTAAATAGCACAACAGGAGTTGCAATAATTTCCTTATTCCTTCTATTGAGAAACCATCACTTTTATATGAGACTATAATTCAGACCAGTAACATTTTTATAGTGGTAAATAATAACTGTGTTCACATGATTGGCTAAAAAGTGACAGTGGAATGTCCAGCTTTGCTTTGGCCAAGGAAGCTTTGTCTCCTGAACATATATATTTTATTCTTGTGATCCACATCTTCACTCAGAGCAAGCAGAAATGTTCACTTTTATTGGGAGGTTTAATGGATGCTGGTGGGCATGCACTGCACTGCAGCACAATGCCAGGGACACAAGAAGGACCTCAGAGACCTAAATGTAAAAGTGAAGGATTTGAACAGATGTTTTGGGAGGAACCACATACAAACCTATGATATGAGGCAGGCTGGAATGGACACTGTCCAAAACATCCAGTACAGAGCCTGAGAAGTAGTTCATGACCCATCCTCAACCTCACTGGCCTCATATGGTGGGATGCCCATCATGAGAGGATGTAGCCCAAAGGGGGCACTATAACAGGATCTGGATTGAGCAGTGACAACGTGACCACAAGTGATAGAATAAAAGATGATTTTATTAAAAGAGGTAGAATGCTTACATCGCTTTCAGCTACCAGGGACCCCTGGAAACGGTAGAAGGCAGGCTCCTGGGCTTTATCTCTGAGGCACCTGCTGCAGCTTCCCGGTCTGTTGGTGCAGTCCAACATGCATTGGACTTTCCCACAATTATATAGGGTTAATTGGGGGTGAGGGCCTACTGGTTAACTATAGAATGTGCCCCTGTGAGCACATAGGCTTTGCTGACACCGCATAGTTTACAGGGTCACAAGATGGACATGCTTGTAAACAGGTATTAGCGCTCTTACAAACAAGGCAATAAACAGGTTAAACAGGTCAATATGCATGTTTGCAGGCATTTGGTTCAGGGACAGAGCACCCTTCGGTTAGAGTGGGGTGCCACTCTCTATACCGTACAAAGGTCTTCCACAGTTTCTCTTACAGAGGTGAAGGAAGAAGCCCTGGGAGACCTAAAGGAAGAGGAACACTTGATTCTGCCCTACTACCCAGAGTAATCTGGTTGAGCAAATCCTGTGGAGCCCAAGGAACACTGCAAGTCATACCTGGAACCATAATCCAAGGCTAGTAAGTTTTATGATGCACCCTGACTTTCCCCACCAATAACTCATCTTGGTCTGGTACCACACACCCAAAGCCAAGGCCTTTTCTGTTCCACCCCAAAATGATTCCAAAGCAAGAAAAAGATATTATTGAAATCCCATGAACCACTGTTATGTGTTTAGTGAAAGCTCCAGAAAGGATTATTAACAAACTGTCTCCCTGTGCCTATGCATTTCTTGGCCAGAAAACTGGAAGTGATAGTCTAAGTCTGCATGGATTGTAACACAGGGGGCTTGAGATGGAACAGGAGAGGGAACAGCTAGGATTAGACACTTGTAGAAAATATAGAGTAGTTCACAGCCCCTCCCCCCCCGAAAACACTTCCCTGCCCCTGTTCTTCCTACCCACAATGAATAGGAGCTTGATGGATGGAATGTGGGCAGTGAAGTAGACGAGGTTTAGAGAAAGGATTACTTAGGTCTGAGAAGGGAGAGTTAACCTTGTGATTGATTGTCCAAAGAACATGACAGCAGTCCTGTCTTCCTGTTAACACTGGAGAGTTTTAAATCATCCTTAGTCCTTGGTGTGTAGCCTCTGTCTGCCTTCAGATACTCTGAAGGACAAGGGAGAAGAGGGGTTTAGTGATGGATCTACTCTGGTGGATGCACAAACACAATGCTATAGCACCAAAGAGGTGATGGGCTTGCAGTGTTAAATAACAGCATCTGAGCACAAAATAAATTTGTGGTGTAGCTCTTGCTTCCCAGTCCCTTTTATTAGTGTTCAATGGATACAGGAGCCAGATATTCTGGAGATGTTGGAAAGTGTTTGGGGTCTTCACCTTTCCTCTTCGTTAGGAATGACATATACTATCTTAGAATATAGTCCTTTTTTTTTTCAGATTGCCTTCCCAGTCCTGTAAGCATATTTCTGCAAATATTTTGGTGTAGCAGAAATTCAACCTGGTTCTTCAGGTTCAAGAACAGCATAAGTGTGTTTGGTCCACCTCTATAGCTATTAAACCCCTCTATTAAGCAATGTGGAGAGGGGTGACCGTTAGCAAAAACATAGCAGAATCTCTGACATAGATTTATGGCTGTCTCTAGAGGACCAGAAAGCCACGTCTTTTCCATTCTGATACCTTGGAAACTTTATATTCTCCAAATGATGGCAAGCTTTAAAATTAAAGAAGTTGTGTAACATATAATGTAGCCCCCAGAACGGCGACAGGGTTTCTGGCGCCCCCTTGCAGCGCAGCAGATACCTGGGCAGACAAATGATGTCATAGTGCAGTGCAACAGCACAGTTCCCATTTTGTTGCCCCTCAAACTTCAGTGCCCCCCTGCAACTCTTCCCATGCTTACCGTGTTGCACCGGGCCTGGTAGCCCCTGTAAGAAGTCAAATTCCAAAACAACTGGGACCTTGATGCCCTTACCCTCTAGCATTATAATGTTTCCAAAATGTCACTACAGCTATCTTACATTATTAGTCTGTGTGCCTTCCCCAGGAGCTGCTAAGACTATCTGAGAAGGAACAAGATTACATTCCTGAAATGCTAAACTGTATCAGTGCCTTGGACAGTACTGTTATATTAGATGACGGATTCTCTGATTCCTTCACATGGAAAAATATATAATAGTACTCTCTCTTTCTACTGCCAAGAAGGAAACCAATTACAGCAGGAGGGCAAGAACAGGACCCGCAAGAGAGAACAGATGAAGAACCCCTTCTAAATGGCTTGTGCAAAAGAATCCGGGAGCAGATTGAGTTCCTCAGGGCACAGGTTAGTACACTTGGGAAGGAAAAGGCACTAATGAACTGGTTCCCAGAAGAGAAAGCATGCTTACAAGACTAGGATTATGTCCTAAGAAAATGGGAATTTGCCCAAATGGAAGAGGATCATGCCCCGATGGAATCACTTATTCAACTCATGACAGAATGCATTCAGGGCCAACCTGCCATCTTTGCTGAAGCCCCTTTCTGGGAACAGCATCACCTACTTCTGCTGTTCATCCTTTTCCTAAAGCTACTGTTCAGGTTGCTACTGAGGCAGAGAATCCAACCCCACACAGTGACAGGACAGAGCTGGCTGGACACCGGGTGGCAAACCAGCTGCCAGCACCTGAAACCTCTTGCAGAGAAAACTGTCACTGTATACAACTAGGGAATAAGGAACACACAACTGTCCATGAAGCCTAGTTATGTGCCTGGTCCCCTAACCTCACACATGAGAAAGCTCAGTTTGTCCTCCTGGACATTTTCCCACTGCTTTTACCCTAGTGGTGAGCAACGCCAAGGATGTGGGTTGAAGAACAATCAGTTTTCAGAGAGTCTGAACTAGTTTATTTTCATTTTCTTGGGGGGGGAAGCTTTATTGTTAAATGGGTCACTTTCAATAAGTGTTGTCATTCAATTTACCTCTGTGTGTACTCCCTCCATGCTAGAGTTACCAGATCCCAAAACACGGAATGGTGGACAGGGAGGAATGAAAAGGAGGACATTGGAGGATGCATGGAGAAAATGTAGCATTAATGTAATGTTCTTCTGTTTTTAGGGTGCCCTGGAACACTTCCCCCTAAAAACAGGGTGTTCCAGGTCATTCCAGCATACTTTAACCCCTGTAAGTAAAAAGCCAGACAAGATCACATATTTTTAAAATATCTGAGAAGCAGAGGATGTGAAGGTAAAAAGGAGGACATGTCCTCCTTTTTGCCTGACATCTGGTAACCCTACTCCATGCTGACTATGCTAAAGAAGATATTTTCTCCAGGTCTAGGCAGAGGCGGCTTTTGCAGAAGGCGAGGCAGGCGGGGGCCTAGGGCCCTGAGCTGTGGGGGGCCCCACAGCCCCCTCCATGAAAGCAGGAGAGCTGCGCTGCTCAGCTCCCTGCTTTAAGCTAAAACAAGCAGCTTCTGCTGCCTGCCTGCTGGCTTGCCCCGCCCCCTGGGAGGAACAACCAGCCCAGGGGCAGGGCTCCTCCCTCCCTGCTTCCCGGGCAGGCTGTCCCACTCTAGAGATGGGGGGAGGGGCTGGCCCATAGGCGGGGCCAAAGAGCAGAGTTCAGCCTCTGGGCTGGCTTGCTCCACTCCTCTCCCCGTCCCCCCTCCTCAAGCAGCACTTTCCCAGAGCCGGCTCTGCTGCTGCCACCCCTCTCCCTCCATGTTGCTCTAGCCTGTGTGAGAGGCTGAAGAGAGAAGGAGCTAGCTTCAAAGGGCTCCTATCTGCAGTCCCAGCAGCAGCTTCACCCCCAGAACAGGCAGAGCAGGTAGGTGCTGTGGGGGGCAGTGTGTCGGAGATTGGAGGGGTCCTGGACAGGCAGGGGGCAGAAGTAGGGTGGGGTGGGGTGAGGGACTTCCCCACATGGTCTCCAGGTCCTGAGTGGGCCAGGAGTTGCTCCCTGTGCCCCTGGCTGGGTGCGGGGCCTCTGGGCCCTGGTGACTGGGGGGTGCTCTGGGTCCCAGGGATGGGTGGGCTGGGAATGGAGCCCCTCACCTGAGCTCTGGGCTGGGCCAAGGGATGTTCTTCAGCCTCTGTCCTGGCCAGGGTCGGGCCAACAGGGGGCTGGTGAGCCAGGGGTCTTTTCTCAGCCTTTGGGGGTCAGGTTCAGGGCCAGGCTGCTGTGAGGTAGCCCTGGCCAGGGAGCCCCCAACAGTTTAGGGGATGAGGCTGGGGAGCTGACCCACAGTCTCCCTCCCTCACCCCATGCCCACACTGCGGTGCCACCCTGTCTGCCCCAGGGTTTCCTGGCGTCACCCCATGCCCAAGTGTCAGGGCTGGCCTGGCCTGGCCTGGGGTCTCCTTCGCTCACCACATACCCAGGTGGTGGAGCTGCCTGGTCTGACCACAGGGGGGGCTTCCTGTGGTGGTGGAATCAGCCTGGGACAAGCATGGGGTCTCCTGTCCTTGCTTAGTTGTCTCAGATGGTTGGAGCAGCAGGTGGACTGGGGGTGTAACCACCTCAGCAGTGATATTTTTAAAGTTGAAATCTGCTGAACACTCCATATGCTGCACCCAATATTTATTCTGTGCTTGAAATTGTTCTCTTGTGTGTTGAATTGTTTTACATTAAGCAGAGTGCAAGGAGGAAATAGAGTTTGTTCAGTTTGGGTTACAATAGAACTGAAATTAACCTCAGAAACGGCATTCTGGATTTAAACTGGTGCCTCTTGAGCATCGTCTCCAATACCAAATTTGCGCAGATAACAAATAACCTTTTTTCCCCTTTGTAACCGCACTGCCACTCCTCCTCAGATCTGAAAGTAGCTGGGTTCTGTTCTTCTCTCTGTCCTCATACAGCACAGGCCAAATTCTGCCTTGAGTCACACCTAGCTTGAGTATGCCCATGGCCTTCAAATTCACTGTCTGCTAGTGATACCCTGTAACATTCAAACCATGCTTTGGGACTCAGTGCTGGGCCACAGACCCTCTGCTCTTGGATATTTCCATGAATAACAATCCATCAAAGGCAGTGATTTTCAAACATTTTTCTCCTTCAAACCCAGTTCGAAAAAGTCATTTATCCCTGGAACCCAACAACTACCTGTAACATTCAGTGGCTGGGTAAGTGCAGTTGCACCTATGCTTTTAATTAGCAAATAAATCTAAAGATTAAAAAACAAAAAACCCAAACCCTGAAGATTAAAAAAAGTGGAGGATCCAACTTAGATTCAGGTGAGATTGGGTGAGTTGCACACACAGGGAGCCCAGTGAGCAAGAAGGGGGAACAGCCCAGGGGCAGAGGTTTGTACTGGGAGCCTACTGAAGTGTATGTACACTGTGGAGAGGTTGTCAAGCTGGGAAGGAGAAATAACAGGGTCAGGAGCTGTTTGGGAGCTCAGGGAAGGGTAAATAAGGGGCTTTAAATAAGTAAACAGTCCCATTGCATTCAGCTCTGCTACCTCTCCTGCATCTTTGGGCAACTCATTTAGTCACTCTGTGCCTCAGTTCCCCAGCCATCTGTTACTATGAACTGGGAATAGAAGCACTGCCCTGCCTCAGAGGGCTGGGTGAGAATAAATGCATTAAGGAATGTGAGGTGCTCAAAATGCTACAGTGATGGGGTCCACAGAAATAGCTGATAGACAGACCTAGACCCACCATGTCACAGTTGCCAGGGGTGGATGGAAGGGACAAGCTAGCCAGGGCTCCAGGGAAGGAGATTGGGGGCTGGCAGCAGGGCCAAGTGGGTGGAGGGCAGCCATACTGAGAAAGAATGCTCATACTAAAAATGCAGGTGTGGTGATGTGCTGAATGCTAGAAACATTAGGTGTTAACTAATGGAAACATGCATAATTCTTCCACTGATGACCAGCTATTAAAGGGACTCAGAACACAGTGGGAAACCAAGAGTCTTTGGTGTCTGGGGGCCAACTTTACATCCCTCTGCCCCCGCACAAGGCAGGTGGAGTCCAGGTACCATCTCCAGACTGCCCTGAGGAGGGGGTCTGTATCGGTGGGGCAGGGGAGGATCGGTGGGTATGCAGGCTTTACTCACTCTCCCCCCACCTCCTCCTCTTAGCACTGAGCACCATGCACAGGATCAGGCAGCCTGAGGGAGTTATGTATTTTTGCAGGGGTAGCAGTGTTAATATAGATGGTTCCTACTGGTAAAAAAGTACTAGTCCTGCTTTTGATTTTTTTTTTTTTTTTTTAAATGTAAAGTCATATTTGAGGATTCAGCAGGTATTTTCCCTTCTCCTTCCCTGGGCAGCAGTGGCTATTTCAGACATTGAGGGAGAGGAGGATGGTCACAGCCCCCAGCTCTCCCCTCCTCCCTAGCTTCTTCAGGGCTGGAAGGAGTTTCAGCCCTGAAGCAGGCATGAGGGAACCACAACATGAACATGTTCTCTCCAGCAGCTGATAGCTCACACACCCCTCACCCTCAGTTCTAGGAGTCCCCCTGGCTTCCACTGTCCCTTTCTTATGATATCCCACAGCCTGGTAGGTCAGGGAATTTAGAAGTCCTGACTGCACCTAAGCTGGGGTGACTGAGCTGCAGGGCCAGGGGAAAGGAGAGCATTTGGAGTTGTGGGGGCTCCAGAGGATGCAAGGAGTGGGGCTTAAGCTACAGTGCTCTTGTTAAGTTCCAAAGGGGCAGCCATGTTACTCTAGTAAAGCAAAAAAAAAAAAAAAAAGTCTTGTGGCACTTTAAAAACTAACAGATTTATTTATCACATGAGCTTTCATGGGAGAACATCCCACTTCGTCAGATGCTTTGAAGAGGGGGAACTTACAGAATTGGATGAAAATAGATGCAGGGGAGTGTCAGACATGGGATCAGGTTATGCACAACAGCAAATCAGAGCTCTAGGGGGCTAGAAGAGGGGAGTCACAGCTCTCACCGTTGCCCTTCCTCTCCCTCTCCTTCAGGGTTGGAGGCAGCTTTTATTTCCTAGTTTGTGACATTGCTAGCCCTTGCACAACATTTGTAATATTGAGGAATTTGCATTTTGGGATGGTTTCTGCTAACTTGGAAGAATTCTTTTTTTACACAAATGGGTTGACATTTTATGAAATTTGATTTAGTTGTTGTGGTTTTTCCATGAAATTTTATATGTGGGAAATGTGGTTGCTCTGATGTGACGTTGTGATCTGTTGTGACACTCATTTCATTTTCAGGATTGTATAGGGAGGTTCAACCAGAAAGAGATTATTAATAATAAAGAATAAGGATGAGTGTATGGGGGTTTCAATGACAGATGAGTTGGGTAATAAAAGGAAGTACATGTCAGGTGCCAAAAGAGGGGGGAAAAAATGTTGGCTGTTGAATAGGCAATATGGAAGCAGTCCAGTTCACTGTCCAAAGTCTTAAAGCGAACAAAAATGTTATGCTTTTTATAATGTTAGTTTAGTTCCTCTAGGGGGCCCCACAGTGGCCCTTCGCCTACGGCCACTGTTCCCTCTAAGCTGTGCGTGTGTGCGCGCACACACAGGTCATGAAACCTGCGCACATGACAAAATAAAGTGCACACAAAAAAATTCAATAGTGCTAATACTGGTGTTCACAAAGAAATGTCTTTGCACACACAAAGAAATTGTTTGTGCACACAGTCTATGAGTCATTAGAGGGAACATTGCCTATGGCCCCAGAAAACCTAAAGCTTCCTCTGGCTAGGATAGGCCCCCATAATTAAAAGCACAGGAATTTGATTTCTGTATGTCTGTTACCAAAACATGAGAGAGAATTCTCTGTCTCTCCCATGCCATTTTCCTTCCCTAACCACAGGATCTAAATATTTAATTTCAGAGAAAACACTAGAGGGCTCAGGACAGTTAACTGCACTCAGAATTAACTTCTCCGTTCACCAGCAGCAAAATTAAAAAAGACAGGAAAAGTTTACATGCATATCTTTATGGCTTTGGTAATAAATTAACTGTCTATAGAAGGGTACAAAATTAAATTAACAGTAAAAATATCAGTCAGTGAACAGTGTATAATAGACACCTCCCATTGCCTCCAGCAAACCTTCAAAACTTGGGTGTAGTCAAGCAAACTAGATGATAAGTACTGTAATCATTGTTATTGGGGAGCACTATAAAAAAAAAAGTTCTGAAGCTCCTCCCAACCTCTTACATACTGTTTGTCTAGTCATCTAACATTTGAGCATGTCAGAGAAGCCACCATTAACACCACTGTTAACAAAGAAGAGAAATGGCAATTGAACTGTGCTGACACACTGCAGATCCCAAATCCTCTCTCAATGGTGTCAGCTGTGAGGAGGTGCCCTCACATTTGTATATCATCAATAGGTACATAAACATCAGCTGCAGGGATCACAAACAAATGAAAGTAATGAAGACATAGGCCTCTGTGTGTACTTTTCTTGCAGTAGCATAGGGTGAGCTGGTAGTTATCAACACAGTCACCAAAATTATTTTCTGGCTTCCAGCTCTTCCAGAATGTGTGAACAAATAGCAGCCTGGATTTCCATTGCCCACTGAGAGCCAGGACCAGTTTTACACATGGGTTGGATCCAGTTGTATGTGAAAAAGCTTTTCTATCCTCCTCCCACTCCATATGAAAGCATTCACCTCTGCCTTCACAAACTTTATGAAGGGCACAGCAATAATTATATTGTAGCCGAAGATTTTTGTCCAAAACCGATACATAACATGTTGGAGAGAATCCAGCAGGAAAAGCTTCAAAAGGAATTTAAAATTTCTGTCAGGCAGCAGCAAAGCTCCTAGCCACTTACAGAGTGGTAGCAATAGGAACATCATGTCTTATCGGCTGTGTTCACACAGCATTCTTATTTCGAAACAACGAGGTTGTTTCAACATAAGAATTGCCATGGACACACGACGTATGGCCATTTTGAAACAAGGAAACCCCTTGTTTTGAAATGGCAGCCGTTCTTTCGAAACGGCTTAAACCTGGTTTCCCGTCGAAACAGCATTGTTTCAAAATGGCTTGTTTTGAAACAACGCCAACGGGATATGCTGTTTCGAAAGAACCATTGTTTCAAAATGAGTTGTTTTGAAACAACCGGTTTACAGATGTGTTATTTTGAAACAACAGTTGTTTCAAAATAACCATTTGCCCTTCCTCCCAGGGTGCACAGCGCCCTGGGGGAAGTCCCTCCCTGGGCGTGCTTGTCAGGCTGCATGGCAGGCAGGGACCTGTAGGGCAGCCATGTCTCAGCAGCCAGGCCCCTCAGCTGCAGGGTGCTGAAGGGCCCCTGTGTGGACCCAGGAGAATGTTAGTTGCCTCCTGGCCATCTGGCAGCACCCAGATATAACGGCATAGTTCCGGCCCAGCCACTGGAACCGCAACATTTATGCTGACATCGCAGCTGTGATACCCCTGCACCACAGAGCAGGTGTGGAGTAAAGTGAAGAGGCTCCAGCAGGACCATGCCTGCACCTGGGATGCCCGGGCACTGCAGGGGCCTAGGAGCCAGGCCACGTGCCCCCACTTTGAGTCCCTAGATGCCTTCCTGGGGCAACAGCCCAGCGGTCTCCCCGCTGAAGCTGTGGACACCTCAGGAGGGCATCAGAGCCCCTTGTCGGGCCCGGAGGCATGGGGCTCCAACGTGTCCATTGGGGGGCCTCCAGCCACACCACAACCAGCAGCGGAGGCCAGCCCCAGCACCCCAGAGCTCTTCATGGGCATGGAAGCGGGGACCAGCCCAGAGGAGCAGGGGCCCACCACCTCCCCGGGCTCCGAGTCCGACCCCGGGACATCTCAGCGGACCTCCAGAGCCCCCGTGGTTAAGTATGCCCCCCCCCACGGAGGCACACAGGGCTGGGCCTGTCCAGCAGGTCCCGGGATGCGAGGAGGCCAGGGCTGGGCACCAGGGCAGATAGGGCCCAGGCTTGGTGGGTGCAGAGGGGCCCCCCTGGCCACAGGTCCCACAGACACAGGTGGCACTGGGGTCACAGGCCCTTGTGTGTCAGGGGGTGGTGAACGGGGTCTGGCTGGGAAAGCTGCAGCAGCATCTTGGGTGGGCTGGAGAGCAGGCAGGGCACACCACTGTCAAGTGGCCTCGGGAGACCCCCTAGGGCAAGGCGTGGCTGGGTCCAGTTCACCCTCGTGGGCACCACTAGCATGTGTGGCTCCAGGGTACGGTTCCCAGATGTCTAGGAAAAGGAGAACATGGTCACCTTTTTTCTGCTCTGTTCTTCTTTTTATCCTCGCATTCTCTGTCTGGCAGGCAGTTCTAAATACAGGGATTTGTCAGGCTTTTTCCTAGAGGGGTTGAAGGATCCTGGAATGCCATAGAATACTGATTTATATGGGAAAGTGCTCCAGGGTGCCTTAAACCCTGACGACTACCCGGCCGGACAACCTTTTTGCCCAGGGTCTTCCAATGTCCTCCTTCGGGTACTGTCCTGGCCTCCTTCTGAGGCTTTGGGGGTCAGGAATCCTACCCCAGGGCAATGTTCATGGGATCCTGGGACCTGCTGACAGTCAGGGCAGAGGTGTATGCTGCAGACAGGTGCACACAGACAGGGCCCAGGAGCCGCCACCCACGCCCGGACCCCAACACCTGAGCCCCAGGGCACCCCAGTGACGGAGGAGGGCCCCCTGGATCCGCAGCGAGCTCCTAGAGAGCCTGGAGGAGCTGGGCCATGAAATGCATGCTGCCACCCAGGCCTGGTGGTGGGAGCAGGCCCAGGGGCAGGCGGCTGGTCTCCATGCCCTGGAGTGCCTCACAACTGCAAAGGACAGGGGCGCGAGGGCGCTGGAGCTCCTCGCAGAACGGCTGCCGGCAGCCATCTCTGCGCAGGCTGCAGCCATCGCTGAGCAGCCCACGGCCATCAGAGAGCTGGCCGAGAGCCTGGTACCCTGACGCCGTGGCGAGGCATCGCCGCCTGGGCCTCGACGACGGTGGGTGGAGGGCAGCCGTGGGCGCGGGCGGGGCATGCCACCCCCCCCCCAGACCCTCCCACTGGCCATGCCTAACCTCCCCCCTGCCCCCCGGACTTTCTCACCCCTGTCCCCTCCCAAGTTGATGCCCCCTACCCCAAAGTCCCCTCCTAAGTTGATGCCCCCTATCCCAGGCCTCCCCCACATTGCCCCATCCCTTACCCCCCTGCCGCCCTTCCCTGATTGTAAATAAACCTTTTGAAATGTATGTCTGGTTTTCAGTGTTTTTATGGGGGGGGGTTGGCAGTGCGGATGGATAGGTGGGGGATGGCTGTGGGTGAACAGGGGAGAGGATGTTGTGCAGGGCAGGCCTGGCCGTCACAGCTCCTCCTCACTGAAGGCGACCTGGAGAGCGTCGCGCACAGACAGGGCTCACAGGGATGGTTACTCACGTGTACACACATGTTTGGGCTGTTCATAGGCCCTGCCAAGGATCTGGGCCTCAGCCTCCCATGCCAGTGGAACGGGTTCCCCATGCTGCTCACAGTAGTTGTGGAGAGCTGCACATGCCGCAATGACTTGGGGCAGTCTCCTCTCTACGAGGTGGAGGCGGGTTAGAAGGCACCTCCACTGTGTTTTGAGGTGTCCGAATGCACGCTCAACCATGGCAGCAGGCCAGGTGGTGGTTAAAGAGCTGCCGGCTGGGGTTGAGGGGCCCTGCATAAGGAAGGATGAGCCAGGGCCACAGGAGGTAGGCTATGTCTGCCACAATGAGGACGGGCACCTCTACTCCCCCAAGGTAGATGTTGTGAGGGGGGAAGTAGGTGCTCGTCTCCATGCCCTGGTACAGGGCTGAGTTGCGAAGGACCCTGGCGTCATGGGCCCTCCTGGGCCATCCCACATAGCAGTCCAGGAATGGGCCCTGGTGGTCCACAAGGGCCTGCATGATCACAGAATGATAGCCGTTGCAGTTCCTGTATGCAGCGGCCCTGTGCTCCGGCGCACACATGAGGATGTGCGTGCTCTCCAGGATCCCCACACAGTTGGGGAAAGCCGAGGGTGGCCATCCTGGGCATGGTGTCCTGCAGCTCCCCATGTCTCACCAGCCGTCACAGGAGGACGCGATTGATGACCCTGGTGACCTCAATGAGAATGGTGCTGGTGGTGGACCTGCCGATGCCATACAGATGCGCCAGTGCCCTGTGGGACTCTGGAGTGGCCATCTTCCAGAGGGCAATGGCCACTCTTTTGTCCACTGGGACAGCAGGCCTCATCGGGGTGACCCTGTGGTACAGGTGTGTGGCAAGTTTGCTGACCAGGTGGGTGAAGCTGGACCTAGTCATCCTGAAGTTCTGCCTCCACAGGTCATCACCCCAGGAGCGCAGGGCGACCTTCTCCCACCAATCTGCACTGGTCTCCCGAGACCAGATGTGGCGAGGCACGGGGAGGGGCAGGGGCAGTATCTCACCCCTGTGGACAAGATGGATGTACTCCCCGGACAGGGGCGAGTCATCCTCAGGCTCGTTGAACAGGGTGTCCCACACGTGCAGGAGACCCTGCACGCAGTCCAAGAGCCTGGGAGGTCGCACGGTGCTGTCTAGCCACCTGGGCAGAGTCCATTGCTTGCAGCGTGCTGCTAGCCAGAGTGGACAAAGAAGTGAGGTTGGGGCCAGCTTTTATGGGATTGGCTAGCAACATGGGTGCCTACATGGCCCAGGGAGGCGGCTATGTTGCCACACCTCCCATGCTGCACTGCCCCTGAATTGAAATAGCAAGCCCACTGTGTGGACAAGCTATTTCAATTCCCGCTTTTTGCTTATTTCGAGGACAGGGTTTGGTTATTTTGAAACAGGTTATTTCAAAATAACTTCTTTTGAAACAAGCCCTCTGTGTGTGAACATAGCCATCAAGTTCCAAAGGGGCAGCCATGTTAGTCTAGTAAAGCAAAAAAAGCAAAGAGGCTTGTGGCACTTAAAGACTAACAGATTTATTTATCACTTGAGGATTTGTGGGGGAAAATCCCACTTCGTCAGATGCTTTGAAGAGGGGGAACTTACAGAATTGGATGAAAATAAATGCAGGGGAGTGTAAGACATGGGATCAGGTCATACTGCAACAGCAAATCAGAGAATTTGTAAGGATTCAAACTCTGCAAAACAGCACACAGAGGGAGGGTGAAGTCAAATTACCTGTTATAATGTGAAAAGAATCCATAGTCATGATTAGGTCCTGGTTTCACACAATTTAATTTGCATCTAAGTTCAATTTTGGCTGTTCCTCTTTGACATCTTGATGTCCCTTTGATTTTATTGAGGACCATCGTTAACAGATCATTAATGGAGTGATTAGGAAGATGGAAGTGCTCAGCAACTGTTTTTGTGTGCGTTGTAATTTCTTAATCAGTTTTGTGCCCATTTATTCTTCTGCATGGGGACAGTCTTGTTTGTCCAATGTATAAGATGTGGGGGCATTTCTGGCACATGATGGCAGAAATCACATTAGTGGATGAGCAGGTGAGTGACCTTTTGATGGGGTAGCTGGCTTGATTAGGTCCTATGATGCTGTCTTTTGTGCAGATATTTGGACAAAGTTGGCCAGGGGTCTCAAACTCAAATCACCCACAAGGGCTGCATGAGGACTGCACCACCGAAACCTTTCCATACAACAATATTGCAAATATCAGTAACAGTAGTGTTGTTGTAGGCTGCAGGAAATAGCTTTACGGGCCGCATGTTTGAGACCCCTGAAGTTGGCAGCATGATTTCCTGCAGGGATATGTCCCTCCTTTAATGTTTCTGTTGTTAGGTCTGTAGTTGCTGGTGAGTATCTGTTTAAGGTTTGGAGGTTGTCTGTAGCCAAGGAGAGGACTGTTTCGCAAGGGTAGAGAGAGTGAGGGTCATCTTTGAAAATAGGCTGGAGGTCCTTAATGATGTGTTGCAGAGGTCTGACTTGAGGGTTTTATATGGTGACCAGTGGCATTCTATTGGGTTTTTTTGGGGGGAGGGGCTTTTCTGTAGTAGTTCACTGCCGGGTACCCATCTGGTTCTGTCGATCTGTTTCTTTACTTCTCTAGGTGGGTACTGTAGTTTTAAGAAAGCTTGATAAAGATCCTGAAGATGTCTGTCTCTGTCTGAGGGATCAGTGCATATGTGGTTATATCTTAGTGATGAAATGGTTGTGGGTGAGCACAAAGTCACAAAGTTCAGTCACAAGCATGTGGGATGGTTCCATAAATTGCTTGTAATCCATCCTTCTGTGGGATATTGATACAAAGAGCTTCTACATCCATAGTGGCCAGATGTTTTCAGAAAACTCACCGATGGATTCTTTTCCTATTACAACAGGTAATTTGACTTCACCCTCCCTCTACGTCTTGTTTCTTAGAGTTTACTTACAAATACTCTGATTTGCTGTTGTAGTATGACCTGATCCTATATCTTACAGTCCCCTGCATTTATTTTCATCTCATTCTGTAAATCCCCTGCATTTATTTTCATCCCACTCTGCAAAGCATCTGACGAAGTGGGATTTTCTCCATCTTGTCTTATGGAAATACAGTAATTAGTAACAAGGTTTAACTGATAGGTAAATTGTTAAGTTGCAAATGGGTAGCCATGTTAGTCTAGTTCTGCCAAAGAAGCAAGGAGTCCTGTGGAACTTTAAGACTAATAAGTTTATTTATCATATGAGCTGTCAAGGGGGAAAATTCCACTTCACCAGACACTTTGAAGATGAGGAAACTTACAGAATGGGAGCAAAATAAATGCAGCAACATGTAGGTCATGGGATCAGGTAACAGCAAATCAAAGGAGCTGTTAAGATTCAAACACAGGGAACTAGCATATAGAGAAAGGAAGGATCAAATCGCCTATTGTAATAGGAAAAGAATCCATAGTCACTATTTAATTCTGCTTTCACACATTCAGTCTTACATATTGGTTCCAGTTCTGCTGTTTCTCTTTGAAATCTTGATGTGTTGTTCACCTGCTCAAGCACAGCTATTAACAAACATTCAACAGAGTGATTAGGAAGATTGAAGTGCTCAGCTACTGGTTTTTGCATGTTGTGACTTCTGATGTTAGTTTTATGCCCATTTAATCATTTATCCAATGTATAAAGTGTGGGTTCATTTCTGGCACATGATGTCAGTGGGTCGCACGTTTGCTTTACATACAGAAGGTCCTGGGTTCCAACCCCAGGGGGTTAGACTAGATGATCTAATGAGGTCCCTTCCAACCCTATGATTCAATTCTATTCTGTAAATCACATTGGTGGATGAGCAGGTGAATGAGCTGTCTCCTTGCCTACAGACAGCCCCCTAACCTTAAACAGGTACTCACCAGCAACTACCAACCTAACAACAGAAACATTAAAGTAGGCACATACAAAGCAACAAACCTTGTTCCCAATTTTGCCCACGTATCTGCACAAAAGGCACCATCATAGGACCTAATCAAGCCAGCTACTCCTTCAAGGGCTCATTCACAAATGTGATTTATGCCATCACGTGACAGAAATCACCCCACACCTTATACATTGGACCAAAGAATAAATGGGCATAAAACTGACATCAGAAATCAGAACATTCAAAAACCAGTAGCTGAGCACTTCAATCTCCCTAATCATTCTGAGTGTGTTCACACAGCAGTCTTATTTTGAAACAACAGAGGTTGTTTTGACATAAGAAACGCCACATTCACGCTACGTACCGTTGTTTCAAAACAATGGGTTCTGTTGTTTTGAAACAACTTAAACCCCATTTGGTGATGAAACAATGTTGTTTCAAAATGATTGTTTCAAAACAATCCCGTCAGAACATGTTGTTTCAAAACAACGGTGACTCATTTTGAAATAACTGTTGTCCGAACATGCTATTTTACTTTGAGCTTTTTTCCTTAATTCGAATTAACATTTTCTTAATTCTAATTAACTTATTTCAAAATAAGGTGTTATTTCGATACAACTTGTTTTGAAACAACTTGTATCAAAATAACCCCCATGTGTGAACGTAGCCTCTGTTGATTGTTTATTAGTAGCTGTGCTTGAGCAGATGGGCAACACAATAAGACTTCAAAGAGAAACAGCAGAATTGGAACTGATATGCAGGTTTGATTGTGTGAAAGCAGGATTAAATACTGACTATGGATTCTTTTCCCATTAAAATAGCTGATTTGACTTCACCTTCCTCTATATCCTGTTTCCCTGTGTTTGAATTTTAACAACTGCTTTAATTTGCTTTAAAATATGATCTGATCCCATGACTTAGCACTTCCCTGAATTTATTTTGCTCCCTTTCTGTAAGTCCCCCCATCTTGAAAGCATCTGACAAAGTGGAATTTTCTCCCACAAAAGCTCATGCTATAAATAAATCTGTTACTCTTTAAGTGCCAGAGGACTCCTTGCTTGTTTTGTAAATTCTTAAATTCCTTTATGCTGCTTCTCCTCCCTCATGCAAACTAATGTTCCCTCATGTCACTACAATGTCAGCTCCCTTTCCCTCTATAAAATGATGTCCCTTTACTTCCTTGCTATAAAGAATAAATAGGCCACAAGTAGGCTGAAGTTGTTACTGAGTGGGGCGGGGGGTGGGGGGACAGAGAGAGAGAAGTGCTTCTGGAAGAGGGAGATCAGAAAGAGACAGTGAGAAGAAAGAAGCAAGAAGCAAAGAACAGGACAAGCAGGCTGCTTTTGGACAATTCAGCTAACTGAGTTCTTGATCTGTGTCAGAACCTGGCTTTAGATAATCTGGCTAGCTGAGTCCTGGTCCTGTGCCTAAGCCAAAAATCTAACCTTAATCATTTACCAAAGGAGTGCTGAGGCTTTCCAGCTAACTGAGTCCTGGTCTTGTGTCTGAGCCGTAGGTAATCCTTTTGTTAATAGTGACTGAACAGAAGGACACCTATAGATGAGCAGGCAGATAATATGGGAATTTTGTAGTTTCTAATTTGATCTATGAAGGTACGCCTGTCAATAAAGCTGAATTCCTGTGATAAGAGTAAAACCTCCTCCTCCTTTTGAGTACCCATTTAGCAACCGCCTAGCTAATGCTTGCTTAACGTGATAGGTTGTTAAGGATTCTTATAGTTTGTTAAGATACTTGTTATAATTTGTTACGTGCGTTGTGTTACAAATAATAATACATTAAATATTTTGTTGTATAAACTGTTAGTACTTTTGAATAGGGAAAAAAATGTGTTACCCAGAAAAGCAGCATTCCATGTAATTGTCAGTTGGCGTATGCTCACTGTGATAGATAGGGGATGATTTCCACTGTAAAATATTTTCAGCTCTTGAATTTCATCATATTAATGTAAGAACCAAAAAATGTTAATGTATGTTTTTAAATAATTTTCTGCTGAAGTTTCTGTTATTGATTGGAAGGCTGTATCTATATTTCCAGAATTCATTAACAATTAGGCAAAAAGACCACATTGACTTTACCTCAGCAGTTCTTAAGCAAGCCACAACTCACCAGCCAAATTATTTGAGTTTCTGAGATACAATGTGAACTGCCAGAATCACACTGGTACCCAGATGGGTGCACTGGCATTGTTAGTGGTCTTTCAGCTGCCCAAATGCACATTCAACAATCTTTCTGGAGCTTCTCAGGCCGTAGTAGAATCATAAAAATCATAGAATATTAAGGTGGGAAGGGTCCTTAGGAGGTCATCTAATCCAACCCCCTGCTGAAAGCAGGACGAACTAAATCATCCCAGCCAGCAATTTGTCAAGTTGGGTCTCTATGGATGGAAGTCCATCACCTCCTTAGGTAACTCATTCTAGTGCTTCACCACCTTACTCATGAAAAAGGTTTTCCCCACTAGCCGATCTACATCTCCCAAATTGCTACTTGAAACAAGTGTTCCTTATTCTGTCACCACTGAGAACAGCCTCGCTCCATCCTCCCTGAAGCTCCCTTTCTAGTAGCTAAAGACTGAACAAGCCTAGCTCCCATAGTCTCTTTTAATAAGTCATCTATTCCAGCCCCCTTATCACTTTCATTGCCCTTTGCTGGGTTATTTCCAATTTGTCCAAGTCCTTTGTGTATTTAGGTGCTCAAAACTGGATGCTATACTCCAAAAGTGGCCTAACCATTGCTGAGTAGGTGAATAATCACTTCTCTGCATCCACTGATGTAGTCAACATTCCTTTAGCCTTCTTGGCAACAAGAGGACAGTGTTGACATATCCAGCTTCTTGTCCAGTGTAACCCCAATCTTTTTCTGTAGATCTGTTGTGCAGTGAGTTGGTCCCCAGTCTGTAGCAGTTAATAAGATTCTTTTGTCATAAGTACAGGACTTTTTGTCCTTGTTGAACCTCATCAGATTTCTGTTGACCCAATCCTTCAATTTCTCTAGGTCCCTACTCTCTGGAGTATCTATCATTCCCTCAGCCCAGTGTTATTCACAGAGGCTATGTTCACATGTAAACTGTTATTTCAAAATAAGTTAGAATGATTCGGAAGATTGAAGTGCTCAGCTACTGGTTTTCGAATGTTCTGATTTCTGATGTCAGTTTTGTGCTCATTTATTCTTTGGTCCAATGTATAAGGTGTGGGGTCGTGAGGTTCAGTGAGGGATCAATATTATGTGAAGAATGTGGTGGTGGGGATTTTGGAGAGGGTTTGGAATGGAAGTTCTGTATTGGTAGTAGGGGGAAATAATACATGGAAGCCCTCAGATTGCAGTACCCTAGGCACAGACAAGTCATTGGGAGGTTGGGGAAGATGGGGAGAATGCGGAATTAGGAAAAAAAAGACAAATATTCTGGGTGGTTTGTGAAAGGCGTTACTGTAAGTGCCTAGGGGGACTATGCCAAATATTGGTACCCTATTCCACAGATTAGGGTAATTGGTCTTGATATCTCACTCCTAAGGGTAGCCCAAGATACAAGAGTGATCACCTATATGCATGTGGCTTCAGACTGGATCAATATGCTGCTCATTTGTGTGCCACTCTGATCACTGAAGAACTAATTGCCAAATGGCATGACAAAGTTTCCTATAGCCAGCAGAGAAACAAAGCAGCAATGCCAAGGAACCAACTGCAGATATTGCCAAATACCTACAGGAATATTTCCTAGACACTTTTGTAGAGAATTCCTAGGATATTTCTGTTACAGTAACACTTTTTTTCCACAGGGTCCCCACTGTATAACTGCACAGGTTCTGTTGTTAAGCTAAGCCGTGGGTCCCTTCTGCTGGGGAGCTGGGGCTCCCTTCTTCCAGAGAGCTGTGGCTTACTTCTGGGCAGGGAGTTGGGGTTCCCTTGTTCTGGGGAGCTATGACTCCCTGTGAGTCATGGCTCCTGTTTGCCAGAGAGAAGGGAGCCACGGGCAGCTGTGGCTCACTTCTGGGCAGGGAGCTGGGCTCCCCGCAGCTTCTGTTTTCCAGGGAGAAGTGAGATGTAGTTCCCTTCTGGGCAAGGAACAGAGGCTCCTCATGAGCCATGGCTCCTTTCTGTCAGGGAACCATGGCTCCCATTTGCTCGGGAGAAGAGAGACACAGCTCCCTATGAGTCATGGCTCTTTTCTTCTGTTAAGGCCATTTTTCACTTGCCTATGGAAAATAGTGTTACTATTTCTCCCTAGTGTTGTTGCCCTTATAGGGTGACTTATTCTACTTGGGGGATCTTCACTGGCTGATCTTAAACTGATGACTCACATGGTTTCTGGAGGGTAAGGATAATAACTGGAGCTATCATAAAAGAAAGAGGAGAAATAAGAATCAAAGGTAATTTTTGGAAGTGTTCTTTCTCAGCAGATCTTTAAAAAAAAAAAAGAACTAAAATAGCCTTAGTAATGAAGTGCTGAGTGAAATTGCACTATCTGTAATTATTCTTCACACCCACTGCCCAGGACAGCTCTCTCTCTCCCAATCCTCTTTCTCTTACTCCTTCTCGTTATCCCATCTTTCAGAATTGACGTTATTTCCTTCTTTCTCTCTTCTATCTTCCTCTGTTACTTTCCTCACTCTTTCTATTAGCATTCTCTCTTTGTAACTGGGTATGTATGCCATCCTGTTTCTTATGATCTCTCTCCCTCTCTCATTAAAGCATAGAACAGTTCAGGTTTATAAACATTACATTTTCTTTTCCCTTGTTGAACGTTTAACTAATAAACAGTACAGCTGGCTTTATTAACAATCCTTACTGGACCTTGTCATATGGGACAAAGCACATGATCTTTTTCTGTAAACTGCCTATACATGACTTCATCACCTATCTGCCATTCTTGTGGATGTAAAATTGGTCCTAGCTTTTGATCCATCTGTTGTGTTTTTACTTTCAGTGCTATGGCCACTTTTTTGTGTGTTTCAGAAACAGATTTTAAAAGTTGTTTCATCCATTAGTCAGTTAACACTCTAGGTTGCAACTTGTCTGGAGGATTTCCAGCTATCCACCATTGTTCTAGCAATCTCATGTTTCTTCCAGGCATAGTCTTAAATGGTGTTACTCCATGAGATGCTATTGTTCCTTTAAAGGCCATTAATGTCAAAAGGTAATTTCTGATCCCAATCTTACACCCTGTTGGGTTAGTGCTTTTCTCAGAGTAGTAAAAAAAGCAAGGAGTCCTGTGGCACTAAAGACTAACAGATTTGTTGATCTCATGAGCTTTCATGGGAAAAAATCCAACTTCATCAGCTGCTTTGAAAAGGGGGAACTTACAGAATGGGATGAAAATAAATGCAGAGGAGTGTAAAACATGGGATCAGGTCATACAGTAACAGCAAATCAGGGCATTTGTTAAGATTCAAACCCTGGGAATAAGCACATAGCAGAAGGTGAATTCAAAATACCTGTTGTAATAGGAAAGGAAGCCATAGGCATGATTCAATCCTGCTTTCACACAATCAAATTTGCATATTAATTCAATTTCATCTGTTCTTCTTTGTATAGTTGGAAAGTAAATGCAAATTTATACCAACAGTTGGGGGGCAATGATATAGAAAAGAAAGCATTTGCTAAATCTAGGATTGTGAACCACTTAGCTCCCCATTATAGAAGCTATTACTTTTGGATATTTGGCCACTACTGGTTCAGTCATTGGAGTCATTTTATCCAAAGACCCGAAATCAACAGTTTATCTCCAGCTATGTCCATGCATACATGGTTAAATTGACTTCAGTAAAATCAATCTAATGGAATTGTTATACAAAATCAGTAAATTGATTAAATTTAAATCGATTTAATACTTCCCCAATAGAAGACCAAATTGAACTAGTATGTCAATGGACAGGATTTGCTAGTTTGATTTCGAAGAGGAGTACCATGGAAGGTATGGCAAGATGGCCCCCTAGAAGGGGCATGCCCCCACCTAATATATAGAAAAAGGACAGCAGCCTGGGAAGGAGAACAACAAAATCATTATATCTAAATAACAGTTAAACTGAAATAACACATTCACACAATGTTATTTTGAAGTAACAGTTTTGATTTAACCATCATTTTGATATAATACTAGGTTTTATTATATCAAAACGACTTTCCTTATTGCAAGATAAGGGAGCTCCTTATCTCCATATAAGGAAACATAGTGCGGACCTGCAATCTTTTAAATTGAAATAATCTACATTATCTTGATTTAAAGACTGTGTGTGGACATGCCCTCCAAGTTTTGCCATCTGTTTTCTGAACTGGTCAAATAGCTGCATTATTTTACTTTGCTGTTCTACTATGACTTCTTGATCTGAAAGACCCTGAATAGTCTTGACTAAACTTTCTTCTGATTCCTTAGGGTATTTATATTGTTTCTGAGGTGGGGGATCAGGTCTAGTAATTAAAATTTCAGCATCTATTTTACCACATTCTGCTTTATTTGTTACCCACCCTTCCTTGTGGTTTTGGGCTATTTCTAAGACTTCTTTTGGCCAATCTCCCTGCTTCTATTACTACTGTTTTTTTGTTTGTTTGTTTGTTTTTTATAATTATCTACTCTCTCTGAAGGTATATTCCATAAGACTTTGTCCACTAAATCTATTATAATCTTTAGACTTCCTAAAATATCCATTCCTAATATTCCATTATCATCCAGATTTATTAACCCAAATTTCCCTTTTCCATACCTGTTTCCTAACTGAAAACTTACAAGAGGGCTATATGGCAACCTACGCTCAGCTTCATTAAATCCCTGCAAATTTCTTTTTACTACTGGGTATTCAAATAAACTCTTATTTCTTAGTACTAATTAAGGAAAAAGTGGCACTTACGTCAATTAACATATTTTGTCAGAATGTTCCCTTGTTAAATGCTACATATACTGTAGACCTTCTCCATTTATCTTGTTCTAAGTATGCCACTGGGCCAGCACATTCTTTAGCTGACACTGGGGAGATAGGGGGCACTTGGCCTCCTTATTTTTGATACTTTGGAAGAGGGTGAGGGTGAGGGTTAGGGTTAGGGCTGAGGGGGTTTGTCTTTCATATCTAGCTAACCTTTTTAGTAGTTTTCCAGTAGGCAATCCATCCATCTTTTCCCTAGGTTCATACCTTATCAGTTTATCCAAGCCCAAATCCTTATTGAATCAAATCTGCTGGGGGGGGGGAGGTTGTTAGTCTGACAAAGATAAGGATTTCTCTTCTTATTATTCTTATCTTGTTCTCCTTGTTTAACCCTTTTAATTTGTGTATCTGGTGGGCTCCAATTTTTTTGTGTACCATTATTTGAGAAAGTTATTGTTGCAACTTTGTGAAATCTTCTCCTAGGGGTAGGGAAGGTTCTCTCTGAATTTTGTATAATGCCTTTGCTCTTTCTTCTATGAGTTGTAAAAGAGTGTTTTCTGCTTGTAGAGAAACCATTGGTGTCTGGACGTTAGGGTAAAATACAAGCAAGAATGCCTTTTTAAACAGAGTAACAGTATAAAATACTGAATAATCTGCAAGTCCAGAATGTTTGAACGCTAATTTCTCCCTAGCTATATATGGTTCCAGTCTTTCAGCTAGTTGGTGTTTTTCCCTATGGAACCACACAACTGAGTCTTCAACAGGGAAGGAGAATTTCAATACTTCATTCTCTTTCATATTTGTATTCCTTTTTCCTCCTTTTTGTATGTCATATGGAAGTCCTGCAAAGTCTTCCATACCCATACACTCTTATTAATGCTGAAATATCTCCTCTGACTATTCCAGACATCCCTGGCTAGCCATTTGATAACTGAACTCCTATTTAGGGGGCCTAATGATTTTCCCAGGGCTCCTATCTGCTCATGGGAATAAGATCTTTCCTCTACACATTCTTCTCTTCCTCCTGCACTATCTCCTGAAGTTGTTTTAGATATGGTGGTGATTATTACTGGTGCTATAGGAGGTGGTTTTGAAGGTCTTCTAATTCTGCCAGCAGTGCACTATAGGGAGTCTCTTTCACAACTTTTTTCTTTAGATTATAACAGGGTTATCCCAACCATCATCTTCTGGTTCTCTCCTCATCTTCCCGTTGGTGACTACTGTAGTTAATTTTTGAGATTACTCCTTTACCTATTTTCAGTTCTTTCTTTAGAGCATCTATTTTCTTCAAAAAAGATACATTATCTGTTTTTCCTTTCTCACCTGCATATGAGATCATCACTCTCACAGCAGCTTGATTGTCTGTATCTATTTGTCTCCATTTTTTAGTTTCCATAATTATTCTTCCTAATTCCTCTTTTCTCTCATCTATTTCTTTTTGGAACACCCTTAACTGAGTGGATTGAGTTAGCATTGTCGTCCTTAAACTATCTGCTTCAGCTTCTACATTCTTCAATTATTTACTAATTTTCTTTCTCCTCTTGTAGCTTCTGTTTTTCTGTTATTAGATTTTCTACTTCTTTATTTAGATAGTTATGTTAAATATGGCCCTTGCATGGCAGCCTTCTTCCTTCCCTTCATAGTATGCTTTCCTTTAAAAATACCTTTCTCTTCTGAATGGATCCATTGATCCCATTATTTCCATAGTTGTTGAAAGGCTTCAAGTCCTATGAAGGCATTCTCCTTCCATGGAACTCGTCTTATTTTCTAAACAAAATATTTTAAGTTATCTCCTAACATAGTTTTAGGATCACTATCCTCCTTGTGTTTCTGCTTCTGCTTTTTTAACATATTGCTCCTTATTTATTTGGGTACCTCTCCTAATTATAGCTTTAATAACAACAGTATTAGTCACCTTCTCCAGTGGAAAATAATCACGTAATAGATGATTTCTTAATAGCAGTACTGGACACTCTCTCCAGCAGGAGACTACTACCTGCTATTTTGCTGTTGTGAAGCTGCAGCTCTTCACAAGTTTGAGGCTTACAACCAATTCCTTGAGATTTCCTCTTCAAGGCTTACAACCAATTCCTCTTAAATCTTTTTAAGGTGTTGGTCAGGATTCCTAAGTCTTTTCTCCTTAGGGAATTTAAATTAAAGGCAATGTTTCCTAAATCAATTTCTACTTCCTCCCAAGAACCCAAGGTAAAGTTACTATCATAGGCCTTTACTCATCTGCCTTTTAATCTCCCAGTTTTATGCCTCACTTGATTATTCAGGATCCTTCCTGATCATTAAGCTATACTCACTAGTCCTAATGTTTAATTTTCAATTTTTACTTGCTTTAGCTCTCAAAGCCTTAGGTAACTTTTCTTTTCAGAATTAGCATTAAGCTATCAATAACTTATTTTCTATCTTACCTCGCTTACCTGATCATGCTCCTTTTTAAAAAATGTATGTGCTTATATATGTGTTATTCCTTCCTATCTTTGCCTCAAAAGTGCCATGTAATGAGAGCACTACACCTTCCTATACTTCCACCATCCTTTGGCAGTGCTATAAAAACACCAGGCTTGGAAGTTAAGTTGCTTCTTATAGTGTCTCAACTGATTTCTATGACAGTGTTCCTTAAAAGACACCAGGCATGGGATACCAAACTGCTACTCTCTTCACACTTTTGCTCACCCCTATCCAATAGTTTATTTGGCTCAGCTTTCTAAATAACACTTTTGTTTGATATATTTGTGTAGTTGTGCTGAAATTGTGAATGATATGTGTTGTGTGTGTTATGTTATGTAAATAGTACAAAAACAATATTAAAATATGCAAATTATTAGTATCAATATTCATAGATCCTTATTAATATTAATACATACCCATCAATATACTTTTTTATTAGAATTTTCAGTTCTGTACAAATTTTATTGCTTTAATGGCTATTATTGATTGGTGGGCTGTAGCTGTATTTTCCACAAGAGGTTTTAAACCAATTAGGCAAGTGGACAACACTGAATTTATCCCAGAGACAATAGTGTTATTCTCCTCAGGTCAGTAAAAAACTGCCTCTACAGATTAAGAGTTTAAATTCTGGGGTAACAGTCTGCTCAAACTACACCAGTGTATTTCATGCAGGAGTGTGTCTGGTGAGGAAAACTGGCATGGTCAGCTGGAAAGAAGCTGTGCAAACTGTGCAAGCTGAATGTACAGAAAAAAGAATGTCTAAAATTCCTGAGACTTTAAATAGGAAAGGGGTGAACACCCATGTACTTTCATGGCAGCAGGATTCAAACTACTGACCTGATCAATCAGAATGAGAATTGTGGGAGAACTTCTGGAGCTGAATTAGGATGAAATAACCAAGTGCAGTGTCTACACTGCCACTGTGTCGGTCTAACTAAACAGCAAAAAGCCCTCTGCCTCTTGTGGAGATGGCTTCATTACATCAGTGTATCAGGGAAGTTACATCAGTGGGAAGAGCATTTCAGTGTGTACACTGTCAGCATTTGAGGCACTGAACCCACCTTTTGGGCACCTCCTGATGGTGCTGTTGGGGAATTGGCTCAAGTAGTCCCCATGCTGGTGATCCGCCTCTTTGCCACACCAACTCCTGTCTTGGGGTAACAGCAAAATTTTGTGTAAAGGATAAAAGATATTAAAACAAAAGAGAAAAGGGAGTGGATGGGGAATTCCCTAGGACAGGAAGCTAATGAGTAAGGAAGGATTGTCTAGTGGTTAAAGATGGTTAATGAGAGTCAGAAGACTGGCATTTTATATTGGCCATTCCACAGCATTCATGTGCAACTTTGGGCAAGATTCCTAGCCCATCTATGTTTCAGTTCCTTTGTCAGCAAAACAGGTTTACTGTAAGGTTCCTGCCTGTCAGGGAAGTGAATATTAATTCAGTATTGCTTTAAATCATTCAAATACTGTGGTGATGAGCACCACAGAATTGTCTGTAAATAAAAGTAATTTATGGATCAATAGCATTGGAAAAATTCCCTGAGCACTTGATGAGTTTTGGGTCATAAAAATACTTTCCTATCACATTGGTAAAATATAAGAACAATAACGCAAATATATATCCCAAAAGAGGATCTCATCAATTGTAGTGAATAACACAATGATCTCAAAATGATGGAATCCAATTAAAGGAAATATTCTGTTGATTTACTTCTCTCAGAATTGGCAATGCTGGCACAGAGAAAATCTCGGAGGGAAAAGAGGTTGTATTACAACTAGTGAAAGAGGAAAGGCCCAGGCAGGCCTCTATAACCATTGAAAGCCCAAAAGGGAACCTTAATGGTAGAGGGCTTAGATATGTATGTATAGAAAAAGTAATATATTTTAGGGGTGTTCTGTAAAAATGATGTTTGTGTATATTTAAATAATCAATAGATAATATGTCAGTAGATAACATTAAAAAGTATACACCGTAGTTTCTTGTTTTTGTAACAGTAGCAAACCTTGTTGTGCACTGCAAAGAGCTTCTTGTGTTGAACTCTAAAAAATACAAGAAGCCTTAAGTATTAATAAAAGGGGATGAACTTAAGGATTATAAATATAATAAAATACTAAAATGCTACATTTAAAAATTGATCTTCAGCAAGAAATGTAATGAGAAATGGCATAGACATTGACAAATAACTATTATGACAGTGAGAAATGGAACGTATGCAATTCAGCAATGTTCAGTGATGTGTGTCATGGGTATTAGAAAACCAACTTTGTCATTTAGAACTTGTTATGAACAATTATTGAAATTTGGGATGGTACAGTATCAAAATAAAACAAATTTGTACCATTCTTCAAAATAAATGATCTTGAAATTATCATTTGTTTCATCTCCATTCAAGCACAGATACAAAAATGATAACATCTCTAAACATGTTCAGTTTAAGTAGTGATATAAGCAACAGTTAGGAGCAGTTTTATAAAGATCTAATACCAGTCAATTTTGCCCCCCTTTTTCATTTCATAAATTTAGTGGATTGAAAAAAATGCAGAAGACTTAAAACATAATTAATTTGATAGATCAACTCATGAAATCCTGTTTGACAAACAAAATTCAAAATGGCTTAGAGATTAATGTTGTTATATGAAGTGAAAACTAGCTGAAAAAATCATGATAAAAATAGTAATGACAAAAGGTAACCCACTAAGGCTTAGTCTGTACTAGGAATTTATTTCTAGTATAGATAAGTCTCTTAGAAATGTGAAAAAATCCACACTCAAGAAAGACATAAAGTGGAACTTCAGAATTATGAACACCAGTTTTGCGAAGTGACCACTAAACCACCTTCTTCATTTGGAATTGAATGTATGTAATCAGGCAACAGTAAAGATAAGAAAAATTACAGTACAATACTGTGTTAAATGAAAACTGTTAAAAGAAAAGAAAAGAAAAGAAAAGAAACATTTTTTCTTCTGCATAGTAAAGTTTCAAAGCTGTATTAAATCAATGCTCAGTTACAAACTTTTGAAAGATTAAATGTAACATTTTGTTCAGAGTTACAAATGGTAGGTTACTTACCAGTAAGAGTCCTTCTTCGAGATGGGCTGCTCGGATTCATTCAGTATTAGGTGTCCACATGCCACAGCACACGATTGGCCAGAACTTCTTTTAGCCTTAGCCTGTCAGTACAGGGCTGGCAGCCACCGCCCCCTGGCCATATATATGGCCCCAGCCCTGCTCCTCCCCAGTTCCCATTAATCACTAACTCCGAGTAGGGGGATGGTGGGAGGGGACTGAATGAATCTGAGCAGCCCATCTCGAAGAAGGATGCTTACTGGTAAGTAACCTACTGTTCTTCTTTGAGCGCTGCTAGGATATATTCACTATTAGGTGACTGCTAGCTGTACTGTGGAAGGTCGGCAGAGTTAGACTTTATCTGCCATCAGCACGGCTACCCACAAATGGCACAACCCCCAAACTGGGTGAAGAAGCAGTGAGCCAACAGGCACACCACCAAGTGCAAGATCCTCAGGAGGAGGCATGCATGAGAGTGCCGAGGGGTCATTTGCCATTCTGTCAGGGGACTATAAGCCTAACAGGGGCAGTCCCCCGTACATTGTCAGGGAATTGCTATATCATAATAGCAATAAGAACCTTGTCACCAGCAAGACCATTTAGTTTTGGATGGTTCCCCCTTCCTAGAAGAATTGACTCCTGAGGGAGGCAGTCATGATCCAGAGCAACAGATTCCCACAGCTGCAGGCGAAGGGCAAGGGTGGAATAGTTGCCGCCCTTGCCACCTCAACCCCAAAAGGTGGAGGTGAGTTGGGTTAAGTACTAACCAAGACTGGGGCAGGGAGTACATTGCTCCTTGGCCAAACAGGAGATAGGCAAGAGGCCTTCTCCATAGGTATACTGGCAGGAGATGCCATGGGTAGGGTTGATAAGGGGTGCCCTAACTGAGGCATCCCAGCTCCATATGGAAGCTAACACAGGAAGAGGGGTACAAGGAAGGAGTGGGTGGGGACTCCTACCCCTCCATCAATTGACACATGGGGATGGAGGGCCTAGAGGGAGTGCCCTGGAATAAGTCTTAGATGCTTGGCGGACTCACCTCTGGGGCCTGGAAATGTCAGAGACACCTAATACTGAATGTATCCAAGCAGCACTTGAAGAAGAACATTTCAGTTATAGGCAGCCTGTATTCCTGAGGTGTTGACAGCACTAGGTCAATGGAAGAGTCATTCTGTCAGCCTAGCTACTCTATTTCAGGGAGATGGATTAGATAGACTGATAGCAGAAAACCTCCTGTTGGTATCAGTAGTGTCTTAAAATGTGTTTAAAGTGTAGACATACCTTAAGTTGTTAGGAAGTGTCCACTCAGCTGCAGGTTTCCTAGTGTCATGATGTACTTCAGCAGCTAGAGTAAGGTAAGGAATCTTAATAAGCGCTACAAGTGGAATGAGGACAGACTTCTTGTTTTAACTGTTCATGAATAGAGAAATGGAGAGACAGGTCAGTAGCTTGTCCAAGCTCCCAATAGGAAGGAGATCTTGTCCAAGCTCTTACTGGGAAGAAGGAAGCTTCCTACATCTGTCCATGCTTATCTACAGTTTCAGGGCAGTTTGTTACGTCTTGAATAGCCCTGATCATTCTATATGACAATTAGTTACTGGAGAAAGAGGTCAAGGATATTGAGGTTAACAGTAATTGGGATAAAATACAACACAGCTTTACAAAAGGAAAATCATGTCAGACAAATATGATGTCCTTTTTTGAGGAGATAATAGATTTTTTAGATAACAGGAATGCCGTGGATTTAATTTACCTGGATTTTAATAAGGCATTTGATATGGTTCAACATCGGGAATTACAAAAGATGGGGATTAATATGAAAATTGAAAGGTGAATAAGGAACTTGTTAAAGGGGAGATAATAAAGGGTAATACAAAAAGATAAATTGTCAGATTGTAGGAGGTTACTTGAGGAGATCCTAAGGGATCAGTCCTGGAAGCAATCTTATTTAGCTTTTTTATTACTGACCTTGGGAGAAAAAAGTGAGAATGTGATAACAAAGTTTGTAGATGATGCCAAGTTAGGAAGCATGGCCACTACAGAGAAGGACTGGTATATCATATAGGAAGATCTAGAATATCTTGTCAACTAGCATAATAGGAATAAGGTGAAATTTAATAGTGGAAAATACATACATTTAGGGACTCATAAGAATATTTGCTATAGGCTGGGTATGCATCTGTTGGAAGTAGGAAGAGAATGACCTGGGTGTACTGGCTGATCACAGGATGACTATCAGCCGCCAGTGTGATGTGGTCATGAAAAAAAAAAAAAGATAATGTGATCTTAGGAAGCATTAGATGAGTAATTTTTGGTAGAAAATGGAAGATGTTAGAATCATTATACTAGATGCTTATGAAACCTTACCTGGAATGTTGTGTGCATTTCTGGTCCCTCATTTTTAAGAAAGATGAATTCAAACTGGAAGAAGTACACAGAAGGACTGCTAGGATGATCCATGGAATAGAAAACCTGCCTCATGAGAGGAGAACCAAAAAGCTTCCCTTGGGTAGCCTAACCACAGGAAGGTTCAGGGGAGCTATGATTCCTTTCTATAAATACATCAGGGGGATAAATACCAGGGTGGGAGAGGAATTATATAAACTTAGTGCCAATGTGAACACAAAAACAAATTGATATAAACTGTTCATCAGGCAGTTCAGACTTGAAATTTGACACAGGTTTCTAACCATCAGAGGTGTGAAGTTCTAAAATAAGGAGATTTTCCAAGGGGAGTTGTAGGGGCAAAAGCCTGGCTGGCTTCAAAACTGACCTTGATAAATTTAGGGAGTAGATATTATAATGGGATAGTTTAGTCTGGTGATTGACTGATCTTTGACTACTGGTGGAAGATATGCCTGTGGCCTGAGATGGAATGTTTTGATGAAGTGGGTTCTGTCTTATTAAAGAGGATTATTTCTTGGGTGTCTGGTCAGTAAGCATTGCCCACATGCTCAGGGTTTAAATGATCACCATATATATTGACATCAAGAAGGAATTTTCCCAAAGGGCATATTGGCAAAAGCTCTGGGTTTTTTTCCTCCTTTCTCTGTATCATGGGGTGTAGCCCACTTGGTGGTGGATTCTCTGTACCTTAAAGTCTAAACCATGACTTGGGGACTTAAATAACTCAGTCATAGATTAGAGGTTTAATACAGAAGTGGGTGAGTTTCTGTTGCCTGCCTTGTGCAGGAGGTCAGAGTAGATGATTACATTGGTACCTTCTGACCTTAAAGTCTGTTTGACTATTAGTCTAGGATGGAAGGATGTTTGCAAGCCACCGTGTCTTCCTTCATATGATAGCTAAGATTAATGAAGAGATACTGGATCTGTTCTGAAGCTGTGGAAGGGAGTGAAAGATTCCTTTAGCACAAAGAATGCAGCATTATGGGGAATTCCCTTGTTGATGATGGGTAATTATATAGGGAATTCCCCTGGCCAATGTTGTGCTAAGTAGGGTAACCAAATGTCCAGATTTTATGGGACTGTACCGATATTCAGGACTTTGTGTTACATAGGTACCTATGATCCCCCACCCCTTTTACCAATTTTTCACAATTGATATCTGGTGGCCCTAGTGTCAATCCATGTCTCTTTGAAGATTTGTTCACCCTGAGCAAATTTCAGATATTTCTGAAAATCCTTAACTGGATTTAGTTTTCTATGCAAACTTTCCACACAATCCTGAGAAATTCAAATTTTTCAAAGACCTTCCCACTATATCTAGGGGGACAGGAGAGGTGGCATGTGGTGTGTTACACTGCTGATGGGAAGAGACATTTTACATAGTATATCTGTTGAAGCCTTTTTCTTGGGAATATTAGATTTTACCCACAGATTATTGTACCCATGCACAAGTTAATCAAGTATAGAATATAAATACAAATTTTACCAGATGGTACAATCTTTCTGTCTTTGTGTTATGTTGAGTGCAAATCTGGTAGTCAGCTTACTCTCTATTTATCTCAGTACAGTTTTCTATAATTTGCTTTATAATGACCTACTGCATCGACTAAATATGTGTTTGATTAAGAAATCTCCTTAACTGCTGGTGTTCTCCAAGTGCTATCCAAAATAGCTAAAGGACAAGTTGACTTGAGAGTAGGAAGAAAGTTAATTCTGATTGCAAACCACATGCTTAGAGAAGTCTAGACTTTATTAGCACTCTTGCCAGCTGGGGAGAGAAGCTTTCAGAGTTACTGAATTTCATTATCTTAAAAAATAACTTGCTCAGCTAAAAAGGGTTCCTAGTGCTGATGATTGTGGAAGGAAATAAATGAGTACATCAGAAATCCTCTACCATCAGTATTGCAAAATCATATCAGATTTTCTACATCGAAAATATCCTTGGAGGAAACTCATTTCTGTTTCTCAGCTTTTTCTGAAAGAGATGTAAACAAATCAGAATGGTAGCTAAGAACATCCACTTTATTCAGGTATAAATAACTGCACAAGGTGCAAAGCAGTAGAGAATCTAGGCCAGTCTTCTTTGGTAAAATTCTAGTAATATGTTTTGGATTTGAAAGTCTCTTCTGCATCAGAATTGTTCCTAGTGAAATGGTTAAATTGGAGGGCTAAAGATGATGCTTATTTGTTGTTGTTATATTAATTGTGGACTACTGTGGGATCTTCCACAACATATATGTGGGCTGGCCAGGAAAGGTGCATGACTCCCATATCCTGCACAGCTCTGCTCTGTTCAGGCACATTCAGATGGGCACCTTCTTTCTCAAGCACACCACCACCCTGAGGAACATGCAGGTACCCATTCTGATCCTGGGGGATGCTGCCTATCCTTTGTTGCCCTGGCTCATGAAGCCATACACATGGACATCAGCGGGGACCTATTCAACCAGAGGCTTCACCGCTGCCACACAGTTCTCAAGTATGTCTTCAACCATCTGAAGGTCTCTCCTGATCCCCTTGAAGCTCGGCGAGTGCAACATCCCAGAAGTGGTCAACATGTGTTGTTGCCTCCACAAACTCTGCAAGCTGTGGGAGAGAAAAGGTCCCCCACATTTGGGAGACTAAGGCAAAGTGGCTCACCAATGACTATGAACAGCCTGATGACACCACACCCCAGATGCAGCAGGCCCAGCAGTGAGCACTGGTCATCCGGGATGCGCTGAAGGCCCACACTGTCAACAAGGAGCACTGAGGGGTGGGCTGGTTATCAGGCCCTGTCACCATAACCATCACCTCATCTCCAACACCCGCCCCCCACCCCCCACACACTCATCTCCCCCGTCCCCACACCAATAGAAAGCACAAGACACAATATAGTGGTCTACGTGTTTTTTATTTACAGGGGGAACTGGAGAATGGGAAGTGGGGAGGAAGGTGTAGGAGCTGTGTGGATTAGGCGCTTTGGGGGGAAGGAAGGGGTTTGAGGGTGGCAAGCAGGTCAGGGTGGGGGGCCGGTACTAACAGCCACAGGCAGGTGGGTCCTGGGCCTGCAGAAGTCCACTCCATGGCTGGTGCTACCAGGGAGGAGGGCCAGTGCTGGGGTCCAGGGTAGAGGCCGGAGGGAAAAGGTGCACCTCCTGGTGCTCCAGTGCCTGTGTCTGCCACTCCATCAAGTCAAGCATTCGCTTGAGCAACCTGTGCTTGACCCTCCACAGCCCCTGCTCAGCCCTCTGGCGGGCATCCTCTTGCTCCTGCCAGGCTGTCAGCTGTGCTTCAGTCCACTCCACAATGCGGATCAGCTCTCTGAACTTCTTGTTCCTGATGCATAGTGCCCTCCTCCTTCTGGTCAGAGCTGGTGGGGCTCTGGGAGTGCTGCCTGGCAAGGGTGCAGGATCTGCTGGACGAGAAGAAGAGAACAGAGTTTCTCCCACTAGCTAATGTGGTATGCAGCCTGATAGCGACTGCTGTCCCCTGACCATCCCCCTCTTCCAGTCCTGGTCCTTTGGGACAGGGACCCCTTGGTACTCACTGAGGTGTTGTGCTGCACAGGTTGGGTGTAATGCCAACAGTGGCAGGCTGCAGGAAGACCTGCTGTGGGGGTCTCTCCACCATGTGCCAACAGTATCAGCTGCATGCTGTTTGGTCTTGGGGCTCTCACCTACAGTCCCCCCACCCCATCTCCAGACATGCCACCACACCACTCACCTCTGGGTCATCCCCACAAGATGGCCCCCTGTCCCTGTTGGAGAGCCTCCACACCCTCCTGCCCCCAGCCCCAGGAACCTGCCTGACCCTGGGTCATGTCCCTGGGCCATGTCCTCCTGCAGTTCCTGTGCCACAGGCATGCCCATTCCCACCTGGAGGGAGGAAGAGAGGGAGCACTCATCAGAAGGTGCAGAGGGTGTCAAACATGTTATCCCCTTGCCTGGCTCCTCTGAGGCTGGACCATCCATTGGGGCAGGGATCAGCTCCAGGCTGCCAGCTGACTCTGGGGCTGGTGAGGTGCCCTCCTACTCCAGGTGGCTGGTGTCGCCCTCCTCCAGCACTGCAGCCTTGTCCATAGAGCCCTCCTTCGTCAGATGCTTTGAAGAGGGAGAACTTACAGAATTGGATGAAAATAAATGCAGGCGAGTGTAAGACCTGGGATCAGGTCACACAGCAACAGGAAATCACAGCATTTGTAAAGGATTCAAAATCTAGTTAATAGCACACAGAGGGAGGATGAAGTCAAATTACCGGTGTGTGTATGTATATTTATATAACAGGTAATTTGAATAGTTTGAATCCTTACAAATGCTCTAATTTGCTGTTGCCATGTGACTTGAGCCCAGGTCTTACACTCCCCTGCATTCATTTTCATCCAATTCTGTAAGTTCTCCCTCTTCAGTGTCTGACAAAGTGGGATATTCTCCCACAAAAGTTCATGCAATAAATAAATCTGTTAGTCTTTAAGTGCCACAAGACTCCTTGCTTTTTTTTTTCCTCCCATTTGCAGTGGCTGCCCCGCAACTGGGAGGGATTGTCTCATCCTCCCAAATGACCAGCAGGTCCATGATTTCCTGGTGGCTCCATGGTGCAGCCCTCCTGGGGCACTGGCTTTGTTCTGCCATGTTTGCAGACAGAAGGTCTGGCCAGTTCTGGGGAGCAGGGTGGTCAGGGTGAGTCCTGTCATGTGGTTAGCTAGGGCAGGCTCTTCCTTCCTGTGCCAGGAACTCTGGGAGGGAGGGCTGGATGGCACTTAGGTCGACTTAGGGCATCTCCCCACCTACACTGGCTTAGGTAGACTTAATAAGGTTGACTTATCACTTCAGTCAACCTTAAAGGAGGTGTTATTAAGTTGACTTAAGCTGTCCTTAAAGCAACTTAAGGAACCACTTAAGTTGACTTAATGAAAGCCGAGTGTGGACAGGGAATAGTTTAGGTCAACCTAAGCATCCTTAAGTTGACCTAACTTGTATTATGTAGATGCACCCTCAGAGGCTGAGCCATCTATAACAGAACAACCAAAATGAAACCCAAATGCATGCTGTAAGACTAACCATTAGACTCAGTAGTATTGACTAAAACAGGTACAGTATTTAAAGTAATCCTAAGTAAATGATTTAATATTTAGGAAGAAATGTAAACATTATTGAAAAATACAAGTCAGCAAAGAATAAAAAGGAAGAAAATCTGAAGAAAAAAATGAGTATGAAATATATGTGGACCAGCTTAGGAAAAAAAAGCTATCTTATGTGAAATAAAATATTTTTTGGAAGCATTAATACAGCTCCTTTCTTGCCTTACAGCTGAGCAAATGTCTATAGGACAGAATGATTGTAGATGGCTTTTTTGAATCAGATGAAAAGAAACTTCTAAAAAATATAAGAAAATGCAAGCAAAAACGCATTTAGTCCCTTTATTTTAACTGCTCTAAAAATACCAGACAAAAACTGAAATTATAGGAACAAGGCAATAAAGTAAAATGATCAGATCCAAATCAAAATCTATAACTCTGCGTTTGATCTCTGCTAATATGAAATGGTTTGGTATTCCTTCTGGTCCAAGTTACAACATTTGGACTGGAAGAAAGACTAAGCTTCTTCATCATTGGAAAATCTGAAATAACTGATAAGTTTACTAATATATTTAATAAATTCAAGGATCTTGAATTGATAGAAATGTAACTGTAAGTAGTCTTCAAAATCTGTCTTGAAGAAAATCAGAGATTAATCAAATTATCTCTGTGAAATGCAGAGAAAGAAGCTTCCCTTGTATTCCTTGGCTTTTAGTTTCAATGGAGACAAGGTGAAAGAAAATGAGAGTGTGTAGGGAGGGAAATAACTAGCCAGCTTTTAAAATGATGTATATTTTCTTTGAATGTATACAAATTGTACCTGATGATTCAAGGAAAAAATAGTCTTAAAATGTGTAGGAATTGTTGATGAAGTACTGCCATCTTTTGGTTGTACAAATAAAGAGTATGGGGGATGGATATAACTGTCTTAGAAAGAAATACTCAGGCTGAAGTACTACTGTGATTTTTTGTCTTGAAATTGACTTATTTCACATTTGTGGAGACTGCTTTTCAGCTGGAATTATCCATTTATAAGCTTCTTTACATTTTAATACCACAGTCCTACCAATGAAACTGATGCAACATAATGGTTCCAATGCTGATGTACACCTTGTTGAATTTGAGAACAATCTAGTCTAAATTCTTTTAACTCCCTGCAATTTCTATACTTTCTATTCTGTAGGTAGCCTAATATATTAATTCTATGTGGCTGGTGGTGGAACTGCTGTTAGTTTCTGAATGCATTTTGCAGGAATAGGTCAGTAAATGGTTTTGCAGATGACATTTATTGTGGAGGAGTTATCTGGCAATCAATTGCATAACTTAAATCCACAGGTAATTGAGTAAATAAAAAACATGCATTCCATTTCTGAGCTGATCTATAAATCTTGCCACAGTAGTGTGAGATTCAGTGTTTAAATGTCAATATGTGTAAGTCACTTGATAAATCTGCTAAATCATTCTGACAATTTTATATTTCATATTTACAAGAGGCAGGTAATTCCATGTTTGTAGAATTATAATATGAAATTTTTTCTTGGATAAGGAAGTATTCCCACTAAGAAACAGACGTGTAGAATAATTTAAAATGCAGCCTTGACTCTGTATGTGGAAACCTAGTGTGTAGTATATAGGTTTTATCACATACAAAACTTGCTGACCTACATTTTCAAAGTCACTGTCAGGACTGCTTTTGTTTTCTTTGTCTCTCCTCCCACCCCCAGTGTGAATCTCACACTTATTTGCAGCTTTATTAACTGCAAAATTTTCAGTCCAATTCTAGATTTTGAGTCTTGGACCTATTTGAAAATTTTGCCCATAGAGAAGGAATTGTTTTTATCATTTATTTATTTCATTCACTATATTTTGTTTCACTTTCATTTCACTTTATTTCATTCACTTTTAGGAAAACGAGATAGTGATTTAATTTAAGCATTGTCCTGTGGTCACATGCTCAGATGCACTATAGTTGCCTTGTGTCACACTGCTAACAGAATCTGGCCCTAAAGATTGGATATCTGGCTCTCACAAGATTCCAGTGCAACTGAGATCCTCCAGTGCTGTACAGCCATCAAAGAAGCTCCTACGCAATTCCTCCACTCTAAGATGCTGGGCAGAGGAGGGGCAGAAAATTATTGGATGAAATGGGGGATGGCCTAAATACCCCTTATCCTGTAACACTCCCCAGCTGGGATTTCAGCCCACTTGGTGTGTGGACAGCTGACATACTTTACAGCAACTACCTTGAAGCACAATAACTTAAGTCAGTGAACCAGCCCAGTACACAGCAGTCCCCAAGGTAAACTTTATATCCCCTTTACAGCTCACCTGCTGAGCTGCCTGAGCAATTTTCTGCCAGTTGCCAGGGTCTGGTTCCTGGTTTGTTATAAGTGTGTAATTTATTTTGGCAGGAGGCAATCAGGAGGAGAAGAAAGGTACAGAATAGCTGAGAAGTAATGAAGGACATGCATTTTTATAAACTGGATGAAACCTTGCTATGAGTATTAAGTTAAAACCTCATTCAAACTCATATATGAATGCACCCTTTATATATAATACGTGTAAGAAATTCTTAAGGGGACACACGTAAAAATGGCTTAAGGTTTTATCTACACTAGCATTAATGCTGGCAAAATTTATGTTGCTCAAGGGGGTTAAAAGACACCCCCTGAGAGACTCAAGTTTTGCCATCATAAGTGTGTGCATGCATAGCACTTCATCAGGTTATGTATCTCCCTCTGTCATAGCTACTGAAGCTCTTTTAGGTGGTTTTATTATGTTGGTAGGAAAGAATTCCCTCATTGACATAATGTGGCTACACAAGTGCCTATGTGAGCAAAAGAGATGTCACTCAGGAGAGTGTTATGTTCACACCCCTGAGCACAATCGTTTTGCCAGCATAAGTACTCATGTAGACAAGGCCTAATACAAGCGACTCAGACACTAGGTGGGCAAAGGATTTAACTGGGTACTGTGTATGTGTGCTCCAAGCAGCAAAAAGAGCTTTTTGAGTGTTTTGGCTAAAAAAGCTTTGAGTGTGGAAGTAAGCTAAGGATGTTCCTTTTGTCCTCGGTTCTTTCTGCACAGAGAAACAGAGGGTTTTACAAATAAATAATATTGCATTAGAGACTAAGTATTTTCATCAATTTATATTTCCAGCTGGAACATCTCCTGTGCCTCAAGATTTGATTAGTTGCCCACATCAGAAATAGTCCTACAAGGATGGTGAAAAAGTAGAGGGGGAGAGTCAGGTTTAGATTTGCATGCTTAGAGGGAGGGTAGAGTTGTAATGGCAATGCTTTGGGTGTGTCTAGACTGATGGTGGTGAATTTGCCACCATCTGCTTGGCAGTCTGTGAGTGGTTTGCAGCAAGTTTGAACTTGCTGCACTGGTCCCAGAAGTCAGCCCCAGAAGCACTGGGGGTCAGGTGGTGTAGGGAAAAACCAACTGCAAGGAATTTATGGTCAGCTTTTCCCGGATGTGTACCAGCAGCTTACAAAGTCACTGCCAGTTACGCAAGGAATTTTACGTTTCTTGCATAACTGGTGGTTGACTGCTGCCAAAAAGCTCTCAGGTACAGATTAGTGGTTAGTCTCAGGGAAATATATTCCCTAAGGCTCTTTGTTCTTTATTAAAGACTCACCTGATTCATCTGGAAATACCTGCCTAGCTCCAATGGCAGGGAAGCTAGGAGTGTTGTTCAGTGAGAGAGTGATCTTGATTTAAAGGAGGATTTGAGGGACTTTTACTTTGGATAGGTCTACTTTCACTTTTGATTGTAAATAATTTGCAAACCTCTAGCCTCAAGCAAGGCTATTAATTCTTGATTATCTATGTCTGCATGTGTGCTTATTTTCTGGTAAGTGCAGCTAAATAGGGACACATTTTGAAATAATTATGGCAATTTGTACTACAAATGACTAGCAGGTAGATCTCTACTCCAAGGAAAGGGACCTGAATTTTGTTATTAATTACAAATGTGTGAATTCAGAATAACTTTACTGAAGTCAGATGTACACTACTGGTAGCAAAATTTGGGCACAGAAATTATTATTTTGACATTCAAGGATAGCTAATGAAATACATAAATTAAACAACTAAGTACTGAAATATTTAAGATAGAAAAATAATCAGAAAACAAAAACATTGGTACTCGCAAAAGACCTACCTATAAATTTGCATAAAATAATCTAAAATATCTTCTGTATCAAAGACTCCCAAACTACAAAGGACATCATAAGACATGAGATACTTAGAAGTTTCTTACACAAAATTAAGAACTTTCTTTGAAACCATGTCCTTAGAAAGGAAGCAACAAAGTGTTGACTGATAGATTCTAATGCCAGAAGAGACTAGTTTGGTCACCTAATCTGACCTCCTGCTTCAGGCAACATTAACTGTCAATACTGGGGGACGGACACTTTAAAGCTTGGGGAGGAGGGTCATTTGAAAACCCGATGTGTTGCTTTGCAGTTCATGCATTAGTACTTTACCCACTCCCCTTATTGCTGTCCTGCCTCTGCTTTGCTCCCACCAGTCCTGCTGCTCCCTCATAAACTCTTGGTGGGGCATGTCCCACTCCCAGTGCTGTGTGGAGAACAAGCCCCTGGTAGGAGTATTCATCACACCTGCAGCCTGTCTGGCATGCTCCTTCCCCCCCAGCTGCAGCTGGTGGGGCCAGCACCACAGGAAAGCCCAGGACTAGCTCACATGAGGTGTTTCCCAGAAGAAGCCAACCTCTCAATGTGTCAAAAGAACCTGGAGACCCAACTCACTTAACAGCAGAAAGACACCACACTGGCATCAGAGAGGGGAAGTGATTTAGCACTGGACCATGGAGGGGAAGTGATTTAGCCCAACCTGCAGGATTTAGAGCAGCCTTCTTAAGATGGGGCTTTGTGCCCTCTTTGCTCTGCCACCCTGGGTCCTGGCCCTATACAGGGCTGATCTTAGCATGAGGCAAACTGAGGCAACCACCTCAGGTACCAAATTGTGCGTGGGGAGGAAGGACCACGAGGATCCAGAGTATAGAAAATTGTGTCTGCTGCTGATGCATATGTATTCTGTCTGCTCTAGATGCACAGAAATGGTGGAATGCTTTGCTGCAGGAAGGAGGAAACAAGAGACATAACAGGCAGGTAGGAGTGAAGATGAGAGGAAGTAATAGAAAGCAGCAGAAGCTAGAGGGAGAGAGAGAAGAGGAGGAGCCTCTTATGTACTCTCTACCACCCCCAGGAGACTGGACTGATTAATACCAGCTTTTCAGGGAGCTTCCTGTTTCCTGCTGCTTCCCTGAACCCACTTTGAGTACAGGCAGTCAACCAAAGCAGTAGGAGCCATTTAGGGCCGTAATATGCTCATATTTTCCCTCATTCAGTCTCTGCTACCAGCCTGCTTATTTGTCGCCTTCAGTTGAATGTTGAAAGCCACTACAGCTGGCACAGAACAGCAGTCATTAGTGAAAGAAGAGGACCCCCCCCCCCACTGGGGAAGCATTCAGAAAGAAAGAAAGAAAGCTTTCTATCTAAGCAGGAAGGAGCTCTACTCAGATACACAGACACAAATGTTTATGTTGAGCCTTCTGGCCTCAGTGAGGATACGAGTGGTGAGCAAATGCCTGATCTTCCAGTTAGTCAGAGTGCAGGTGACCTAGCAGGTACTGTACCCTCCATCTCAAATGGATGTAGCCATGCACATTTCTGAACAAAAGTGTAGGTCAGAGGATAGTGTTGTGGAGGAGCAAGAAACAGATGTTGGTGAGTTTAGTTACTTAGGTCTAGATGATCCAGGACTGTGGACACACCTGAGCAATAGTCTGAAGGCCTTCCTTGTACTGCATTGGTCACAGCAAGTGAAACACTTCATGATCCTCAAAGACAATGAAAATAGAAGTTTCCATTCAACACATTACTAGTGTGTAATCCCCAATGGTGATGAAGTGTAGAGGCCATGGCTTATGTACTCAAAACCCAAGAATGCTGCATGTTGTTTTTGTTGCAAACTATTTCAGTCTAATGTTCCAGCCACAAGGGTTCCACAGAAACAAAGGACTAGAAGAATCTGGCTAAAAATCTGGCATGCCATGAGAAGGCATCATACCACTGGTGGAAAGGGCTTGAGATGAGATTACAGTTAAAGGCCACCACAGATGATCAGCATCAAGAGAAGGTTGCATCAGAGTCTCTTTACTGCCAAAATGTTCTGAAAAGACTCATTGCTAATATGAGAATTCTTGCTGTCCAAAACCTGCAGTTTGTGGCACTTCAGATAAGCTGTATATGCCAAACAATGGAAACTTCCTTAAAATTATGGAGCTGAGACCTGAGTTTAATGCTGTACTCCAACAGCATCTAAGAAGAATCACCATCCAAGAAATCTACATGCCCCATTATCCTGGAAAAACAATTCTAAATGAGACTATACAGTTGCTGGAAACAAATGTCAAACAGAAGATTGTGGCAGTTCTGAAGTCAGCAAGATACTACGCTACTCTGAACTGCACACGTCATCAGTCATGCAGAACAAATGACTTTAATGGTGCATGTTGTAGCAACAACAGAACCTAGTGAAAATGTCCTTGCAAAGGTGGCTGTTAGAGAGCATCTTCTAGAATTCATTGACACTGTTGATACTATAGTAGCTGATATGACAAATTTGCTCCTTAAAAATCTGGAAGATAGGGGAATTAAAGTAGCTAACATGAGAGGTCAGGGCTATGGGTATGTCCACATGAGTCTTTTATTTCAAAACAACACTGGTTGTTTCAAAATAAATTAAAAAAAAAAATTGAATGTCCACAAAACGTTTTCTTATTTCAAAATGACAGGCTCTGTCATTTCGAAATAAGAACCGTCACTTTGAAACAGCTTAAACCCCATTCATTTCAAAACGGCTGATATTTCGAAATGGTTATTTCAAAATAAGGCCGTTTGGACATGTTGGCTATGTTCACACACAGGGGGTTATTTCGATACAAGTTGTTTCGATACAAGTTGTATCAAAATAACGCCTTATTTCAAAATAAGTTAATTTGAATTAACAGTTTGTTAATTCAAATTAAGGAGAAAAGCAGGAATCAAAATAGCATGTTCAGACAACAGTTATTTCAAAACAAGTCACCGTTGTTTTAAAACAACATGTTCAGATGGCATTGTTTTGAAACAATCATTTCGAAACAATGTTGTTTCATCCCCACGTGGGGTTTAAGTTGTTTTGAAACAATGGTGCATCGTGTGAACATGGCCTTTCTTATTTCGCAACATGCAACTCAAGGAACGCAGCAGTATATTTGGGATGTTGTATGATATTCCAAAACTCCTCACTATACCTGAAGAAGACCTACACCAGCAATGCAGGGCACTAGAGACAGTGTTGACACATGATGACAAGCACAATATTGATGTGGGTGATTGTGGTGATGAACTGAAAGCCCTTCCAAAATACCTTTCTGCTGTTCTGGAATACATGTGCACAAATAAGACAACCATCCTCTTTCCAAATTCTTTTGTTGCTCTGTGCATAATTCTAACACTTCCTGGAACAGTTGCCAGCGGAAAATGTAGCTTCTCTAAGCTGAACGTAACAAAAACACATCTACACTCCACAATGACACAGGAGAGGCTGGCTGGCCTTGCAACCATATTCATAGAGCATGAGCTGACCTGGACTGTGAACCTTTTGGAAGCAGTTCAGATCTTTGCAACCAAGAGGGCATTGAAAGCACCACTTTGATTATTTGAACAGGTAAAAATGCCGGTGTTTACTATCCAGATAAGAAAAGTTGCATTTGCTGTTCAGGTGTTTAAGGTTACTTACAAATTTTCAACAAGTCATTTATGTTCTTAGTTCTCCTTTATTGGGGTAGGCAGTAGCACGGTACCATGAGAAGAGCAGAACAGGAAGAAGGCAGAATTGAGACCATTCAAAGTTTTGGCACAAGTGAGGGGGCATGAAGGGATCATTTGAGCTCCCTTCCTGAGGTACCAAAATATTGGGGGCAGGCCCTGACCCTATAAAGTACAAAACTATTCCATCCTCTAGGCACCCTCCCCTGCGGAGCTATCACTGTCCAGAGCTCATAGCTACTGTAGCCCTGGCAATCAGTTTCTGTGGGGGTCCAGTTCACAATGCCTCTTTAGGAATTAACAACTTCATACCCATGATGCAGCTATGGAGAGAGAGGCAGCTGTGTTATGTCAGTAACCAGCAGGAGACTAGAGGTGGATGCTAGCTGCTTTTGGGCACTGGGTAGGATGGGGTCAGGTGCTGCTTCCAGGCATAGGTGGGGGGATGGGGAGAGGGATGAGCTCTGCAAAGACATGGGCCACATAATCCCATTTCTCCTCTCTCTTCCCACTGCAGCTAGAAATAGCTTCCATCCCTTCTTGCTGGCACCATGCTGAAAAGCTGTTACTGGCCATGTCCTGGCATAAACTCTCCTTGTCAGAAGCCCGGGATGGCATATGACACTCCCAGCCCCCCCCCATGCATGGTCTCTGCCTCATGAATAACACTGGCCAAAGAATCACATCCAATACTTTCTGCATCAAGCCCATAACTTCTGTTTGAGCTACAGCCTATGGTTTAGAAACACATTCTGATTTTATAATTACGATCACTTAGAATTAGAGATTCCAGGCGTTTTTTCTCACTGAGGCCTCAAATCTGTTTTTCACTTCCACCCCCACATCTGTATGTACATTTTCTCAGGACTAACCTCTGCATATAGTTATTAAAATCTAGCACTTGTATGCATAAAGGCAGCCATTGTTACATTATATGTGTAGTCATGATTATTTCATGCATACAAAGAGGCAAAGGTCCTCACATCCAACCCCTAAATCTTAGGAATCATGGTTAACTATTTGGAGGAATTTAAAAGTCTGTATATGCATGTACATATTTTTACAACTTTAACTAAAACATTTTTTTCTGTTCTAATGTATAGTTTTTATATAGTTTTACATATATTCCTAGTCCTTTGAAAATATTAATTTAGCTAGTGTTCAAACGCTTTGATGTGGGTAACTGCTATTCCCATTTTACAGATTCTGAAACTGAAACACAGAATTCAAGTTACTTATCCAAGGTTTCTTAAATAGTCTGACATTAATGGAGCAAAGATTTGAAAACAGGAGTCCATGTCTCCCAGCTATCTGATTTTTCCTTTAAATCAGGGGTCTCCAACCTTTTTTCAGCTTAGGGCTAAATCTGCTTTTACTTAGTTACTATTGGGCTAGACTCCTGACATGCCTGCCTGCTGGCTCCCCAGCTCCCTTCCCTGACCCACCCACTGGCTCCTTGACTCCCCAGGCTTCCAGTGGATCTAATTTACCTGGATTTTAACAAGGCATTTGTTAGGGTTCAGCATGGTCATTTATTACTTAGATTAGCAAAGATCGAGATTAATATGAAAATTGAAAGGTGGAGAAGGAAACTGGTTAAAGGGGAAACTACAAAGGGTCATACCACAATGTGAACTGTCAGGCTGGAAGGAAGTTACTTGTGGACATCCTCAGGGATCCGTCCTGGGACCAGTCATATTTAACTTTTTTATTACTCATCTTAGCACAAAAAGTGTCAGTGTTCTAATAAAGTCTGTGGATGATGCCAAGTTAGGAAGTATTGTCTATAGAGAGAAATACTGGGACATCATACAGAAAGATCTGGATAATCTTGTAAACTGGAGCAATAGAAGTAGGACGAAATTTAATAGTGAAAAGTACCAGGTTAGGCATTTACCATATATACTTGTATATAAGCTGAGATTTTTGTGCCTGATGTTTGCCTTTAAAACAGGCACTCGGTTTACACGTGTGTCAATATGGTAGACAGCTACAGCCCAGGAGATACACAGTGTATCTCCAGACCTTAGCATGCACTGGGGACGCTCCGAGCTGGAGCCACAGTGTGTGGCCAGAGTAGCCATGTTGGGGAGCCAGCTCCCAGGCTGGGGTTAGAGAAGGAGGGGACTCTGACATCTGGAGCTACCAGGTAAGGGAGCCCTGGGGGGCAGGTGGCCTGGGGGAGCCAGTATTAGGGCCCATGTGTTGGGGTGTCCGGGAGGCCAGGGAAAGCAGCAGCAGGGATTGGGGGTGTCCAGGAAAGTGGCAACAGCAGTGGCAGGGATGTTGGGGGAAAGTGGTGGCAGGGGTGTTGGGGGAAGCGGTGGTGGGGCAGCAGAGATGTCTGGGAAAGCGGTGGCAGGGGTGGCAGGAGAAGTGGCAACAGAGGTGTTGGGGAAGTGAGGGTGGGATGGCAGGGGTGTTGGGGAAAAGTGGGAAAAGCAGCGGCAGGGGGTTGTGGGATAGCTAGTTGTTGAGGACTCCAGGGAAAGCCAGCATGCAGGGTGGGGGTGGGTTTGCTGCCAAGGACATGGGTGGACCTCAGCTTATACGTGGCTTACCCAATGTTTACTATTTTGGGGGTTGGGGGGGTTGGCTTATGTGTGGATCAATTTATCTGCAAGTATATACAGTAGTTTATGTCTACAACTAACTGCTTAGTTTGGACTTGATTAGTCCGAATTGAGCAGTTTGAAGTTACTTTGAACTTGTTTTTTTTTTTTTTTCAGTTTGAACTAACATTTTAGTTCAAACTAGCCACACTTTTTTTACTTTGAACTAACTTTTTTTGTTTGAACTAAAAAAAAATTGGTTATTTCAAACTAACTCCTAGTTCCAACTAGTTTATTTCAAACTAGCATGCCACCATTGCGGTACTTCGAAGTAGAGTTTGAAATAAGTTTGAACTAAGCAGTCAGTTTGAACCAAGCAGTTAGATGTAGTTTGAATTTAGCAAAGCCTAGTGCAGACAGGGAGCAAATTAGTCTGAATTAAGCCTCCTTAATCCAGACTAATTGGATATTGTAGACATAGCTTTAGAGACTAATAATAAGAACTTTTCCTATAAGCTGGGAAGCATCAGTTGTAAGTGACAGAGGAGAAGGCTCTGGGGGTATTGGTTGATTACAGGATGACCATGAGTTGCCAATATGATGTGGCCATGGGGGGGGGCACTAATGTAGTTTTTAGATGCATCAGGAGAGTAGAGATAGGGAGGTGTATCTAGAATCCTGTCTACAGTTCTGATCCCCCATGTTTAAGAAAGATGAATTCAAAGTGTAATAAGTGCAGAAAATGGCCACTAAAATGATGTGAGGAATAGAAAATATGCCTTCTGAAAGGGGACTCAAAGAGCTTGGCTTATTTAGCCTAACCAAAAGAAGGTTGAGGGGAGACACGATTGCTCTGTATAAATATATCAGAGGGATAAACACCAGGTAGGGAGAGAAATTATTTGAGTTCAGTTCCAGTATGGACAAAAGAACTAATGGATCTAGTCTGACCATTAGGCAGTATAGTGTTGAAATTAGATGCAGGTTTCAATCCATCGGAGCAGTGAAGTTCTGGAACAACCTTTCAAAGGAACCAGTTGGGGAAAAATATCTGACTGGTTTCAAACCTGAATTTTATAAATTCATGGAGGAGATGGCATAGTGGAATAGCCTCATTTGGCTATTGACCAGTCTTTGGATCCTGGTGGTTGATATGCTGATGGGATGATTGATGGGATGGCATCTGATTTATTACAGCAAATTCTTTCTTGGGTGATGTCGTACTCACATGCTATGATTTGTAAGTGATCACCATATTGTGGTCAGGAAGGAATTTTCCCCAGGGCAGATTGGCAAAGGCTCTGGGTTTTTGTTTTGTTTTCCCCTTTCTTTATAGATTGGGGCATGACTCAATTGCTGTTGGATTCTCTGTACCTTAAAATCTTTAAATTATGATTTCTAGACACTAAAAACTTAGTCGTAGGTTAGAGGTTTATTGCAGGAGTGGATAGGTGAGGTTCTGTAGCCTGCATTGTGCAGAAGATCAGGCTAGATCTTATTGGTCCTTTCTGACCTTACAGGCTATGAATCTATAATATATACAACAAAATATTATTGGATTCTCTGATATTCTTTCTGCTATATTATCTTCAGTAATAATATGTTAACTAAGTAATATTACAATGCATGTGTTGTAAATATAGTAAATGTTTGTTTGTTTGTTTGTTTGTTTGTTTGTTTGTTTGTTTGAAATATGTTCTTTTAATTCATGCACAGTTTTTTTCTCCTATAAAGTCTGATCCAAAATCCATTCACTACAAAGGAAATGCTCCCAAAGACTTCAGTGTACCTCACTCAGGCCCACAGTGAAGAAGACTGTCAGCCTTCATAGTTTCTTTGGACTCCAGAGACAGTCTCTGGTACGGACCTTTGCTACCTTTTCGTCAAACCACAAGCTGTCAGTTATCTCAATGAACTGGCCAATAACAAGTATTACTCCAAAATGAGATCACATAAATAGAAGACATAGATTCCTAAAGATATTTCTGAAGTTCCTTGAAAATAACATCTACTCACAGCACACAAATAATTAAAAACAAAATCTGTATTAATATCAGCACTAATGGAAAATGACGGGGATGATAATCTTGAACATTTCAACACCGTTTAGGCCATATAGTGACTTTCCAGTTTCTGATGGACAGTGCTTAAAAAGTTGTCTTGCTGCCCCTGCCCTGCAGCACTGAACTGGCACTTTAGAAAGCTCTGTGAAAACTCAAACCACTGTGAGTTGCATGTAGCAAAAAGAATTCCTGAAGTGATTACATGAGGAGAAAAGCTCAGGAAGCACAAGGGGGGAAGCCTTTGCAAAAAGCAAAGTGTGACTGAGTCAGGGAATGCAGAGATAAGCAGATGAACTTTTTACAGAGTGTGTTATATGCTCGGAAACAGAAGATTGTAAAAAAATGATTGGCAGGCAGTAAAGAAGGTAATAATAGCACCTATCTAAGTGTGACTATCTTAGTAAAGGAGCTTTGGTCCGCATTATGAAAAGACACCACTTTCTCCATAATTAATGCTGAAGCTACCTTCCTATTAGAAGTTGAGTTTGAATGCCAGTCACAATTTTGCTCAGGCTAAACAATCAGCATAAAACTTCTCAGGCACAATTTATGCCAAGGTAGAATTTTATCTGAAGCAAATCAGATAAAGAATGTGAGGGACATCATGAGGTAATTTTAATCACCTAATGCATTTCTGAATAATCAAAATCTCTGTCTAAAACTGCAGTTTTATTTTATTTTTCAGCTTGTTGGTCTTGGCAATAGCTGGTAGATGCTGACAGGTCTGGAAAATAAGGAAATTATTCAAATATTTCCATAGACAGCAGAGGATCTGCAAATTTTAAATGTCTTTTGACTCTAGCACAAATGGATATGATGAGGGAAGTGACAAACAGGGAACTACTTTGTGTGACAAACTTAAGGATGAATTCAAGAACTTGAGACTGTGTAGTTTAGAGCAACAGGAAACAAAATGAAAAAAAAAAAAAAAGATGTGGGAACCCAGTTCCAGGTGTTGGGGTAATAACCAAGATAGGCAGGTGACTGGTTTGATGGAAGTATTCCCATATTTCTTAATGGTGGGGGGGTGACTGGTTTGGTATTCAGAGATTCCAAAATGGTTTGAATGGAGGAGATACGCATACACTGACAAATCTGTAGATGATTTTATGTCTGTATGAAAATATGTATCTTGTGTCTATATGAAAATATGTTCCATTTGGAGGTTTCTGCAGAGATTACATGGCGCCTACAACTTCTAGAAACTCAGATATGGGACTAAACACTCAATTTACCTATGCTTGTCATGTCTGACCAGCTCTGGAAATTGGTAACTGAAACCACTGTTTAAGCTAATGAAAATTCAAATCACTGGTTAAAAAAAATACTAGCGATAAGCACGACATTTGTGTGGTGAAAATGTGGCAGGTATGACAAGGGAGTACTGTATAAAAGGGAGTTAATTATTCTGACTACTTCTTGAGCTTGCCCTGTAGGTAAAAACTGTTTTTCTGGTTCTTTCAGGAAATTTCTGTGATGATAATATACTGTATAATTACTGATGCTGATTACATATTCACATGTCTTTGAACACATAAAGGGGGAAAAAAGGAAAAATGCTGTAAGAAAACCATTATGAATTTGATGTTCAATGTATTCAAAAATGAAAATAAAAATGAGCAGACAGAATCATCTGGTAGGAAGTTCTCAGTAACACCCTACTTAGTCTCATATAAAACAGATGGACTATTTGGCTCTATGTGATGTAAGAATAACATCTGCTTAATTCATTCTGCCTGTGTTTATTTGTCTTTAAAATATCAGTCTCTATTCCAGGTTGCTTTGGTGGATCAGTGTGAGAAAAATTGTGCAAAAGTCCAGACAAATAAAAGTTTAAACGAGCACCCCTGTTCCTCAAAGGGGTGAAAACTCTCAGTCCTTTCCTCCAGTGGACCCTTATGGGCCAGGTGTAGAAATAGCCTCTGGCCCTCGGGTGAGATAGACAAACACAAACTAGTCTCTGGCCCCAGGAGGGGCAGACAAACACGAGTAATCTCTGGGGTAAGTCTACAGGTGCTCTCACAGATCTGGTAGACAACCAATCTCAGAAAGCAGGTAAGAGCAGGCTAGGTAGCCGTGAATGGGGCAGGGGGGGAGTGGGATGCAGACTCACCCCCCTTTACTGTGCCCTAGCCCAGGGCCCTAGTCAGAGTGGCTGACTCTGCCGCAGGAGCAGCAAACTCCCACTCACAGCATGCTGCCCTGTCGGATGGCTTCAGGGCTTTGAGTCTGCAGTGCCCATCCCCTGGGCCCCTTACTTTCTCCTCCCTTGGTGGTACCTGGTTGGGGTGCTCCCTATCAGTACAGCCATCCATGGGCAGGGTGTAGAAGCCCTCCGTGTAGTTGGGTGGCAACAGGTCTAGCAACTCCACCTGGTCATCTGCAAGGGTTAGTTCCTCCAAGTCATAGCATGCTGGATTGTGATCCTCTTCCTTGAACAGGGGAAGCTCCTCCAGCTCACATGAGAGGGGTTGTGGGTCTAGGTCATGGAGATATGGCAGCTCAGGGATGGGTCTGGGACCCCATGCACCCAGCAGTCCCCTGGAACTTTCTGGGGCCAGGGAATCGGGTGCTGTCTCTGGGGTGTCAGCTGTGGGTGGCTCTTGCCAGTCTTTGAAGCCCCAGGCAGTAGGATCATCCTTGCCCAGCCAGAGCGAGGGCCAGAGCTCAGAGGAGAGCAGATGGCAGTCCTTCCCCTCCAGCAGCCCAGCTGAACTGAGGTCCTTGACCACATTCTTATACTTTCTGTGTCACCCTCCTGTTTCCAGCCTGACAGACACGTAACTTCAGGTTCCTCCAACCTGGGGCCAGGCTGGTGCCCCTGTCAATCTCCTGAGGAAGCCACTCGCTACAGTCAGGTATTCCATTGGTATACATTGGAGTGCTCCATTGACTTCAATGGAGTAATGTATATTTACACCATCTGAAACTTTGGCTCTGTAACTCTGGTCTAATTCACATTGTGTAGTCATACACTTATGACTGCAAAGCGGATGTAAAGTGATACCATTCTGATTCGGTAGCATTTTACATCTATTTTGCAATGATGAAAAAGTATGAAATGGTGGTGAATAAACCCCTTGATTTGCAGTTAATTTGTATTGGTTTCAACATTTGTTTTGGGGAGAGGGGGCAAACACCAACTGAATAACTTAGCCGGGACAAGAATGACTGACTGACTGCCACTCACAAATCCCTGTAAGACCTGTTACTTGGCAGTTAGCAATTTATCTTCTCAATATGAGGGGCGCAGTAAGGCTTTCAGTCTTACTGTTCCAGGAAAATACTTGTGCTAGATATGTTTCAGCTCTTACAACTTCTTTCATGAAATAGTGTGATTGTGATTATGTTGGCTTATATCCACCTACTTGGATAAATAATCTAATAACCCTACAGATTTACACTTATGAGCCTTCCTCCATGTTTTTCAGAGAATTCTATTATACTAAAGACATTTTAGGCTTTAATTTTTTTATGTAAATGAATCATTTATAATGACCAAAACTATGTAGTTGCCTGGGGGGACATTAAATGATTAATAGGATTTGGGGACTGAAATAAGAAGAGGCCATTCTTTCTGAAGAACCAAATCCACTGTTATGAGTCAAGAACAAAAGAATAAAATATAGCTAGGGAGCAGGACTGGGATTGTCACACAGCTATCGCTTGAGGAATAAAGTGCACAAAGCTTTCAGCCAATGAGACACTATTAGTCAAGTAGTCTCAAGACACTCTTTGTCAATACAGCTTATCACAAACTTTTCAATGAAATGTTTCTTACTATGGTCCAATGAATATTTAATTATTTATTAAATAAATGCAACAGCTGCACCAGGAGAGACTGACTCTATAATTTTAAAAATATGCCATTCACCAGAGATGTGAACAAAAAGAACCCAACATTCAATCCTCTGCTCCACAGCAAGGACTAGATCCCCTGTTTTCTTATATACCCTATATGAGTTACCTCACCAGTGGCTGCAGGTTACTCCAAGATGATACTCCTTTTTATGCATTTCTTTAATGAAACAAGTCTATAGATCTCAATTTTGTTCAGCAGCAAAAATGAAAACACAGTTGAAAACCTCGATTTTTTTTCATGAAATAGAATTCTTGTTTCCCACTATGCCATATTCACTACTGACTTGCCTTTTGTGAAATTATTTTCACTCACGAAAACTAGGTAGCATTTTATGCTGCCTTTGCACAGCTATAAATGACTGCACAATGTGCAAGGTGGTGAAAAAATCAGACCCAGTATGATTCAAGAGAAACTAGCCTGTAGAACATAAGAAATTTTAAGTCATTAGAACGGTATGTTAAAAGCTGAAAGAAACCAAGATAACTTTTGTTCCTGCTCAACTGTATTTTCAATAGTTTGAACTACACATCTATTATAATAAGCAGCACGTTTGAATCCATTACTGGTAATTACACCAGGTTTAATGATTAATTAAATTCTGATATAACACAATGACATAAAAATGGTGGCATGGGAGATTATGTTATACAAAGGCTTATTATTTTAAACCAGTTTATTTAGAGTTTAATTCAAATGAAATGACAAGTTGTGTAAACTCACAATTCAGGGCCTGTTCAGAAGGCATCAAATATTAATTCTAAAAGAGCACATACAAGTTGGGCATAAAAGGTAATTGTTACAAAGAGAAGCTGAAATCATTACATCTGTAAATGCATCAAGACATTTTATGGTGAATTGGACATGAAGCTGTGCCTAAAAATATAGAAAAGCTAAATAGCTGACAATACACAAAATAAGAATCAATCTGTTAGAAATAGTTGTGCAATTAGATCTGGAAATCATCTCTATTATCTCGTTCCCCAGGTGAATCTTTCATGGCCAATTGCTTAGGGTCTTGCATCTTTTCTTTTAGAAGTGGAGGTGAGAAGATTGTAATCGTTAACTGTCTCAGTTGTGATTTATACACTTAGAGATTGGATTATGAAGATAAGGCCACAAGTCAGGATTGACACATGATCGCCTTAACCCTAGCTGTGTCTAATATTGCAGTCTGTCTGATAGGTAACACTTCCTATCAGCTTTCTGGAACAGCTTGGTAAATTGGTGTGAGTTAACTGAAGTTCTTTTCAGATATGACTTAAGCAAAACTATCTGTGGCTTCAGCTGTAGCTTTGTGTGTGTAAGAATGGAAGGAGTCATACTCAAGGAAGACAGCGAGTAATTGGTGCTCCCATTTACAGCTGGAGAGTAAGCAAGACTCAGCCTTGTATTAGGCCCAGCTAGGAGTGATCTGAGTGACTAATACACCAAGAATTTCAGGGAAGTCAAAGGCCTAGGGGGAAAGTAATACTTGAGATTTGTTCCTGAGAAGACCCCAAATTGTAATGATGATTTTAAGAAATATGCAAACATAGAAGCATCACCTTTGCTAACAGAGGGAGATGTAAAATAAATCTTCCTGCTTTGTCTTGGCATGGTGCACCCAAGAGAACTTTGGCCTAAATGAAAGCAAATGGTATTAAGTCTACCTGGCCCCCATCAAGAATTGCGCTAAAAGAAGGCAACTTTAGGTATATCTTTTAGCTGAGGATGTGAATTCCAGTTCAAGCAGAGGCACTTGCATTAGTGCTGATCAAGGTAGCATGCGAAAAATAGTGTAATCTTGTCAGTGGGAGATGCTAGCCCCCTTTAAAGTACAAGATTAGGGTCTTGGATAGGTATGTGCTTAGTGTGGTTAGCTCAGCTCTTTTAATCTTTTGACGCTCTATTTTTAGCATGATTTAATTTGCTCAGACCAAGTGCACGTATATCTCCTTGAGCTTAAAATGTAAACATACCATTAATCTCTCTGGACTCTTTCTGAGGGGGGAGTGCCTCCTATGGAGAAGATATGCTGAATCAGCAACATGCTAGCTATGTCCCCCCCCCAACCAGAATTTCTTGAATGATGGTAGTTGCTTGTGGTCCTATCAGCAGACAGAATGACTGTTTGCGATTAGTGCAGCTCCCACCCTCGTAGATCCCCTGAGGTGTCCTGAAAACAGACTTCTTCCAGAGGAAGCTTGATTGAAAATGGACCAGATCTAGCCCACTGCCTGTGCTTTTGCATAACAGGATAAAAACAAATGGATATTATGTGTGATGGAGATGGATTCTAGGGGAAAAAAAAACTTATTGCATTAAATTTTAAGTTTCTTAGGAGTTCATTGCATTAAGAATACAAATATTTATATATTATTGGGGTGTGCAGTGAAGTATGACTAATATAAAATCTGGGAAGTACTCACCGCTTTTATGGTTCCATTAAACAGTCTGCCATAAATGCATGAACCTTTAGTTAAGTGGGTTTCTTAGGAAATACCTGGAATGAGGAGAATGAAAATTCCCATCTTTGGCCTCAAACTTCTGAAGATATTACCTGAGGAAAAATTCATCTTCTGCTAATTACCTGGTACAAGGTTCAAAGCCCCAAACTTATAGGCTATGTCCACGCATACATCATTATTTCAAAATAAGTTATTTTGAAACGACTTATTTCAAAATAAAGTCCTTATTTCGAGATAAGTTAAATCAAATTAAGGGAAAGCCTGCTTTCAAAATAGCTGTTATTTTTAAATGGTTATTTTGAAATAAGGCCATTTGGACATGTTGTTTCAAAACAGTTGTTTCAAAACAATGGTATTATTTCGAAACAACATGTCCAAATGGTGTTATTTTGAATAACCATTTTGAAATAACAGCCATTTCAAAATGAATGGGGTTTAAGCTGTTTTGAAATGACGGGTTTTATTTCGAAATGACAGAGCCTGTCATTTTGAAATAAGAAAATGTCGTGTGGACATTCAGTTTTTTATTTTGAAACAACCAGTGTTGTTTTGAAATAAAAGACTTGTGTGGACATACCCATAAACCATTAGGCTATGTCTACACTAACCAATTAGTCCAGACTAGGCAAACTTAGTCCAGACTAATTTATTCTGTGTTTACACTAGACTGTGCCTAGTTTGAACTTGGAAACTTATTAGTTCAAACTAAGCAAAGGTTAGTCGGAACTAACAAGTTGGAATGGTAGTGGTTAGTCCAGACTAAGCACTTAGTTTGAACTTTAAGTTTGAACTAACGTGATGTAGACACGGACTAATGGCTTAGTTCAAACTAAAAAAGTTCAAAGTAAGCCATTTGTTTGAACTAGCCATCCTTACTAGTTCAAACCAACTTTTTAGTTTGAACTAGTAAGCACAGCTAGTTTGAGCTACAAAGTCACACTTATTTCAAACTAACCAGGAACTACTTAGTTTGGCTTCAGAGTCTGAACTAAGCTTTGTGATGCAGGCATAGCCAAAGGGATTGACTTGCAGATTTATATGTGTGTGTGTTCTAAGATAAGGCCGTTATGAAGTTCTAACCACAAGAAAACCCCTTTGTGAGGTTTGAAGAATGGATGCCTACCAAAGTCCTTGTGGGTAAACTTATTAGCGTATGTGTAGTATTCATTCTTTTTTCTTTTCATGTATTCTCTGGAATGATTTTATTTTTAGAATAAATGTGCTTGGTAAAATTATAACTGTGGGCGTTTCATGTCTTCATAGTTTCTGAAGAGAAAGGTATTTGCAGACCCTGGCTGTTTAGGCTACCTAGTTTGTGAGGGAACTTAGAGTAGGCAGGGAACTGGGCAGTCTGAAAACACTTTGTTTGGGGGAAAAGACATGAAGACCTCTACCCAGGAAGGTGATGGCCATGGGCCTGATGTCCTAGAATGAGTGCCTGTGCTGGACCACAAGGGGAATACAGGTTCCTTTGCCCTGAACTGTGACATTATGGTTCACAATATGGAAAAGAGATCATAAATATGGCTCAGCTATAGGACTAGAATTGCTGAGTAATGGTAAACTTTTGTGAAAAATTAAAATGACTTTCCTTATGTAGGATTTTGTTTGTTTGAAATCTTTGACAAACGCTTTGTAGAAAATTTTAGTTAAATTTTTGTTTTGCCTTCTTTTAGGTTTTTCTTCTCCCATCGTTTTTTTTTTTTCTCTCTCTTTCCATTCCCCCTATTTTCCTGCACCTTCATTGATTTTTCTACTTTACCACTATCAAGGAGGGGAGAGCAAAGAGCATAAGTGAAACACCCTAAAATTAAACACTATTTCCCCCAATTGTTTGACTTTGGTCAAAAAATGGGAAACTTCTAAAAAAATGTTTTCCAAAAAGCTATTTTTGGATCACTTTTATTTTATCTTTTGCATTGAAAACTTTTGAAGCAATGTCCCATTTAGTACTTTCTCTGCTAGGTCTTGATGGAAGCATCAACAGACTGTAAAGTTGAGGGATCCACTCTCTGGGGAATACTCTGACACAGGATGCCCTCACCCCTATACAACTCTTAATCAGCATATTTTTCAGTCACCACACACCCCATATTAGGGAATTTTCAGGGGATGAAATTTGCTGACTTTCCAGCCATTTTGCATTGGCTTCAGCTTGCCAAAGTAATTATAAACTACATCTGAGGAATGAATCCTTTCCATTCAGGCAACTGCCGATACTTCCATGCCTTAGATCAGTTATACCAAGGCACAGTGTATAGTTTACACTGACAACCCTTGTAACAAAGATGCAACCACTCCGTGGTAGGAAGATGGAGTCACTACGTTTTCTGCCTCTGATATATATTAACTATCCTGGGGATATTCCTCGTAGAGTAGTTGTTGGACTGATGCACGCTCGTGTCTATTCCTGCCAATTTTTGTGTGACTGAAATGCTGCTTTGGAATTCATTCTGTCTAAATGAGGGAACTATTTGTTTTGAGATAGCTTAAACAATACAAAACTGCACCTGAAATCAGACTCGGGTTAGATTCCCAGGCAGTGGGTTGCAAATGCATGGGTTAGGAACTGATTTGATTACGGGTGGGGGGGGTGTTGAAGAGAAAGATATCAAGAAAGCTGACGAGACAGGGCTAATGTGACCCATGATTGAAGTTAAAAAAAATAACTAATTTTTGAGCTAAGTGTTGGCTGGAAGAAAGTTTAGAATTATGAAGAAGGAAACTTCATCCTTATCCCTGGTTTCTACTGTGTTAAAAAAAAGTAGGTATTTGTGTGTGGTGTTTTTGTAAATGAGTAGAATTGTCCCAAAGAGGCACCAAATTCTGCCATTAATTTTTCTCATCCTAAAGGAAACAACCTGGAGGGGCCTCACATATTGACTAAAATGATGAGGCCATATGGGTCAAAAGTAGCCATAATAAAATTAAAAGTTGAATTCTGTTGTGTAGCCCAGTCAACAGTTACCAGCAAACTAACAATCTAGTTTTCAGCTGTATGCAGTTATATGGATAACCTAAAAAAACCCAAAATTATCCCTTCATTTTTATCTGATATAGTGCTCTTTGCCAAAAAGTTTATTCAGTTGCTAAGTCTGATTACTTTCATTACTTTTTTAGAGATTGTCCCTTCCCACCTGATCTCCTCATTTGGAATTAATTTCTTTTTGGCAGTACCAAGGGACTAAGAAAAAGAAATCCATAAAAGTAGAAATTTGGGAGAAATCAGGCACTTAGAACAAGTTGGATGTAAAGGGGAAATCTTGCACATCAGGGCAACAACAGTTTGCTTTAAACTGGTCAATAATGGCTCATGCAGAATTTAACTATACGTTTGCCAAGTTTTAGCTCACCTTGAGTGTAGTGTGTGAAAGTGTGTGTGTGTGTGTGTGTGTGTGTGTTTACTGAGAGCTTTTAAAAACACTTTTATATTAAAACTTCTGAAATCTTGGGAAATATCAGAAAAATAAACTATCATACAATTAGACAAAATTATGCTCTATCAGTTGGAATTTACTCCTTCTGAAACATAATGATGTAAGCAGTATGCTAGTCTTGAGACATAAGTTTATGACTAAAAGTGTAGAAAACAAAACCCTTGAAAAATCAGCATAAAATTGTTAAATAATCTCTTAAGTGAATTATGCAAGCATTAATTAGCTTATTAAGTTACTGATAATTGTCTGCAGTACCAGAAAAATATCAGCCCTAACTTCATTTGAACATAGCACTGGTTTTTGTCTATATCATAGTCAAGTACACTATGAACGTTGCTACCCAGTGAAGTGAATTCGGCAACCATTTAGAAGCTGCAGCATAATTGAGGGGTTGATTGTGAATCTGACCTCCCTTTGTAATAGGATCAGTTAACTCTGGATGCAGCTGATGTAATTTAGACATCAAAAATTATCTGACTGTTTCTTTCATGGCAATGAGTGCAATATAAATTCCTAGCCACATATCAGATAGTTAAATGTACATGACATCAATTGCAATCGAAAAGGAATAGTGAACCCAAAATTGTACCATATATTATTTTTGCCTGCAAATTGGAGACTTCAAGGATGACTGAGAAATCAGGCTGAGGAAATGAAGAATATTATTTTCATTTTTAACCAAAGTAAGGTTCTCAATGACTTGAATAAAACCAGGGCCAGACAAGAGAGATGGAAAGTAAGGGCAAGATTCATAAAGGTGTTTAGGTACTTAACTGTATATTCAGACCTGTAAATCTAAAATTTAAGTGCCACTGATATTCTCAAACCTTGCCTAGTTGTTGTCTAACTCAGGAAGTGCCTGAAGTCCTGTAGGCTCCTCATTTTCCACTGGAGGTGATGTGCAAAGCCACTCGAGTTCTGATGATACACCACAGCAAATGGTCTCCTGGGAGCCATAGCTGACACCTAAACCCCAATGCAAGGACAGTGCTGGGGGGATTATAGCCACCCTAAAATTTGCCTTAACTGCCAGTCACCACCCCTCCTAGTGCAAAGATCAAATGATACTCAGAGGCAGATACTGCTCTCCAGCCACCCAGTTCCAAAGGCAGAGTGGAGAGAAGAGGGGCCTGCTGGCTGGGACCCAGCCCTGAAGGCAGCACCACTGCCAGGACAAGTGAGGAAATAAAGGTGGCATGGTCTGACACTGCCACCCTTACTTCACTGCTGCAGGTAGTAGTGCTGCCTTCAGAGCTGGGCAGCTAGAAAACAGTGGCTACTCACCCTCTGCCCACCTCTGAAGTTAGTGTCACTGCCAGCAACAGCACAGAATGGCATAAGTAAGTGAAGCTTGTGCCCACAAGATGTATAGCACAGCCCCCAACCCCCTATTCTCTGTCTAGCCTACCTCAGCACACCCTGACCATCCCCATATAAGCAGACAGAGGTTGGCACCATCCTTCCCTCATTCTCAAATTCAGTGTTCCTCCAACTTTCTTGTCTGCAGGGCACAATCCAGTATGAGTTCTATGAGAACACCCTCCCTACACAACAAAATAGCTGGAAATTTGAGGCTGGCTGTCCAACCCATGTGTGTATAGTCAGTAGGCTGGTGGTTAGGACACTTACCTGTACCATGGAAGACCTCAATACAAATTTCCTGCTTTGGAAGGACCACAAGTCTCCCACATCCTAGATGTGTACAGTAGTGTGGGGGTATGGGGTCCCAAGGTGTATGTGTCTCTTGCTGTAGCTGGTCCAGTTGATATAACTAACTAAATATTATAAGACCAGGGATTTGAATATGACCACTGAACTACAGGTCAATCTCTTTGGTCCAATTATTATTATTATTATTATTATTATTTTATTATTATTTCATGCATTGTATGGGCAGCTTGGGCATCTAACTCATGGTTGTGAATTTCACACCATGGCAGAGCACCTGAGACTAGAGCCCTGCAACGATACAAATGCATAGATCCATATCTGATCTGCAGCCGCAAGAAATGGTCCGCTGATATCCGTCTTGCATCTGCGGATGTGGATATCCACATATTTGCAGGGCTCTACCTGAGTCTTCAGGCACTGAAACAACTCCTTTTCTGAATCTAACCCCTAGTGACCCTAAGGCATTAAAAAAACAACAAGGAGTTGTGATCCTAAGGCATTAGCCAAATTCCAGTCATACAGGGCAATTAAATGTAGCCACTTGTGACATGGGAGGGTTGGAACATTTATTATAAGCATATAGCATGCCATATGTCAGAGTAGTTTGTGTTCTATGGGTAATGCATAGAACTGTGTGTCATCTGTAAAACAGTCACTGTCATTTCCCATAATAAATCTTTATCCTTTGCTCTGTTGTTTTTCATTCCTATGTGGCCACCTCTAGCTAAATGTAGATTTTCTAACCTAAGAAAGACTTTCATGGCTCAGTTTTTGGATGGGTGATATCGTATGAATTTATTTTTTTAAAATGCTACAAGTATTTATCATATGCTTTGTACTATCTTGTAAGTCAGTATTGAATCAAGTTTACTTTGGTGCTAAGGGAAATGGTGCTTCCAACGGTACTGATGCTGGTGTGAAGGTGGGATTGTGTGTTGATGGCTGTAGTTGTGTTTATAGGTATAGCAGTGCCTAGAGACCCTAAATAGCTTTTCATCATCCTAGGCACTGTGTAAGCCGACAGAAAAAGGAAGGTCTAAACAGTTGTTGTAATTCAACCCTAAACCTAATCTAGACTTGAAAATAAACCTATTCAACTTTTCAGTAAATCAAGCATTTCCTGGTTCTCTTAAATACATGTCAGGATAGCTAGCTGCTTTATAGCATGGAACAGCAATAGAAGATAAAGAGATTAGAATAAAACAGCTTGCAATGATTACTAAATTACAATTCTTAAATATTGACTATATATTACTATATTAATGTCTAATGTTAATTTTAAAAGAGATGATGGAATCTGACAAGTTTAGTTCAAAATGAAGAAATATTGTGTGGGTTTTGGAGTTCTTTCATTTTATATTTGAACTGGAAAATGACCAGTAAACACTTGTCTCTGTCGCACATTTATATTGCATAGCCAATTTTAAAACAGTATAGTCTTTTTCTTTTTCTAAATGCTGGTGAAAAAATAATGAATTAGCAGAGAAGCAAAATGATTTTCATGAGCGAAGTGGTGAAAACAATTCTTGGTGAGGTAGTATAGTTTGCTTGTTATACCAGCACTTTTTACTGGTGTGCTGCAATGATTATACCAGCTCTGGAAACTGATTTTTACAATGTCCTATGCCCCGTTCTTGGACTGAATTCCAGCCTCCACAAGCAGGCAAGGGCCTTCTAGGTACTTCCTTTCTGAAACACTTGTTACTACATCATGTACTTTGCATTTTGCATTACTTCATTGCAAATCCATAAACCAACCCACCTATATTTCAGGCTAAGCCTATGTACACATATTTGTATGAACTGTTTGATAAATAGAGCCAAATTTGGAATTTGTAACCAGTTGCTGCATGGTTTTGAATCAAGGTTAATTGTGAACAGATTGCAGAATACTTACTGATTTGTAATTAGGGTTTCCCTAGTTACAGACTATCGAGGATTTCTTGCAACTATTTTAAGTTGCCTGATGGAGAAGTATGGTATAAGGATAATCAATATCTTTCCATATTCTGTTCCCTGTTAGACTTATGCACCACTATTGACCATAACTAGATTACATGATGCAACAAAGGGCAGAATTTGTCCTCTTTTATGGAAGAAAAGGACATTGGCCAAATTCAGCTTTGGATTAACTGACTAGAAACTAGTGCAGGCATATTACAGAGGACAGATGTCCCAGAAGTTATAGCACTAGCTCAGGAAAACTGTAGTTCAATGCCTGCTTTCCCATTGGCTTCCTATGTGACCTCTGGCAAATCACTTAGGGTATGTCCACACTCAGGTTTTAAATTGAAATAAAACTGGTTATTTCAATTTAAAAATGTTTAGGTCCACATGACATTTCCTTATTTCAAAATAAGGACCTCCCTTATTTTGAAATAAGGAAAATAATTTCAATATAATAAAGCCTAGCTTTATATCAAAATCAGGGTTATTGTGAAACTTTCAAAATAACCCCGTGTGACTCTGTTATATTGATATGTCCCACATATCGATACAACAGATGACCTTCATCCCAGGGTGCATGGCACCCTGGAAGGAAGTCCCCCTCCCCAGCACCCTGGCCAGGGAAGGAGGGGAGGTGCGGGGGAGTGCAGGGGATCCCACTCCCACATCCAGCTGACTGGGTCAGTGGTGGGCGATCACACTGCACCACGCTTCCTCCAGCAGCTGGCCGGGTGGTGTGGGTAGGGAAGCTGCTGCAACTGCCACGTGGTGCAGGCAAGGAAGCCGGTGTGCCACCTAGCTTCAAAGCACCTGCCAGGTGGCGTGGGCAGGGAAGCAGACATGCCACCCAGCTTCCCAGCAGCTGCAGGGCAGAGCAGGCAGGGAGCTCGTGTGCCACCTGGCTTCCCAGCAGCTGTAGGGTGAGGCAGGCTCACTGCCCATGCTGCACCAGAGCTCCTGGGAAGCCAGGCAGCATGCTGGCTTCCCCACCCATGCTGCTCCACAGCTGCTGGGAAGCCGGGTGGGAGGCTGGGTGGCAGGCTGGTTACCCTGCTCACGCCGCCCAGCAGCTGCATAGAAGCCTGGCCAACAGGCTCCCTTTCCCCGTCACTGGGCAGCTACGGGGTACGCAGGCTGCCCCACAGGCCCTTCTCAGCCACCCGGCCAGCGGTGGGGGATGCAGGGTGCAGGGAAATCCCTGCCCCAGGGTCTTTTTTCCCCTGCCTGGCTCTCCAGCTGACAGCCAAGCAGGGGATTGGGTAGCAACATGGCCCTGCCAGGGGCCATGTTGCCACACCTCCCAGGGTGCGCCTCTCCCAAATCAAACTAGCAAGTCCTTTGTACCAACATGCTGGTTCGATTTTCTTTTATTTGTGGGGGGGGGGGACTTGTTAAATTGATTTAACTGAAATCAATCTAAGTTTTATTTCATTTTGGTTAAATCAATTTAAATTAAATTGATTTAACCACCCAAGTGCGGACATAGCCTTAGTCTTTCTGTGCCTGCAGTCGCCTTCTACAAAATGGGCATACTGCCTCTCCCTCACAGAGGTGTTGTGAGGATAAATACATTAGTGATTGCCAGATACTCAGTACAAATGCATAATCTAGACAGGTGGACTTAGTTCAAAGGATATCAGACCTTTAACCTCTATTTAAGGGTTTGGCAACATTTAGCATGACACTTCCCCCCTAGCAAATAAACCAAGGAGTCATGTGGGACATAAAGACTAACTGATTTATTTTTCGCATGAGCTTTCATGGGAGAAAATCCCAGTTCATCAGATGGTTCGAAGATGGGTGAATTTACAGAATGGAATAAAAATAAATGCAAGATAGTATAAATCATAGGATCAGGTCATACAGCAACAGCAAATCAGAGCAGTTGTTAGGTTCAAACTCTGGGGAGGCTGATGTCAAATTACCTTTTCCTCCAGTCCTGGGCTCCATTGTCAGTGGTGGTGCCATTGGTGGTATCACTACAGATCCTATGGTGGATTTCCTACCATTCTGGCCACTTCCTGCAGGCTGGGCCCACATTGATGGTGTGTGGGGGGGAGAACGTTCAAGAATAGCATTTGGAACAGCAGCAGTGCAGCTCAAACTGGTCACAAATGCCAAATTTGACATTCTTGCCACAGGTTGCCAACCACAGCTCTACTTTCTGCTCCTAGCGGGCTAGCTTCTGTGCAGCCACTCTAAACTATGTGAGCTTTAGAACTCATGTAACACTGGCCTCAGAAAGAAGGATTTGTAAATGACTCCTTGGAAGCTTTAAACTGCACCATGCACTTATTGGAGTCTGCCTGAGGTCAAGACCATTATCGTTCAATAGGCTAGAAACTGTTAATGAGTATCTGAGAGCTGTTTTAGATTTTTTTTTTTTTTTTAAACTTTGGTGTTGTTGTTGCCCTATTTAAAGAATGCAGAATTACAGGTCTTATTGTGAAACAATGAGGACATAAGCAGCCGCTAGTCATTTATATCATTCCTGAGTCTTAGCTCCATGTACAGGCAATGTGACTGCAAAGTGAAATCATAGAATCCTAGAATCATAGGGTTGGAAGGGACCCCACGAGGTCATCTAGTCCAACCCCCTGCCTAGAAAAGCAGGACCACTCCCATTAGATCATCCCACTCAGGGTTTTGTCCAGCTGGGCCTTGAACACCTCCAGAGATGGAGATTCCACCACCTCCCTAGGCAGCTTATTCCAATGCTTCACCACTCGCCTAGTAAGGAAGTTTCTCCTAATATCCAGCCTGGACCGCCCCAGCTGTAACTTGAAACCATTGCTTCTCGTTCTGCCCTCTGTTACTACCGAGAACAGTCGAGCCCCATCCTCCTTGGAGCAACCCTTCAAGTAGTTGAAGGTTGCTATCAAATCCCCCCTCAGTCTTCTCTTCTGCAGGCTAAATAAGCCTAGTTCCTTCAGTCTTTCTTCATAGGGCTTGTGCTCCAGCCCTTTGATCATTTTGGTTGCCCTCCTCTGGACTCTCTCTAATTTGTCCATGTCCTTTTTGTAGTGGGGAGCCCAAAACTGGACACAGTATTCCAGATGTGGCCTCACTAGTGCAGAATAGAGGGGAATGATCACATCCCTCGATCTGCTGGCAACACTTCTTCTGATGCAGCCCAGTATGCCATTGGCCTTTCTGGCAGCAAGCGCACACTGCTGACTCATATCCAGCTTCCCATCCACCATGACTCCCAGGTCCTTTTCTCCAGTGCTGCTATTTAGCTGACTACTCCCCAGCCTGTAGCAGTACATGGGTTTTTTTCGTCCCAAGTGCAGGATTTTACACTTGTCCTTGTTGAACCTCATGAGATTCCTCTTGGCCCACTGCTCCAATTTGTCTAGGTCTCCCTGAATCCTGTCCCTGCCCTCTAGGGTGTCTACCGTTCCCCCCAGTTTGGTATCATCTGCAAACTTACTAAGTGTGCAATCTATCCCATCATCCAGATCATTAATGAAAACATTGAACAGAACTGGCCCCAGGACCGACCCCTGGGGCACACTGCTTATTACTGCTTGCCAACTTGACATGGAGCCATTCATTCCTACACGCTGAAACCGTTGATCTAGCCAGTTTTCTATCCACCTTACAGTCCACGCATCTAACCCATACTTCCTTAATTTGCCAATGAGAATGCTGTGGGAAACTGTATCAAAAGCTTTGCTAAAGTCGAGGTATATCACATCAATGGCTCTTCCCGCATCCACAAATCCAGTCATCTCATCATAGAAGGTGATGAGGTTGGTCAGGCATGATTTACCCTTGGTGAATCCATGCTGACTATTCCTGATTACTCTATTTTCCTCCAAGTGTTTCAGGATGGATTCTTTGAGAAGCTGCTCCATGATTTTTCCAGGGATTGAGGTGAGGCTGACAGGTCTGTAATTCCCTGGATCCTCCTTTTTGCCTTTCTTGAAGATAGGTACTATATTTGCTTTTTTCCAGTCCTCTGGCACCTCCCCTGTTCGCCACAAGTTTTCAAAGATAATGGCCAACGGTACTGCTGTCTCATCAGCCAGCTCCCTCAGCACCCTCGGATGCAGTTCATCCGGCCCCATGGACTTGTGCACATCTAGTTTCTTTAAGCAGTCCCTAACCTGACCTTCTGTCACCAAGGGCCTCTCTCCTTCTCCCCAGGCTACCATACTTAGTGTAGTGGGCTGGGAGCTGACCCTGCTTGTGAAAACTGAAGTAAAAAAAGCATTGAGCACTTCAGGTTTTTCCTCATCCTCTGTCACGAGGATGCCTGCCCCATTCAGTAAGGGACCTACACCATCCCTGATCCTCTTCTTGTTATTGATATACTTGTAGAACCCCTTCCTGTTATCCTTCACATCCCTTGCTAGTCGCAACTCCATTTGTCCGTTGGCCTTTCTGATTTTATCCCTGCAGTCCCGAGCAATGTCTTTATATGCCTCCTTAGTCATCTGTCCTAGCTTCCACTTCCTGTAAGCGTCCTTTTTATGCTTCAGCTCAGTGCAGAGCTCTCTGTTAAGCCACAGTGGGCGCCTTCCACATTTGCTGTGCTTTCTCCTTATCGGAATTGTATCTTCCTGTGCCCTTAGCAGGGTTTCTTTAAAATGCACCCAACTCTCTTGGACACCTTTCCCCTTCAGATCAGCCTCCCAAGGGATCCTGCCCATCAGTTCCCTGAGGGAGACAAAATCTGCTTTTCTGAAGTCCAGGGTCTGCATTTTGCTTCTTTAAATAAATATAGGAAAGCAAATTAGTTAGCTTCTTATAAATAGAAAGATGTTATAGTATACTATCCAGAAGATAATTTTAGGAGTCATTGTGGATAACTCTGTGTACCTCTAACCAAATGTGTGGCTACAAAGATAACAAATAGCATTAAATGAATGCAATGTAAATCAGAAACATCATTTATATTATCCTCTGGTTAGATACAAGTAGGACACACTGAAGAGCACTGAACAACATCCAGTAATGTACATAGTTTTAAATGAGTCCAAGGTGTGATACAATGAATAATCAAGCCCTATATCTTAAAGACCTAATTAACCTAGAATGTATGCAGCACTGAGCAGCCAGAACCAATTATTTTACTTGAAATCTCAGTCAGAGGAGAAAGAAGGCATATTTAGTTAAGCAACATTAACTTTGTAGTGAACTCATAGAAATTCCTAAATTTAGGATAATAAAAAATTATCCAGATATATTTATTCCACTGATACAGAAGCCATTAGCAGAATCTGTTCTAAAAATTGGAATGCTGGTAACTAAAACTGAAATTCGGACAGTGAAATTTCATTCACAGCATGAGCTAAATTGTCAATAAAGGAACCAAGGTAAGAAGCATCATTGTGCTTGTGAAAAGAGCACAATAGTGGAAATAATAATAAAGAAACCATATAAATTGCAAGGGCTTAAAGCAGGGGTTTCAAACTTGTTCGATGTTGGGGTCCACACTGGAGGGCAGGACGCTTGTCATGGGCTATGTGTCTGCATAGGATCCCTAACCCTTTCCTCTGCCACATTCAGAACACCATGGACTCCCCTTTTCCTTCCTCTACAATGCAGGCTCTCCAACACCTTTCCTTTCCCTTGCCCTGTGTGTTCCCCCTTGCCACACTGGCTCCTTGAACAACCCTTCTCCTATTGTGCAGGTCCTTGACCTGCCTTCCCCTGCTTGGCCGCTACCAGACCCCCCTTCTTCTTCCCTTTCTACTTCCCCTACCATTTGAGCATCAGACAATCAGTCTCAGTCACAGCCATAGGCAGGCTGGGCTCCTGCCTCCCCTCCTCTGCACCCACTCAGTCAGTCATTCAGCATTCTGACTTTTCGTTGGCTCAGTCCTGGATAGTCTTTGATTGAGTCATTCCCATGTGGGCCCCAGGCATTTTTTCCTTTTCTTATTTGTGAGTCCTGCAATGTGAAGTCAATCAGATTAGCACACCAAATGACTGATAGGGAACAGTGGGGGGACATTGCAGCGGTTATCTGGGAGCCAGCCCAGCCTGCTGTGACTGAGACTCTGATTGGTTGGCAGACCACAGCAAAGGTGAGCCAGGATTGGCTAGGACGCTGCTTTTGTTCCCTTGTGCTCTGACTCACTTACATGATCTGAGTGAAAAGCAGGCTTAGCCCTGCTCTGCCAAGTAGCCTGTCTGTTGTTAGGTACTGCTGCAGAGAGCTCCCAGGCACAGCCCAGGCAGCAGCTCTGCAGACTGGATCAGGTGGCCAGATTTGGCCCGTGGGCCAGGAGTTTGACACCCCTGGCTTAGAGTATGAACAAAAAGAAACTATGGTAAATGATGATGCATGGAATCAAAAAAGATCTGTGGACCATTTACAATCAGTGAATTCCAAATTAGTGAGTGAAATTCTCTGACTCATACAGTCAGCTTTGTGATGCTTTGCCAATGCCTGGTGGATATGTGGGAGTCAGTCTCCAGCAGGAGATGAACCAATACACGAAGATCTTTCTATGCTATACTTAGCTTGTGGGTGGTCTGAGAGAAGCTTAGCCATCGGCTGTGCTAATCTATGCCAAGGAAAAGGCCTCCTTCTTCTGGACACAGAAGAGAAGCTATATTTTTTGTTTCAAAAGAGTTTCCACTATAACTCTCATTTTACAGTCCCCAGTGCTTTATTTTCTCCCCCTCCCCCCCCCCCCCGTCCTTTTGGTCTCTTTCCCATGCTTATTTCTGCTTGAAGGTAAAATTTAAGTTTTTACAAAACTTCTCAACACTTTTGAATGTGGGGAGGACATACTATCCCAAATATGAAACTGTTCTGTAATTTTTTTTCCCCAAGAGACTAGTGCAAAAGATGGCTGAGGGTGTCTTTTTCAAAAGCACCTAAGTGACTCAGGTGCTTGAGTCCCATTGGCTAAGTCTACACTGCCAAATTAGTTCAGACTAAGGAACCTTAGTCCAGAAAAATTTGGCCCATGGCCACACTAGGCTTCGGCTAATCCAAACTAACAAATTTTTTAGTTTGGACTAGGCAACGCTTAGTCCAAACTTGTTAGCACCTCTGGTTAGTTCAGACTAGCTGGCTTAGTTCAAACTTTAATTTTTAAGTGCCACACGACTCTTTGTTTGTTTTGAAATTAATGGAACCATTCTTTATGTAAAATTCTGTTCATTATGACTAAGTGGATCAGAATCTGGGCCTCCAGTTTATTATTAGTGAGACTCTTGGGAAGCTAAAGATAGTAATGTTCTGTTTGTGGAATTACACTTTAATCACAAACCATTCTTGTATTAACAAACATCCTGTCTACTATCTTCATAGATGATTGAAGTTCACACTGAAAAGGAAGTGGCATGCTTATCCAGCACAGTGTGTGCAAAAGTTGGAGAGGATGCAGAAAGGAAAGAGATAGGAGTTGTGGGTGGAATACAGTCGATCCACAACTATTAATCCACTGATTTTCAACAAACTTCCAAATGAAGAGGCAGGGCAGCTATGTACAACACAAGTGCATTCACTCCCCCTGTCTTATTTGGGAATGGGAGAAATTTATTCCTCCCCTCAGAGCCATAACACCATTTTTTTGCCACCCGGACATGTTCTGATTGGAACACACCCCTTGCCATTATCGACACTTTGAGCTTGTGCTGCAAAAGTCACACTTTAATAGAGCAGCTCTACTGAGCCACTCCACGCTGCCTGGTGCTTTGCCCTATTGGTCCCACCATAGTTACAGTTCTGCCTCTCCTAAGCTCTCATGGAGGTCGTCTATAACGACATATAACTGGAATGAGCCTGCTGCATTGAGATGGGAAAGCGTGTTAGTATGTGGGTAACCTACACTGTGGCTTTAGTACAAAAATATGTTTTCCACAAGCACCACATACTCGAGGTATGGGATATAGAGGTGTTTGAAGAGAACTTTGTATGTAAGATGGAGTGATTTTACTGCTGCTCTATAGCCTAATCTAGCTATCTAATATTAATTTTATGTAATTTTCAGGCTGAGCTTTTGAAAGATTTGCATTTGTTATAGACAACGTTAAGGCTCTGTACTCAGTTCTGACGTGCAGCAGAATTTACTCCACTTTGCAGAAAGTTTTATAAAGAGAACTCTAATCTTATTTCTGTACTGGAGAACATTTTTCTTTTTGAAATGTCGAAATTAAGAATTTAACCTGCATATATGCACAAGAAAACTGGGTACAGAACTTGTCACTAAACATGTGAACATTGGAAAGAATACAGTGGAAATCCAGGATAAGAACTCACGCCATACGCCTACTTTCCTGAATTATACATTAATACAGCTTAGAATATAAAACAGTATCATCTTATAGTAGAAAGGTTTAGAACTTTAAATCAAATCAGCTCTTTTCTGGCATCTATATGCCATCTGAGATGACAGTTACATATTGGTGCCATCAAAGAAAATCCAAACTGACTTGTTCATTCACTTAAAAAAAAAATCAGACTTTTTTATTAATCCAGATTATCTGATCTGAGATCTGCAGGAAATAACAGCAACAAAGAAGTGCCTCAGAAATTTTGGCAAGCTTATCATGATGGCTAGGTGAAAAAGTAATGATTTATAATCTGAAGTCATAATGGTCTCCCCATCTGTATCTTTCTCAAGTTATAAAGTGATCTTATTCAATTTTGAGGTAATAAGCATACTTTAAACCACAAATGAGTTCTTTGAATTATAAACAGTAAGAGCACTTTAACATCTTCTGTAAGACATGCAAAGGAGCAATTATAACTACATTATTGAGAAATAAAACCTTCATATGTAATAATTGTTTTGAACCAGAAGGTAGTTACTGTAGCCAATCTCCTCCCTGACAGCAGTTTCTTCTCTAATGTCTCTGCATATCTCTTTTTGTGGTTGTTCTTGCCATGCACATGAAAATTCTATAACAGATCATTCCTCTGGGTGGAAAAAAAGTCATGCAAGATTATAATACATTATTAATTTTTAGAATCATGATACTTTCCAAAATGTAGTACACAGTTTCCAAACACAGAAAAAGAATGTGCTTGGCTATAATTAATAGGCTGGTTTTCAGTGCCTGCTATGAAAAGTAACATTTGGCACTGCAGTCAAGACAGCAAAAAAAGCAAACAAGTGGAAAGGAATGGTTAAACTTGAAATTAACTTCCCTAAATAGTTTACTGATGATAAATTACTGGTGAGCTCTGTTTAAGATGTGTTGTCATTTTCTGCAGGCATAGGCTGTGTGTAAAGAAAAAAGTATAAGATCTTATCTGGAAAAAAAAAAACAAAAACAACTTGGAAAGCACTAATGCATGCCAAGAATAGAAGAGAGTGATTGTATGAGCAGGAAAGACGGGGAATGATATGTAAGGAGGACACCTGAGCAGAAGGTAGAAAGTTTTAATATCATCCAAAGGGATTCCAGAAGCCAGTTCTGGGAGTCACAGGTGGAGGTAAGTGTGCAAGGAAGGAAACTTTAACTAGTGCAGGCTGAGGGAAGTGATATGAGAAATGAGAAGGCCAGAGAGAAGAGGAGGTTGTAGAAAATGAAGTGACTTGTGATAATTACTGTACACTAAAACTAACAAGAGATTAGTTATTATCTTAGTTTCCCTTGCAGTAATCTTTCAAAAAAAGAGGGCAATACAGTCCTTACCAGATATGTACGTTCTTACATCAAACTTGTAGTTGTATTGTCCCTTATGGAACTGTAGATAGGTGATTCAATGGAAGAGTACCAAGACATAGAAGCGTAGCACATGACGGCCTGTAGGACTTCTCAGAAAAGATTCTGTAAGTCAGGCAATGAGATAACTGAGTCCCAACAGGAGCTACGTGAGTCACCAAAGTGCTCTGCTGCCTTTGATATGTGAGTAACCTCAAATATCCCTGGGATCCCAAAAGGGAGACAACAATAACATTCAATTTTGTTTTCAATATCAACATGCCACATGCATTCCAAAAGGGTAGACACATTAGCCTAGTTCAGCAAAACACGCAAGGAGTCCTGTGACACTTTTAAAGACTAAGGCTATGTTCACACATACATCGTTATTTCAAAATAAGTTATTTTGAAATGAGATATTTTGAAATAAGGTCCTTATTTCAAAACAAATTAATTTGAATTAAGAAAATGCTAATTCGAATTAAGGGAAAGCCTGCTATCGAAATGGCTGTTATTTTGAAACAGTTATTTTGAAATAACGCCGTTTGGACATGTTGATTCGAAACAACATGTCCAAATGGTGTTATTTCAAATAACCATTTTGAAATAACAGCTGTTTCAAAATGAATGGGGTTTAAGCTGTTTCAAAATGATGGTTCTTATTTCGAAATGACAGAGCCTGCCATTTTGAAATAAGAAAACGTCGTGTGGACCTAATCTTTTTTATTTCAAAATAACCAGCACTATTTTGAAATAAAAGAGACGTGTGAACATACCCTAACAGATTTATTTTTTATATCAGCTTTCATCGCTGAAGTCTCACTTTGTCAGATGCTATAAAATGGAAAAACAAAACAAAAAAACTTACAGTATGGGAGGGAAGATAAATTCTGTGATTACATTTCACTGTCATCAAATTTCTTCAGCAAATCAAGCAAGTAGTATGGATTCAAACAATGTAGAACAACATATCAGAAAGTGGTGAGGTTGAGAGAAATGAAAATTGTTGTTTGCAAAGGACAATAAGCAGTTCTCTTTCACTTTTTAAGAGAAAGTTTTGCAGTGAGAAAGCTAGTTCATGTCTCTATTCAAACCCAAGTTGATGATATCATATTTGCATACAAATTCTATCTCTGTGGCTTTTCTCTGAAGCTTTGTGAAGAATCAGTCCACTTAAGAATATTTATAGTCATGTCTTTCATGGTGTCACAAGAGAGATTGAAGTGATCCCCTATTAGTTTTTGAATGTTGCCACTTCTGGTGTCAGATGTGTGTCCATGTATTCTTTTGGGCAGAGAGAGTCCTATTTGTCCAATGTATAAGTAGAGAGCCATTGTTAGTACATGATGACATATATCACATTGGTGGATGAGCAGGTGGATGAACCTCTGATGATGTAGCTGGTTTGTTTAGATCCTATGATGATTTCATGAGTGTAGATGTGCAGGCAGAATTGGCAGGAGGGTTTGTTGCAGGGATATATGATTACCTTAGTGTTTCTCTTGTGTGGTCTGTAGTTGCTGGTGAGTGTCCATTTCAGGTTTCACGCTGTTTAAATCTATACATCTTGTTTGATTTACTGAAGTAATCTGACCTGATGCAGTGAAATTTAATCACAGGATTTATATTTCCTCCCATACTGTCACATTTGTTTGTTTGTTTGTTTCCATTTTCTAGCATCTGACAAAGTGTAACTTCACCTAGGAAAGCTCATGAGAAAAATAAATATGTTAATCTTAAAAGTGCCACAGTACTCCATGCTTCTTATGCCACATAAAACAGCTCTTCCTGACTCTTTCTCTTGGCCCACCTCCCACAACCTCATGTGCCCAAATTTGTAAGAATAGTGCTCATTCAGCATCTCTTGTCTTCAGTGGCAGCTCTTGAGTACTGAGCACTTTTGAAATCTGTCTAATGGCACTGATGGATGCAGCGGCCAGAGTGAATACAGAAAATACAAACTATCTTGGTTTGCTAGACTTTTCTGGGAATTTCTGCTCCTCTCCACAGAATAGTTACTGGAACTAGTGGTGAAGAGAGAAGTGGTTTCCATCTGTAGAAGAAACAACAAGAGTCCTGTGGCAACTAAAAGACTAACAAATTTCTTCAGGCATAAGCTTTTTGTGGGCTCCATACATCTGACAAAGTGGGTTGGAGTCCAAGAAAGCTAATGCCCAAACAAATCTGTTAGTCTTTAAGGTGCCACTCTCATTGTTTTTGCTGTACACAGACTAACAAGGCTATCCCTCTGGAAACTTTTATCTATAGAAGGATTACACTTTGATTCAAGCGTTCTCAGTACCCTTGCCATATAAATTATTCCAGCATCCATGATTAGCTCACACCATGTAATCCATGTGCGACAGTTAATTATGCTTATTTTCTAGGGTTTTTCTTGCGAGTACCCTAAACTTTGGCTATTTCACAACAATTAAAACAGTATGTTATTTTAAAAAGTCATCTCTGATATAACTCAAACTATAGTGAGCTCATATCAGTGATGGAAACAGCCTTAGAGACATGGGCTTTGCTGGTGATGGGCCCACAGGGCATGGGCCCTGAATCGCCCTGGCCATGCCCTGAATCCAGCTCTGGCTGCCTGCTACTGACTAGCAGCAGCAGGAGCTGGATCTGGGCTGGGGTTGCCTGGCTGGCAGTGCAACAGGAGGAGCCAGATCCAGCTCTGGGCCACTTTCTGGCAGTGCCTGGGTCTGGATTGGGCCCACCCAACCCCCCTACCACTTGCCAGCTCTGGCTGGGTCCATATCCAGTGTGGGCCCCGACCTTTTTATGGAGGTTGCAATGCTCCTGTTTACATAGAAGGTCCAGGGCTATGTCTACACTTGCAAGTTAGTTCAAAATGAGGACGCCTAATCTGAATTAATTTAGTCCCTGTCTACACCAGACTTTCATTAGTTCGAATTAAGGAATTCCTTAATTCAAATTAATGAAGGCTTAGTTCAAACTAGTAAGACCTGTCCCTTAAGTTTAACTAAGCCATTAGTTTGATCCTTAGTTCAAACTTGGAACAGCGTGGACATTTAAGTCCACTTTGTTAGTTCAAAGTAAGGGCAGTTTGTTTGAATTAAGAAAGTGGGTTAAGTCAAATGAACTGTAATTCGACTTACTCCATGTTGTTAATTCAAACTAACATGTTCAAATGTAGTTTGAACTACATTTGAACTTATTAGTTCAAATTAACAAATTCAAGCTAAGTTTGGGATGTGTAGACATAGCCTTGAGGTCTGCACCACAATTAAAAGTTACAGCTGGCCATGCCAGCTGACATTGGCTCAGAGGGCTCAGAATGCAGTGCTGTTTAATTACAGTGGAAGTGTCTGGGCTCAGCATGGAGCCTGCTTCTAAGACACTCTGAGGTGGGAGAGTGCCAGAGCTTGGGCTGCAGCCTGAGTCAGGAAAACCTACCCCATAATTAACAGCACCACAGCTTGTGCGCAGGAACCCAAATCAGCAGTGGGTGTCTAATTTCAGTATAGGCATACCCTTGGTTTCCTGTAAATATTTACTTAATTTGGCATACTTTCCTTAATAGTCTGATAACTTTCACTGAACAGGATCTTACTTTGCACCTAAATGCATATTTATCTCATTGTGAATCTTAATGTGCCCAGGTGCTTTGGTAGAGTTTATGATTGCTCTTACTTAACCTCATTTTTAAGTGCTGTAAACAGCACATAGTATAGGCAAGGGATTTGCCTGGATCCATTTTTGTTTGAAATCTGATTTGCTTTGTAGTAGCTAGATTCTATTCAGTTTGCCTTTGAAGGAAAAAGGATTTGACTTGCTTAAGCTTTCATTGATTTCAGAGGCATTCCTGAATCAATCTATCCTCCTGATGTTTCTGATATTATTGTTGCTATAAAAAGATCAATATTGTTAAATGTGTTTATCTAATTCCTTCATTGTTTATCTTGCACAATTTGGCAGACTAAGAGATCTTCAGGAGTCATTTTTGCAACTGGAAATAAATAAATATATTTAGACAGACAGACAGATAATCAGTGCTACTTAGGCTATCCGTACTACAGACCATAGTGATGATCCATTTAGCTCCACTCTGCCAGTACTGATGTCCATTGGTCAACTTTTCCAGTGGATACATTTGTATTCTCTCCTTTGCTGACACATATCTATAGAAAAAAGTCCTCTAAAAATCTCCAAACCACTGAATATTGTTGAGAGCCAGAAGATATCCCTGTGACACTTTGATTGGTGACATAGCAATTCCCAGTGACAAAGTATTTGTTGAAATGGGCATATTCAAAGTTCCAACAAAAACCAAGCTGAGGTTTCATGGAAACCTACATGGTATCCTCCCAGTTTACCTGCCCAACTCCATGTCAGCCTGACTGCCAGACTGCCTCAGAGTTGGGATGTCAGGGTGCTCAGCTCAAGGGAAATCCACCACATTAACTGCTCTGAAGCACTCAGGCCCAGATATAGGTATGCCACTGGTTCATACATCAAGTTGTGGATTTTTTGTTGTTGTTTGTTTAATTGCAATTTCTAATATAACCATATTTAGAAATTTTAAAATTCTTTGTGAACCATAAATCAATCTCTCTCTCTCTCTCTCTCTCTCTCTCTCTCTCTCTCTCTGTCGAACCTTATTATTATTTGTTTTTATTACCATACAATCAAGTCCTTTCTTAAATTTATTGTCTGCTGTGAGGATGCCTGCAGCACTTGTTTATCTTACTGTTCATAATCATTTCATTATTACCTTATGGTCCCATTATCTATCTTTAGCCTTCATCATTTATATTTCGTCTTATTTAGATTTTAAGCTGCAACATAGACTGTCTTTTCAGGATATTTTTGTGCATCATCTAGTATAGTAGACCCTTTTCTTGAATTGGGACACCTAGATACAATACAATAATATATTTTAATATTAAAATTAATTTCCAGTTATTGTTACATGAAATTCAGTAAACTGAATATATTGGAAAGCTAGATGACTTTTTGTTTGTTTATGATCAAATTAAGACCAGATTCTATATCCTCTGAGACTCATTGAAGTACCTAGTGGCATATTTTTTTTGGAGAGGAATATATACATGTACAACTGCTTGTAATCTGAGCTGCAGCATCAAAACCTATGGAAATCATTAACTCGATTAATATTACAATCACAGACAAAGCAAATGTTATTTCTATAGCTATATAAAATGTGTGCCACACAATTAAAACAATATATTTCAGTTAGTCTTTTGCAAAACAGTGAAAATATTTTGGGTTCTTTTCAGAAAAGATTCACATTGTTTTCTAATATCACCTCTGCCACAACTATATAAAATATACAATACTATAGTACTCTACTGTAAAAATACTATAGTCCTATATTGCAAAAAAGAGGAGGGAAAAAAGAAAAAAAAAAACTTGTGTGTTGAAATAGGCTAGAAGGCTAGGAGCAATTGAATAGAGATGGAGAAGCCTAACAAAATTATCTGGGAACTCTTAGCTATTCCAGCTCAGCTTCAAGGTCAATTATTTCTCATTTCCCTTGCCCTTTCTGCATCTGCCTCTATTACTGATCACTCTTATATTTCAAGTTTCATAGGCCTCAGTAGTGTCATATTAATTTAGATGGAATATATGGGCAAAAGGTGTTACCATAGCCCTGTCACTGGGCAGCATTAAACAAAATCCAGAGGTTGGTATGCAGAGACTTCAGGCTTTTTAGAACCTATGACAAACACCACAAAAATTCTTCTTAACTCTTTAAGAAAAGATACAGGGGAAAAAAAACAGTTAAAGTATTTGAAATGTAAATTATTACGTAAATCTTTAAATACATTTTTTGTTTGTTTTGCCTTTAGCTGGAGAATGGTTTAGAAGGGGAAAAAAACATCCTTGTTTGACAGTCATTGGTTATATCAATTAAGTTAGCTGATATGACCTAGAACTCCAGATGCTTTCATTAAAGTCCAATATCATTTCATTTCAGGTGATATTTGTGATTCAGCTGAAGCTGGTAGTGGGGGGTGATTCACATGAATCTCTTTTTCCAGCCCAATCCAGTCAGGACATCTTAAAGTCAGAATGATAAAGACCCAGGGTGTCAGGAAACACTGGAGATGATATTGATGATGGAGCTAAATCCAATAGGCTCTGTCTGCTCTTCTGCCTTTTACCCTCATAGGCTATGTCCACACATACATCGTTATTTTGAAATAAGTTATTTCAAAATGAGTTATTTTGAAATAAAGTCCTTATTTTGAAATACGTTAATCTGAATTAAGAAAATGTTAATTTGAATTAAGGGTAAGCCTGCTATCGAAATGGCCGTTATTTCAAAATGGTTATTTTGAAATAAGGCTGCTTGGACATGTTTTTTCAAAACAGCTGTTTCGAAACAATGGTGTTGTTTTGAAACAACATGTCCAAAAGGCCTTATTTTGAAATAACCATTTTGAAATAACAGCCATTTCAAAATGAATGGGGTTTAAGCTGTTTCGAAATGATGGTTCTTATTTCGAAATGATAGAGCTCGTCATTTCAAAATAAGAAAACGTTGTGTGGACTTAATCTTTTATATTTTGAAATAACCAGTGTTATTTTGAAATAAAAGAGATGTGTGGACATACCCTAATAGCCTTTCTTTAAAGACCCCAAAAAGAAGTGATGGGTTGAATAGCCCATCCCATCATTATTTTGTTGATTAATTAGGCCTAGTTTCTAACCCAACGGTTTTGCTTTTTCTAATTTTCAGCCCCTCATGTTCTTGTTTATGAAGTATAATCTTAAACACAATCCTTGAACTGTATCGGCATGCTTTTTGTTCAGACTAATTTAGTCTGTCTTCTTTCATACCCTTTTCCATCAACATATGTTTTTCTATATTATTGTGACATCTTAATTTTACATCATTTTTACAGCTGAGCACACAATTAGGATAGATTTGATAGCTCAATTATTGCAACAGGATTTATGAAGAGTATACTCAAGAAAGAAGGGTTTGATTTTGTTTCTCTTTCTCATCACCCACCACCCCCGCATTATCATTTTATACTACTAGTGAATTAACCAGCTATTAACTCATTCTCACTAACCCCATCCCTGGCTCAGTTATTTCTTTAAATAAAAAAGTTCTCGTTTTCTATAAAAAATCATTGAACTGAGACTCAGAGTTGCACAGTTCCAGACTTCTCATAATTAATTATGATTAAAAAAAATGCTGTGGCATACTTTTCAGAACTTCTGTGCATTTGTTGGAGTCAAATACAGTAGGTTTTAAATGAATCCAGCCTTCATCCTGTTGATATGGAAGATTATCAAGTATTGTGAAGGAACAACTTTAGGATAATCAGCCTAATTCTATTAAGGAGCACTGATTTTTTTTTTTTTTTTTTTTTATGAACAATAAAAGCTCTTGCTTAGTGAACTCTTCAACTTCCACACAGCAGCTATAGTTATTAAATGCAAGGCTTGATTCCTCTGATGCTCTGGGGATGCTTTCTGTCAGTGGACTTCTGTTGCCTCTAACCAGTCACTTAAAAATTAGCCCTGTGTGGTGTACAGCTACCGATAGTCACTCACTATCCCTGAATTATTCCTTGAATTAGGGGATGTGAAAAATTAGAGAGGATTTGGCAAGGACATCTGGACTACCCAGCAACTCTCTGCTTCTGAAATACCATATGGGGGATATAAGTGTGCAACTTAATATAGAACAGCTCTGAAACTGCTCTGTGTTATACCAAGGACCTCCTAAAGGTATCTTTTGCTTGCCCTTCCACAATTGTACAAAAGATTAAAGATAGTTAGGGGGAAAAAAGCTGTCACTAACCATTCCATGACTCCCAGCCCTATGCATATTCTCCTAGGGTTTGAGAATTTCAGTGGGGAAGGCAGGAGGAGTCACTGGTACTGCAGGCATGATTATTGCAGTAGTTTGGTTTTTACTCCGTTGTGTCTCCAGTTCCCATAATAGCAGTAACCAGCACCATGATTCGTTGAAATCTTTATAAAATCAACCAGTTCTTTTTCCCTTTTCTGAGCAATTCATGCAATTACATATTTGACCGCATAGGCAATTTAGCTATGCATGCTCATTTCATGCACTCAGGGTTCACACAAATTCTTCTAACTTAGCAATTTCTTTTGCTCTTATACTAAGAGTTTTACAAATCTTAGTGACTGTCATTTTGCACTCAAATTTCTTTACATTTAGCAACAACTGTATTTAACTTGAAGAACTGCATGGAAGTCCAATTTGAACTTTAAGATTTTCAGAACTCAGCATGATTATTCTGCCATGTAAGTCTACAGGTAAAGATCTGACATACTTCACTTTAAAAAGCAGTTTGGGTGATACTGTGTGCTTTTGAACAGCCTTAGTCACTTAGCCTTTAAAAGTCAATGGCTATGTCTACATCTCCTTTTTTGTTTGGACTTGCTAGTGCAAACTAGAAAAAGACCATGTTTAGTCTGAACTAACCTTGGGCTAGTTTGGACTAACTGTGGCTTTTTAGTTCGAACTAACTGCACGTTCTAGTGCAAACTAACCTTTTAGTTTGAACTAGAACATGTGACTAGTTCTAACTACTTACTGACTTGGAATTTTTAAAGAGAGAAATAGACATTATTTCATGTATTGCCCATGCTTACTTTGAACTAAAGTCTTTAAGTGCCACAGGATTCCTTGCTTGCATTGCTGAACTAGACTAACACGGCTAACTCTCTGGAATTAAGTTTAAAGGCCTTACTAACAGATCAAGCTGCTACTCACTGTCAGTATCTGGCCAGATTATAGGTTTGTTTTTAACAATAAGAGATAGCATTCAGTACAATTTGGTTTTATTTAGTAAGTTGTATTAGCATAAATATTTTAATATCTATATTTCATCAGTGATTCTCAGGATACTGCAGAACAGTTCTTTTATCCAGATAATACATATATCACACATTGCAGAAAACAATTTGCAGTCATGGAGGATTAGTTTACCTTTGATGTAACCCTATATTCTGACTGTTTTTCATAACAGAAAATTAAATTAAAGGTGCAGGACTGAATGTGAAGTTATACCCACTGTAAATCTACAGCAATCTCTTCCCCAAATTTATACTAGGATAAGTGAGAGTAGACAATAACTTTAATGCCACAAATATATTACATAAAATTATGTTAAAATAACATTTTTAAGATTGCAAAGTCAAACACTCAACTGCTAGACAATGACAGAATTAAGACCATTAGTTTTACCTGTTTAATGTTCCCTCTCTCCTCCCACACAATAGTTTCTTGTCTCAGCCTCCCTACCTAGGGTACTCCTCCAATTTTGATCATCTCTCTTCTCTTCTTTGACCCTGGCTCCTTGTCCCATTTTTTTTTTCCCCAGCCATCCCTGGATTCTTATTTTACACCAGAGTGCCTTTTCAGTTTTCTCTCTGTTTCCTCCTACATTCATATCTGCTCATGGTCTCTCTAGTCCCAGTCCATTTTTACACCAGCTTCTTCCAGTTAATATTCAGCTTCTCATCTAATGTCAGTGTTCTCTTCCTCAAGCAACTGGATTCCAGTTTTCTACATTTTCATCTTTTCTCTCCAGTCTCAGTTTTGTCTCCTTACTCCATGGGTACCAATTCTAGTTTCCCATGCCCTCCTCAGATTCTAGTCCTAGCTTTCCCACCAAACCAGTCACAGCCTACCCTCACCACAAAACCCACTCCCCTTCCTCAGTATTCCAGCCACAGTTTCTATCTCCACACTCCCTGTATAATCAGATCCCTTGCTCCTGATTTACCTTGCTTTTTCCAGTTTTTGTTCCTTTTGCATTTGAATCAAACAGGTTCCTTCTCCACAGTGCCTGAGTATCAGCAAGGGGTCATTGAGAGCACAGAAAAGACAGGCTTCATAATCTCAGCTCCAGCATTTGACCTGAAGCAACAATTAGATGGAAAAGCCTTCTGAATTGCCTACCATCCAGACCCAGGCTGAAGCATGTTCTATAGCTCTGTGGGGGTGGTTCATACACTGTCTGGTCAACAACAGGAGTTGTGTGAGGGTTAATCATATTCAGCAAACATGAAATTTCAGCTGTTAAATGCTAATAAGTCTCTACTGAGTATGCCTGAATTGCAGATTTATAACTTTGCCAAATTTGGTAAGATTTTCATGCTGACAGCACAAGGCACTTCTTTGATGTGTCTCCATGGGGTGAAAATTAACAGGAGTGTTGTAAAAAAGCAATGAGAAGCAATTCTTCCACTCTACTCAGCACTAATAAGGCCTCTTTTGGAGCACTGTATCTAGTTCTGGGCACCACATTTCAGGAAAGATGTTAACAAGTTGAAGAAAGTCTTGAGAAGAACAACAAAAATGATAAAAGGTCTAGAAATATGACCTATGAGGAAAAATTGGGTAACCCCCCCCCCAACCCTGGGTTTGTTTAGTTTAGAGAAGAACAAGCTAGGGGTGGAACATATGTCTTCAAGCATGTAAAAGGTTTTTATAAAGAGGAAGGGGATAAATTGTTCTCCGTAAGCATAGAGGATAGAAGAAGTAGTAATGGTCTTAAAATGCAGTAACTTGCAGCCCCTTCCCTCAATAGATTGTTAACTTAAGACTTAGTTACGGGTGTTGTCAAATAATGATTTGAAGACTTCAAGATCCAGAGGCCACCAGCAAATAACCAATGTCCCATGCCGAAGAGAAAGGCAAAATATAACCAAGGCTTATGCCATGCATGAGATTGCACTTGATCTAGATGAATCATTTCTATCATTCTGTGAAAATATCAGGTTTTAAAGGATTTTTAGTCTAGCAGAGAAAGCCACAACAATGCAGGAAGCTAAACCGTACACATTCAAATTCGAAATAGGGTATATATTTTTTCAAATGAGGGTCAACCTTTGGGACTAGGGAAAGTGGTAGTTTCAACATCTTTTCATGTATCCAAAGAAGACTGGATGCCCATCAAGAAGATACGCTTTAGTCAAACTCAAATTTTTGCCCAGTCAAGAGTAACTGAGTAAAAATTATTGGCCTGTGATCTTAAAGAGGCCAGATAAAATAATCTAACAATTTCTTCTTGCCTTATAATCTAAGAATATATCCCAACATTTGAACACCAGGAAACTGAAACAGAGTACTATAAAATGTCCTTCATTGCTTTATTGTGGAACCACATTTATTTCAAACTTTCTGTTGAATTAAACAGATGTCTCTTACAAATTTGACTGATGTAATAGAGTTCTGTAAGGCATTTGACTTGGAACTTCATGATATTTTTTATTAAAAATCTAGAACAATACACATTAATATTGTGCACATTCAGTGGATTGAAAATTGGCTAAGTGATAGGTCTCAAAAAGTAATAGTAAACAGGGTAGCATCATCATGGGAGTATTTTTTTTTAGTGGTGTCCTACCAAGTTTAGTTCTTACACTGTATCACAGTTTTATCAGTGACCTGGGAGAAAACCTAAAATCACTATAAAGATTGCAGATGACACAAGGGTTGAGGTATAGTAAATAATGAAAAGGACAGGTCAATGATACAGAGTGATTCAAATCTAGATTGCTAGGGAAACTAGGAACAAGCAAATAATCTGTATTTTAATAAGGTTAAATGTAAATGTGTATATGTTAGAATAAAGACTGTAGGCCAGCTTTTCCCAAAGTAATTTGGCCACAGAACACTTTCTGGATTGGAATATATTGACAGAACTCATACATGCTGGTTGGGGGAGGCAAGGTTCATAGCAAAAACCTCTGCACATATTGCTGAAAAGTTGATTTAAAGAGTTAGAATGAAATATGTCACTGGCACACATCTATCTATCTATCTATCTATCTATCTATCTATTTTCACAGAACACCTATTTACGTCAGTATGAACGCCAGTGTTCTGCAGAACAGTTTGGGAAATGCTGCTATAGGACATGCTAATAGGACGAAGGACTGTATTCTGGGAAGCAATGATTCTGAAAAAAAATGGTTTGGATCATGGTAGATAACCAGCTAAATATGAGTTCACCGTATAATTCTGGCCAAAAACTACAATGCAGTCTTGTAATCCATAAATGGGAATCTTGAGTAGGAATAGAAAAGTTATTTTATTTTTGGTTTTGGCACCAAGGTAGCTGCTGCTAGAATTCTGTGTCCATTAATTACATTCGCAATTCATGAAGGATGTTAATAAACTGGAAATAAAGATTAAAGGATTGCACTGGTAAGGCCACATCTAGAATACTGTGTTCAGTTTTGGGCTCCCCACTACAAAAAGGACAGGGACATGCTAGAGAGAGTTCAGAAGAGGGCAACCAAAATGATTAAAGGGCTGGAGCACAAGCCCTATGAGGAAAGACTGAAAGCATTAGGCTTATTTAGTCTGCAGAAGAGAAGATTGAGGGGGGATTTGATAGCAACCTTCAACTACTTGAAGGGATGCTCTAAGGAAGATGGAGCTCTATAAGGTCTAGGTCTAGGTCTAAATCAAATCAAATCATATGGCTGGAAGGGACCTTGTGAGATTCTCAGTAATAACAGAGGACAGAATGAGGACCAATGGTCTCAAGCTCCGGTTAGGGAGGTTGAGGCTGGATATTAGAAAAAACTTTTTTACTAGGAAAGTGATGAAGCCTTGGAATGAGCTGCCAAGGGAGGTGGTGGAGTCTCCATCTTTGGAGGTGTTTAAGGCCCGGCTGGACAAAACCCTGACTGGGATGGTTTATTGGGAGTGGTCCTGCCTCTGGCAGGGGGTTGGACTAGATGACCTATGAGGTCCCTTCCAACCCTATGGTTCTATGATTCTATGAAAACATGCCTTAAAGTGATAAATTCAAGGAGTTCAGTCATTTAACATTACAAAGAGAAGGTTATAAGGTGACTTGATTATAGTCTATGAATTTCTACATGGGGAGTTTTCAATGAGATTTCAGAATTGTGTACATTCTATTCTAGAATTACGTGAGTCATCTCCTCACTGATCTTTCCATCATATTTATTTGAATTGATGAAATCTTGTAAGTTTCTGATAGAAATAAAAATATAGTGTTGCTCCAGTGGCAAAGTTTGCCCTGTGGTTCAATCACTATGTTCTTGCTACAAGGCATGACACTGATTATTTAACTCTTCCTTTCTAAACACTGGGAGAACATTAGTATACGCTAATAAATCTAGGTTTACAACAGAACAGACATTATTCCCTAGAAATAACACGGACATTTCACTGACTAGAACTCTAAGTACAGAAAGCAAAATGTTGGAAGATTTTATGTCATTGCCATATAGGACCTTACAATTCTGTGCTTTTGTTTTCTTGTGGGTTTTTTGTCTGTTTCTTGGGGGTTTTTTTTGGGGGGGGTGTTTTTTTTTTGTTTTGTTTTTGTGAGGGGTAAAGAAAAATACATTTAAGCTATACTTGCTTTAAAACAAATGTGTGAAGTTCATGGGCCAGAACTTCAGCTAGTTTTAACTAACATAACTCCACTGTGGTAAACATAGCTCTGCCTGTTTATACCCCCTAAGGATCAACTGCTACATCTTTAGGAAAAAGCATTATAACTGGAGTTACTGGAGAAACTATCAAACAAATTTTGAAGCACAGAAAATACATGGAAAATAGCCAGCTCATAGAACCTGTTCAATAAAGCCAAAGCTGACATGTTGTAGTTGCCCCACGAGCATCGTTGGCTGTTGGTTGGGATGATGGTAGGTTATTGTGTAATGAAACTGACAAGTTTAATTTAAATAGATTATCCTAATAAACAAGTCTATTTTTGTCATAAAACATTAGAGAATGGCATAGTACAGGGACACTTCCAAATATAGGAAGCTAGAGCCAAACTGTCATAGTTTAATTGACTTCAGTAGAGCTGTGAGAGCTTTCACAGTTAAAATCTAGTTCTGTGTGAATACAGAAGAATTCAGGTACTTGGATTAAATAATATGCTGATAAATTTTGCTCTGAATCCCAAAGAGTTATAGGGTACGTCCATACACACTCTTAAATCGAAATAATGTTGGTTATTTCAATTTAAAAAAATGGTAGATGTATGCAACGTTCCCTTATTTTGAAATGAGGAGCTCCCTCATTTTGATATAAGGAAAGTTATATTGCTATAATAAAACCTAGTATTATATCAATATGACAGTTAAATCAAAATTGTTATTTTGAAATAACAATGCCAACATGTTATTGCAATTTAACTCTTAAATCCATTTAACACTTTTTGCCCTTCTCCTTCCTAGGTGCTTTCCTTTTTCTATATATTGGGTGGGGCCATGGCCCAGTGAAGGGGCCATGTGGCCACTCCTACCATGGTGCCCCTCTCCTGAATCGAAATAGCAAGTCCTATGTCTGGATATGCTATTTCAATTTGGGTTTTTTTTGGTGTGGACCTGTTAAATCGATTTAACTTAAATTGATTTAATGATTTTACGTTAATTTTATTAAATCAATTTTAGTTAAATCAATTTAACTGTGTAAGTGTGGACATAGCCATAATGTACAACAATAGATGTTTGATAATGTGCAGTAGGAATTTGTAATGATTCATCTAATAATTAATCCAAACTTTTCCACACAATACACCCAGAAATTTCTAGCTAAGTATTAAATCCCAGATTTTTACAGGTATTTATGCATTGCTTTGTTTAGCAAGATGATTGCAGGATGGTTGGACTATCAAATTTGGTCCTTTCATTGGGTTTTATTCACCATAGTGTGGTGTCCAATAGCTCTAGTCAGGATTGGTGTCCCATTGCTAAATTCAATTTAAGACAAACACACTAAGGCTGTGTTCACACAGCCCTCTTATTTTGAAACAACAGGGGTTGTTTTGAAATAAGATTTAGGCTGTTCA
>ML681996.1:21575344-21619133 GCA_007922195.1 Podocnemis expansa
TGAACCTGCTATTTCATTTCCCGCCTTTTCCCTTATTTCGAATTAACATTTTGTTAATTCGAAATAAGGTGTTTCGAAATAAGCGTTATTTCGATATACGGTTGTTGCGAAACAACCGTATCGAAATAACTGGCTGTGTGAGAACACAGCCTAAGAGAGATGATCCCTATCTCAGGAAGCTTAACGTTTTGCTAAAGTTTATTCAGGTGAAATACTTGAGATTGAATTCTGCTGTCAGTTACCGTGGTTTAATTCTGGGGTTGTACAATTGCTTTTAAGAGAAGTCTGGCTTTACATTGATGTTACTAAGACAAGAATATGGCCTTCACAATTTGATCCAAAGCCCTTTGAAACCAGGAGAGAGACACACTCAGGGTATTTCTACACTGATAAAAAAACCTACATCTCTGAGTTTCAGAGCTTGGGTCAGCTGACTGTAGCTTGCGGGGCTCAGTCAACTGGACCATCAAATTGTACTTCAGCTGGATCCTGGGCTCTGAGACTGATTCCCTCATGAGTTTTTTTAAAGTGAGGGCTTCAGCCCAAGCCCCACTATCTACACTGTAATTTTACAGGCCTGCAGCCTGAGCGCCAGGAGCTGAAGTCATCCATAGGCCTTTTATTGTGATACAGACATACCCCACTGACTTCAGTAGTTTTTGGATCAGTCACTTCGATGCTTCCTTAGGATTTTTAATAAAATACTTCTCTGACCGTTTTGAAGTGCTTTCTAGACAACAGGTGAGGTGTGATTCCCACTTATTACCTCTCCCAACTATGTATTTTTAGGTAACAGGCTAACATTCCTGTAGTCTTCTGGAAGGTGATTATTTATTCTTACGTGTATATTTATCTGTTTAGTTTTCTACTGACTGACTTATCTATTGAATATCTTTTCTTATGCTGAATTTGTTAGTTATTTGTTTTGTTTGTCTGGTTGGACCAAACAATATGCTGCTTCACTGTTGTTATTATATAGCTGGGGAACTGTGTTATAAGGGACCAGAGGTTCTGCATTTTGCATCTCAGTGCATACCTAACATTGTTCTTTTTACTATCATGCAGAATTGCACCCACTATGATTTATACCAGCTCTCTATGTGGTTTTTATGTTTTTAATTTTAAAACTGCTAAATGCAATCTTGAGTAGAAAATAAAACAAATTGTGGCATCAGCTTAGAATCGGCAATATTCAGAGCCAGTGTCTGCCCTGTTAGTGATTATGTATTTTTAAGATTTATAGTGAAGTTAGATTCAATCTATAAAATGCAAGCTTAAACCTAATTTTTTTTAAAAAAAGACAAAAATAGAAACATTACTGTGAAGGAATCTGGGAACAAATCATGCAAGAAGTAGCTTGCAATGCTAGTAGATGACAAATTTGAGGTGACTTCACAATGAAAAGGCCATTTTGATCTAAAGCTGAATATACAACATATTTCAACACATCACAGAGAAGGAGATAATAGTACCTTTCTATTCTTAAATTCTGTACACTTCATTATCTGGGAAAAAAAACATACAAACTGAAAAGAGCAATGAATATGGCACTGAAGGTATTGACTTATGATCAGAACTGAGTGAACACCTCATAGCAAATAACTTACTCTGCAAGTAAGTTGCATTTTTCCTTTTTCTTTTCATGAATCACCCAGAAACTGAGTTTAATTTGTGTTACCTTGTTCACAAAAAAATGTTTGGCATCTGTTTTATGCAAACATATTACAGTCTATGAAATGGTTGCAAACAATGTCTTGGTGTACTCACTAGTCATAATTTTCAGTGAGCCCAATCTTCGTAGTCATGAGGTATTAAATAAATATTTATAAACAAGAGAAAGTGATAGATTAAGTCAATGCAGCACTTAAAGGCAATTTCCAGATGACATGCAAACATACTCGATTTGAACCTTTGTGCAAGCAAATATTGTGAGACATTTCTCTGATAACTTTTTTTTCCCCAAACCAAATAAACCAAACTCAAAATAAATCATTTGGGTAAATATTTGCATTAAATGGATAAAAAAACCGACATGAATACCACTGAAGACAATTTCAGGTTTCATTCATATGAATGTTTTCCTATTTGCATTATCCAACCCACTCTATTTTTTTTTTAACAAGACTAAACTAGTAAATATGACAGATGATTCAGCAGGGGTATAAGAATAATCATGTTCAAATTATTAAAGGAGAAATAATTTCACAGAGGACAAAAAGGAATTACTAAGGATGGTACACAAGAATTTAAATAAAGCAAGGTGATGAATCTGGGGAAAGGAACATTTCCAATGAATAGGTAGAAAAGTTCTGTATGACTGTTATGGTAGCTTTATCTGTTGCCATTCCAGGTCAGGACTACTGTGGCCAGGACTATTGTGTAGAAGGTGCTGCACATTCATTCACCTCAGCTGAGGACTCGGGGGGCACGCTTAGGGGGAGTCAGTGGGACACTTTTGGAGAAGATTTTGGGCAGAGCCACAGCGATATCTATTCTCTAGGGTGGGGTCAGAGGATGCCATCCCTGACACAAACATTCCTTTGAAGCATGGGACCAGAAGTGATTGCTTCCCCTGCTCAGGAGAGTAGGCATGGCAGCTATCTCAACTATAAGAACCTTTGGTCTGAGGAAGTACCGATAGCAGAATCCCCACACCCACAGGAGCTCACTGCTTTGTGGTTCTTCCCAGACTGTGCTCTATTTCAGAGTGTTGGAGTTACCTACAGATTTGTTCCCAACAGAGTTGCAGTGGTGATGGCTGTAGTGGAAGAACTCTTCTTTAGTTACTGACAGAAAACTAAGAGCAGTTGCTAGGAGCGTTTCTTCTTTTTCTTCTTCTCTATCCACTCAATGACCAGAAGCAGCAGAAGACAACCATGTAAGGAGGAATGGTGGCCAGGGGCTTTATTCTGTCCCCAGCAATTTAGAGATTGGGAGTGCCAATCGACTACTTTCCATTTTTGCCCTGCCTCCAGAAGACTGGGACTAGCAGTATTTAAAATGTAAACTCTTTGGGACAGAGGCCTTCTTTTTGTTGTTTGTACAACAACTAACACAATGGGTTCCTGGTCTATGAGTAAAGATCCTAGGCATTGTGGTAACACAAATGGTATAATCCTATTTGAAAGGATGCTTAGAAATACCAGACTAAGCTTCAAAGGGACTCACCCCAATCTAGAGCAGTAATGGTGGCAAACATTCAGCAGCATTTATTTTCTGAAATGCCTAGAGTCCAACATGGAGAGAGAACTGGGTAGCAGTGCTACCAAAACCAATCACAAAGGCACATCAGAGATAAGAGGATTTCTTGTTTCTTTTTGCTTTGGCTATGTCTACACTTATATGTGAATTCAAATTCGTTGTCATCAATTCAAATTCAAATAAGTGCATGGACATGCCCGCTTTCCTCAATTCGAACTGAGGCACTCCTGAGTTCGAATTGAGGACAGCAGAGTTCGAATTGGTCAAACCTGCTTTTCCATCAAAGTCAGGGTCAATTCAAAGTGGTAATTCAAATTGACATAGTGTGGCCATGTCAATTTGAATTCACTGTTAGTTTGAATTAGCCACAGCTTGATTTTTCCCTATACAATACAATTCAAACTAGCAGGTCCCGTTCATGGACATGCCAATTCAAATTGGATTTTCTAGTGTGGCCATGTCAATTCAAATTGACTGAATTTGAATTCGATTCAAATTGGTCATTTCAAATTCAGTAATTTGAACTGAAATGCTCAATGTAGACATAGCCTTTCAGTTTTGGCTGTGTTTTTGGAGAGTGTAGTGGGGAGAAAAGCATGATGTCCAGGGAGGACTCTTCTACTCTCCACAGTCCTGACAAGTGAAAATTTTCAGTCCTTTTGAGATTGTTGGGTCACTGAACAGTGTCATATCAACAGAAATCAGAAACCCAGGAAGCTGAAGAAAGAATCACAGTCAAGAGCCAGCCTAACTACATTGTAATCCAGACCAGAGAGCCGCAAGGCTTATCACACCATCCTTTGTGTGGATGTTGTGTAAGAAGATCCCTGTTCATTCATTCCTCTATTTTGTTTCCAACTGTGCAACTCGAAGCTGCACTGTTCATAAAAAAATAAGAGTCTAAACTCACTGTTTATCTGGGCAGACAGTGGAAGGGAACACAGGGGTTTGGACTAACTGTATGTGTTGGAAAGAGGAGAGTTTATGTATTGTTTTTGACTTTTACTATCCTAATCCCTTTTTTCATTGTGATATATCCTAAATTCCCCACACCAAATAACTCCCTAGTTACTCTTTTGTTACTCTAGAAATTGATAGTTGTTTATTTTTGTGCTCTGACTCATATGCCTCTTAACATAGATTACATATTAAATATTTTCCTAAAGGACAGGCCCTCTGTGTTCTCTACATTAGGGATTTTTATCTTGGGTGGTAGTATATCAGGAATCCTTATAGATGAGCACAGGAACCATATCTCTCACTAGAAGATGGAGAAGGGCTGTCTTTTATATTTTCTTTCTGATCAATATTTGACTAATACAAATATTATTTCCATTTTCATATGAAGCCCCTACATTATGTTAATTGCAGACAAGTAAAAGAGGAACAATATGCCTGTCTTCCATTCCTGAGAGAAACTTATTGATATTTCAAAGTATTTCAGTGACAATGTAAATGCTTTACAAATAAAAACAAGGAGTCTTTTGGCACTTAAAGACTAACAGATCTATTTATCACGTGAGCTTTCATGGGAGAATATCACACTTTGTCAGACACTTTGAAGAGGGAGAACTTACAGAATTGGATGAAAATAAATGCAGGGGAGTGTAAGACCTGGGATCAGGTCATACTGCAACAGCAAATCAGAGCATTTGTAAGGATTCAAACTCTAGGAACAGCACACAGAGGGAGGATGACGTCAAATTATCTGTATATGTATATTGTAGATGTAGATATCGATATATTCACCCTCCCTCTGTGTGCTGTTTCCTAGAGTTTGAATCCTTACAAATGCTCTGATTTGCTGTTGCAGTATGACCTGATCCCAGGTCTTACACTCCCCTGCATTTATTTTCATTCAATTCTGTAAGTTCTCCCTCTTCAAAGTGTCTGACAAAGTGTGATATTCTCCCACGAAAGCTCATGTGATAAATAGATCTGTTAGTCTTTAAGTGCCACAAGACTCTTTTTTTTTTCTTTACTAGACTAACATGTCTGCTCCTTTGAAACAATGCTTTAGAAATGTCTTAGGAAAATGAAGATGTTGACAAATATCATGCAGGTTCATAATATATATTACCTATATTCTAGCATGGTGAATTCACTTTTTAAGCATTTGTATTGTTATTTGCCAGTGTGATTGTAAAATAATCTGTTTTTGCAAAGTGGAATCTTTCTGTTAGCCAGTCAGCACAAGTGGCTGTGGTTTCTCTAAGCTGTACTATAGAAAGATGATTTCTGGTGGGGAGGGCCACATTTTACCAGTTCAACATTAATAGTGTTATTTTAACAGAATTTGTATTTTGTCAAACACAAGGCACATCAGTGTCACCAAGTGAGAAATTTATATTGAAACATTATGTATCAAAATATGAGCATCTATTACAATTATATCTCAGACAGATGCTCTCAGAAAGATGAAGTGGGATCAATAAGTCAGGGAAGACACTGACAAAACTAAAAAATTATGAATCATCTGAATGATAATGTTATTTCAGCCCATAACATGTCATAATGGCTATGTCTACACTGATGGGAGGCCTGGAATTTGACTTAACAAGGTCAACTTTGTGAAAGGTGAATTTTCCCACTTGAATTTTGCTGTGGCTAAACTCCAGCCTGGGTGATGGAATGTAACCTGCTAGGCCCCCTATCAGAGAACAATTATGTGGTGGTATTTTTCAGGGCAGAAAACAGCAGACAATAAATAACAGTTTTCTAAGAAAAGTACTGCAAGTAACCCCAGACTGGTTCAGACTGGACCCTTGAAAGTGATAAAAACATCTGCAGAGCTCAAGAGGACCAAAAAAAAAAAAAAAAGAGAGACAAGCTACTGACCAAGGTCAGCAAGCTTCCAGGCAAGCAATATGCTAGCTTTGGAGCTTTTTTGGCCATAAATAGAGGGGCTCCATTTTGGGACATGTTGGAGAAGCACTAGGTCAGCAGCCTGTCATGTTGCCAAGGGATCTGGCCACCCCAATGGCACTCCCCACCATCCATAAGGGAGGTGTTGAACCCCTTGACTGCTCACCAAGAGAGTCTGCAGTTCTTTTCTTTTACTCTTTTTGCAGATCTTTTTCTTTTTCTTTGTCCTTTTTGACTTTTTTACTAATTTCTTTTTCATCTGGTCATCCCGGATTGCAGGGCCACAGGCCTTGGCATGTCCAAAGCAGGTAGCAGAGGATGTTCAACCGGTTGCAACCAGTCATGGTAGGCTCTGATTTTTATGGCTACAGACACCCACAGTGAGATGTTAGTTCAGTCAAGCTGATTTCAACACTGGGCTGTTCTCTCACACTTTTCACATTATCTCAGAAAAACAGGTCGGCTGTCTGTCCCTCTAGAGATAAACTTTGATGTATAAACTTTGGCTCCTTTTCCTTCCACTTCAGAAAGTTACATCTGACATGTTTTCCCTGTGTCATACGTATATTGACGAATTCTAGTCTCTGATAATAATTCCCTTAATCTTTGGTTTCTCCAAGGCATATTATGACGGCACCACTTGTCTATACTGCCCTGTGATTTTTGACAATCACTTTATCATTTTCTTTGTATGTAACAGATTTATCAATACTTTGGTGTACCTATTGCAGATTGTCATCTATTTATTACCATTGCATTATTTTGTCTACAAATTGAGTTGTTCTTGCTGTCTACATGCTTATTTGATATTGACTGCTAACATAGAAATAGGATGACCAGATAACAAACGTAAAATATAGGGATGGGGGCATGAGAGTAAAAGGTGCCTATGTAAGAAAAAAACTGTAAATGTGAGGTCTATCCCAATAATATCAGGACGTCTAATCACCCTACATGGAGATATCTTTTCTGACCTCTCAACACTTTGATCCAAATGTTTCTGTCCATAGCATGGATTGACAATCTCTAGGTGATTCTGATTGCCTTCTTCACCTTCAGCTTCTTTGTAGATGGTAATTAAATGCAGATCTCTTGTGTCTCTTTGGATATGTCTACACCGGAGGCTTAAGTCAACTTAACCTGGTTTAAGCTGACTTAAGCAACTCCAGGGCTATACTTAGAAATTATTAAGTCAACTTAAGCGCTTGCTTAAATCAACTTAATAACTCCTTCCCTGGAAGTCAACCTAAGACTTTAAGTCAAGTTTATAGGGCAGAAAGGGTCAGGACCTACCCAGGTCCTGCCCTCTGCCCTGCCCTTGGTCGTTATTGGGCTTGGGGAGCCTGACCTGGCCACAGCCAACACCAGCAAGCAGCTGGGAGCCTGATCCAGCTTCCAGCCCTTTGCCATAGGTAGGAGTGCCACTGGCCAAGAAAAAGACCAAGGGCTCAGGGACTTGTGGCGTGAGTCCTGTACACATGTCACCACTGTGGTCACCACTGCATGCAACCTAGAGACAGAGTCAGGGCTCGGGGCTCAAGTCCCATAAACCCAGCACCAGCAATGCCCGTGGCTTCCGGCAGAGGGGGCTGTGAGCTGGCACCTGCCACCTGAGGCAAGGTGCTCAGAGCCTGATCCTGCCCCGAACTGCCTATCATGGGTGGTGGGAGCTGGGAGCCAGCTCCTGTTGCCAATGGCAAGGGGCTGGGAGCCCGAGACAGCTCCCGGTCCCTTGCTGCAAGTGCCGGGGGCTGGGAGCCAGCTCTTGCCAGCGGCAGCAAGTGGCTTGGAGCTGGATCCAGTCTCAAGTCACTTGTGCAAGTGGCTCAGAGCCCATCCGGCCCCAAGCCATTTGCCTCCCCCAGCAGACAGCTGAGCAACCTGGGCAATTTGACAGGCAACTCCTGATTCCAGGAGTAACCTATGAAATTGACCAGGCTGGGTCACTGGACTGTCTCCTCAGCGGCAGAGAGGTGAATTTCACATGCTACTTGCTCTGCCATTGGGAAACAGCCCAGTGACCCAGCCCGGTCGATTCACAGGCTACTGCTGAGATCAGGAGTTTCCTGTGAAATTGACCAGGCTGCCATGCTTGCCAGCAGCGGCAAGTATCTCAGGGCCATATTGGGATCTGAGCTGCTTGTGGCAAGCATCTCAAGGGGGATGGCTCTGAGCCCCTTGCCACCTGCAGCAGGTGGCTCAGGGCCCAATTGGGCTCCGTGCCACTTGATGCAGGCTGCTCAGTCTGGTCCCGAACCCCTTGCCACTTGCGGCAAGGGGTTCAGGGTTGGATCTGGCTCTCAGACACCACCCAATGGTGGCAGGAGTGGAACTGGGCCCCTGGGACCAGATTGCACCCTGGGGCCGAGCAGAGGGTTAGGCCTGAGTGTGGCCTGGAATATTTCTACTAGAATAGACATACCCCTAAGTCGACTTCACAAGGCTGATTTTAAGTCACCTAAGTTGACTTCACAAGGCTGATTTGAAGTCAACTTAAAATCAACCATGTGAAGTAGACTTAAAATAGCCCCCCCCCATGTAGACATAGCCTTTAAGAACAGTTTTTAATATGATTCTCTTAACTGTGCATCACAAAATAATCTGATCCTGCAGATAAAATTCTGGCTTTATTGAAGGCAGTGACAAAAATCTGATTGATTTAAGTGGAATCAGGATTTCATCTGACATGTTTAAGGTAAGAAAGACTTCATCTGCCACCTGACACACTTTTTCCTAAACCCATTAGTCTTAATAGAATGCTTTTATAGCAGACTCCTATAAATGTAGCACTGCTTCTTAGTGAGCACCAGGTCCTATACAAGTACCTCCTGATAAGTACTGAGTTCCTTTCATCTTTTACTCCCATTGAAGTTGAAGAAAATTAAGAGCACTCTGCACAGCATTAGAGTGTCAAGAAATTTTGGTACAGGGACAGCTGTCAGAATTGCATCTGCTTCCAAAAGACCTAAATTTGTCACAGACTTTTAAAATATTTTTTGAGTTGAGGGATGGAGAAAACGAAAGGGTATGAAGTATGGAAATTAAAGCATAGTAGAATATTAAGATGGAAATAAAGACAATATAATTATGGCCACTTATGTTATTTTGTTCCTGGTTATACTTCTTAAATCCTATTTACTTTTCAAATACAGTAACACATGAACAAAATGAAGAATGCTTAGAATAACTTGCTGTCCATCAACAGTAAAAGAGGAATAGAAGAATTCACTTAGGCTATGTCCACACACAAGGGATTGTTTTGAAATAGGTTATTTTGAAACAAGTCGTTTTGAAATAACACCCTTATTTCAAAATGACTTAATTCGAAATAAAAGAAAACCATTTTGAAATAAGGGAAAAGTGGTAATCGAAATAACATGTCCACACAGTGGACATGTTATTTCGATTTAGGGGAAGGGCCGGGGGGGACTTGTAAGGAGCCTGGGGGTGCCCCAAGCTGTTCGCCCTCTGGGCAGGTGGCTTGGGGAGCCATGGAACCCCCAGGATCCGCTGCCCAGGTGGGGGGGGGCTGCAACCCAAGCGGGGTGAGCTGCTGCCGGGCAGCTCACCCCGCAGCCCAGTCAGGGGGGCTGCAGCCCCCACAGGGTGGCCGCTCCACGGGCAGCTCACCCCGCCACTGGGGCTGCCCCAAAGCCTGGCGGTGGGGCTGGAGGCACCCCACCCCTGGCAGGAGTGGCATGCCAGGGAATCCTGGCAGGAGCGGGGTGCCTGGGGAATCCCAGCAGGACAGGGTTGCCCAGGGATTCCTGGGGCAGGGTGCTCCCAGCCCCACCCCTGGCAGGAGTGGGGCGCTGGGGAATCCTGGGGCCGGGCTTGGGGACAGCCCCAGCAGCAGGATGAGCCACCCGTGGAGTGGCCCCCCATGGGGGCTGCAGCCCCCCAACCAGGCTACGGGGTCTACAGCTGCCCCCCCAGCCCGGGCAGGGGGCAGAGCCCCGGGTGTGCCCCAGCCGGCTTCCCCTTGCTTCCTCTTGCCAGGGTAGGGGGGCGAAGGGGCTGAGGCACCCGTCCCCCCCGCCCCCAGCAAGGGGAAGCAGGGGGGAAGCTGGCTGGGGCACCTGCCGACCCTCTGCACTCCACTCAGCACCCTGGCCAGGGTGCTGATCCCTGACCAGGGTGCTGAGGCGAGGGGTCAAACCTTCCTCCCAGGGTTCTATGCACCCTGGAATGAAGGTCATTGTTATTTTGAAAAAATCCTTGTTTTGAAATAACATGTCCAAATGGCTTATTTTGAAACAACTGTTTTTGAAATAACCCTCCTTTCGAAAGCAAAGTGGTTTAAGCTGTTTCGAAAGGAGGGCTCTTGTTTCGAAATGAGGAGCTCCCTCCTTTCGAAACAAGAAAACGTTGTGTGGACACAGGGACTTTTATTTTGAAACAACCAGTGTTATTTCAAAATAAAAGCCTCATGTGGACATACCCTTATCGTGTTAATATTTCTCTATAACCAAAGCAACAATTGACTGTACCTCTCTAGAGTTGGGAGTCAACTTTCTATTTGAGATCTATAATGTATTGCTTGAGCTAACTGTTTAGGTTGAGGTCAACCTCTACAATGCATTGTGACAGAATCTTTCAGATGTCTGAGTGTAACTGAGCGTCACAGACCTTTTCTGGTGATAATTAAATGATTGAAAACTGAAGAACCAATGAAGGATTGTGAACTCAGGTTCCTAACAAATTCTATGTAATAAATTTCCTTTATAACCCTTTTTGTGATCTTCAGATAATTTAGATAGTTTCTATATCCACATTTACGGTTGCATAATTTGTCTCTCAAGAAAACCTGATGATGTGATGCAATAAGAAAAAAATACAAAAATGACTAAAAGTTCTCTTCCCCTCCCCTCTTTCAGTGCTCATTACAAAGCCATAAAGTACTTTAAAACCTTCTTTCCTCTGTGGTTTCTCTTCCCTAATACTGAAACAATCATGGAACAAATCCATTTTAATTGGATTTTAAAGGGCTCTTTGAAGGATTGTAATTTTAAAAAACCTCTTCTTATACTTAACCAAGAGAATTAAATATACTGTTGTATGATATCCCTACGAGTATCATATGGAGAGCACTGAAGACGTATATTTTAATCAGATTTTGTCCAAGATCTTCTAAAATTTTTTTGCAAAATAGAACATCAAAATGGAGAGACCAGAGATTAATTCGTCATGGTTCAGCACAATCCCTGATGACTGTATCCATTCAATGTCTTAATTTCTAGTTTGTATGAAATATTTTCCATGTATCACTGAGACCTAGCTCTCTTTTTGTAATACTTATAAGGTTTCCATACCTTAGCTAATACTAATGGATAGTAAAACTTAAATTTTAAGTATCTTACAATACAGGTGTTTGATGGTGGGCTTAATTGAAGGACAGATCTTTCAGAAAGTAGACAGAGTGAAAACAGTGTGGTGGGCTTGGGTAGATCAAGTTCAGCTTTTAAATTTGAGGCTCACACGTGCCTATCAGAAAATGTGTTTGTCTTCTGTCTTTATAGTTTTGACACAGTTGTCTTTGCAGGTGCGCTTTCTTGGTTTGCATTAAACAGCTGGGGTGAATGCCAAGTCTCAAATCAGATATATTGGAACTGGAAAAAGGCAAAATGATTAAGATTATTCAACAGCTTCCATGCAAGGAGAAATTAAAAAGACTGTGACTATTCATCTTACAAAAAAGACAATGAAGGGAGATATGGTAGGCATCTGTAAAATCAAGAATTGTATGGAAAATGTGAATAGGAAAGCGTTCTTTACCGCTTCATGTAATGCAAGAGCTTTGGGATAACTGATGAAATTATGAGGCAGAAAGTTGAAAACAAACAAAAGGAAGTACTACTTCTTACAACATACAGCCAACAGTGCAACTTGTTGGCATACAGTGTTGTGAAGGCCAAAAGAAATACCGGGTTCACAAAGAATTAGAAAATTTTGTGAAGGATGGATCAATCAAGGACTGTTAGCTAAGATGGTGAGGGATGCAACCCCATGGTTCAGCTTTCCCTAAAGCTCAAACTGCCAGAAGTTGGGAGATAATGGATAGTTCAAAACTGCCCTGTTATGTTCATTCTTTTTGTAGCATCTGGTACTGACCACTATCTGAGATAGGATGGACAGACTATTGCTCTAGCCCAGTACGGCTGTTCTAATCTATTAAATGTGTGCTAAAATGGGGATATGTGTTAGCATGCAACTGAACTTTCTGTTCTCTAAAACAGTTTATTCCTGGTACTCAAATTTCTATATGAAGTTATGCATAGAATAGATTTGGGACATGCACAGCATGGGCTGTACTTTTAAATTTCTATTTTGAAATATTTTACTGTTTCCAGTGATATTTCCTCTCTATATAATGGGAAAGGTCATTAGAAATTGGGAATATTTTCAGTGGCAAAAATCATGTTAGAAGGTATTTATTTTATGAGAGGTGTCAGTTAGAATTTTAATCAAATTTGTAAGAGAACATTTATTTTCCCTGAATAAAATATTTCTCTTTAACTCTAATAGCTGTTGTAGCTAATATTGTACTCATGTGTCTGAGGTCTTTTTTAACCGTTGATGAAACTGATTTATTTAAATACCCTCACGTGTGCATTTGTATGCATATGTGTGTGATAGAGCGAGATAGAGAAAGAAAGAGACAGGATGCATGTCTGTGCACCCCTAGGATATGATCTGCTTAACTTTTCAGTTTGCTTGTGCACTGTGATTGTATAATTTTATGCAAATTAGGCCATGCAAGGTTCCTTTATGAATGTTCATAGCCTATTCTACCTGATAACTATGATGTCATGTTTCCTGCAGTGTCATGTATGTGCACAGATACGTGGAATATTTTCCATGGCTCAGGAGAGAGACAGACAGAATGCTTTTCCAACAGCGTGTAAATAGCCAGAGCTGTGAGCAAGCAACTACCTGGAGCAGGCAATAAAGAGTATGCAAACTGAGGCCCCTGGCTCAGATGGGAAAAAGAGATAACCTTTGCCCAGAAAGGGAAGGCTCAAGGGCTATGTCTACACACACGGTTATTTTGAAATAAGGATTTCGAAATGAGTTATTTCGAAATAAAATGCTTATTTCAAAATAAGTTAATTCGAATTAACAAAATGTTAATTCGAATTAAGGGAAAGCCTGCAATCCAAATAGCTGTTATTTTGGAAGGGATATTTCAAAATAAAGCCATTTGGACCTGTTCTTTCGAAACAGTGGTTTCCCTTCTGAAATAACGGCCATTTCAAAAACATCGAGGTTTTACTTTTTTGGAATGAAGATTCTTATTTCAAAAGGACGGGATCCGTCCTTTTGAAATAAGAAAACGTCATGTAGACCTAATTTCTTTTATTTTGAAATAACGAGCGTTATTTTGAAATAAAAGTGCTGTGTAGACATACCCAAGGAGGTTTGGAAACAGAGAGAGATATTAAGAACCATTTGAGGCTTTTTGCTTGGGAAACTCCATCTTGAAACAACTTCAAGCAAGCACCGCCTGGTCTCGGGCAAAGAATGGCTGTACAAACATTTGACAGCCTATCACCTTGAGCATAAACTTAGACAACAAAGTCAGTTTAGGTAGAGATATTAGTTTACTATGTGTGTTTTACCTTTTATTTCCCTGCTGTCACTCCTGACTTATTTATATTATGATTATGCCTTGATTGGCCATTTTCTCACCTAAAATGGTAATCTTATCAATAAATTAGTAGTTGTTTTAGCTAAAGCTGTGTGGTCTTTAGGAAATGTGAGTGAAGAAGGCTGGGCACAATCCAGTTCTTTGTTACATGGATGGACTTGAGACCAGGGTGATTGGGAGTGAGTCCTAATCCCTGTAGGACAGTGGGCCTTGGTGTGGTAACTAGGGCCAGGGGTGCTCACTTGGGGACCATCCTCAGGTATCACGCACCCACAGGATATATGCTCATCGCTTGGGACCAACTGCCTATGAGAGACTGGAGTGGACTGACTCAGGAGTGAGTGGTCGCCTGACAAAGTGTGGTGAATTGGGGTTCAGGAATAGGAATCAGGGGGTCATAGCAGCACACCAGACCAACTCTTGGAAGCAACCTGTCACAGTGTGTGTGGGGGGGTGTGTATTTCTTTTAAGAAGCAAGCTTTAAAAATATTTATTAGGGAAAAGAAAAAGGCAGCTACATGCAATTGCTGTGCGCAGCATACTGTTGAATGAAAATAAGAGGCTTACGTCTGTATATTATTATATTCCCACTCATTAAAACACAGATGAAAAATTGCTCATTTAAATGGCACAGGCACAGGACCAACAGATAGAAAAACGTTTGTTAAATGAATGAAAGGTGGCAAGTGCGCAGAAAACAGAAATCATAAGCATGAATGAAGAAGATACAATAGCTAAAGAATTTTTTTAAATTAATTTCTCAGGGAACTCTGATTATCAAAGAAAAGAAATTGAAACAAAGGCAAGCTCACATTTTATTGTTTCCCACTCAGTTTCAGCTAACCATACTTCAAATTCTATAAACTCTTCCATACACAATGCTTGTAAGTGATACTTTGATGTTTTACTTCTCCCCAAACAAGCAAATTTACTAATTTTCTACAAGAACTTCCAGAGGAGAAGCTGTATTAGTCAGTACAGCTAGTCCTCACTTAGTGACCTACTCGTTTAGTGACCCCTCAGAGTTATGACCGGCTCTCTGATGAGTTGGTATTATGGCGATGTATGAGAACTCGCATCAACTCTCTCAGATTACCTATATTTACAGTACACTATGCAAACTAAGTTCAGTACATTAGAGCTTAAAACATTTAAAATATATATTAAAAATGTTATAAATGATGCAAAGGTGACATTAAAACTATCTACCGATGGTTGAAAAACCCACTACCAGTAAAGTACATTATGCCTGAAATACCGGTGAGGGCTGCTCCTCGTTTAGTGACCAATTCATTTATCAACCGGGTTTCAGGAACGGAACCCAGTCACTAAGTGAGGACTACCTGTACATAGGAAAAACAACAGAAGTCCTGTGGCACATTATAGACTAACAAATTTCTTTGGGCTACAAGAACTATGGCTGTGCCAAGTTTCAAAGTTCAGAGTTCACTCAGTTTTGCAATAGGCCATTTCAAGTGTGTGGTTAGAATTTCTCTTGCCCGGAGAAAAAAAAATATTTTTTTCCAGATGCTAACTCTTAATCATGTACACTCCCATATAATTCAAGAAGTGAGCGATCAGGACCAAGATACCTGTGTAAACTCATAGGGCATGTCCACACTTAGGTTTTAAAGTGAACTAATGATTCTATGATTCTATGATTCTATGAATGCTGGTTGTTTTGCTTTAAAAAAATTAGGTCCACTTGACGTTCTGTTATTTTCATATGACAAGCTCCATCACATTGAAACAACAAAAGTTAGAGCAAAACAGTAAGACCTGGTAGGGAACTGAAATAATCATTAAATCCAAACTATCCCTGTTGAAACAACACCATTTGGATGGGTTGTTTCAAAGCAATGGTTGTCTTGATTTAACCCTGTTTGACCTTCTTCCTCCCAGGGTGCATGGCACCATGGAAGGAAGACCTTCTCCAGCACCCTGGACAGGGAGGAGGAAAGGACAATGGGGGGTGGAGAGCATGGAAAGGATCCCCACTGGCTGGCACTCCTGGCACAGGCTCCACCCAGATGGTGAGGAAGAGATCCCTATTTCTTGGCACATCCGGCAGCTCCAGTGGGGTGGCAAGGAAGAGATTCCCCACTGCCTGGCACCCCCGGCTGCTCCAGCAGGGCAGTGGGGAAGGGATCCCCGCTGCCCAGCACTCCCGGCAGCTCCAGTGGGGTGGTGGCAAAGGGATCCCCGCATGCCTAGCTCCCCCCACACTGGCCAGGTGGTGGGGAAGGGACCCCACACACCCAGCAGTCCCACTGCTAGCCAAGTGGTGGTGGGGAGAGCCCTCCTGAACCTGGCTGCAATGCACTTGCCAGTGCCAGGGGAAGGAACCCCCGGCCGGCTAGAGCCACACTATTCTGGCTGTGGGGAATGCTCCCCCCAGCTACCGGTGTGCTCCCCAGGCGGCAGGGGAGACTGGATTCCCGCACCCAGCTGGTGGAGCACCACACACAAAAAGCCAGGTGCAGGGGTCCCATCTCTTCCACTGCCCAGGGATGCACATGGGAAGCCAGGGAAGCATTCCCTGCAGCCCGGCTAGGCCCAGGGGTTCCTTCCCCCAGCACGTGCACTGCAGCTGGGCTCAGTGGCGCTCTCCCCCCCCACCAATGACTAGCGTTGGGAGTGCTGGGCAAGCGGGGTCCCTTCGATGCCACTCAGCCAGTGCGGGGGAAGCTAGGCATGTGGGGGCCCCTTCCCTGCTCCCTGCTGGAGCTGCTGGGGGTGCTGGGCAGTGGGGAATCTTTCCCTGCCACCCCGCTGGAGCTGCTGGGAGTGCCGAGCACTGAGGATCCCTTCCCCAGCCCCTCAGCCAGCATCAGATCTCTTCCCCTGCCACCTGGCTAGCAGGCAGGGCTCCCTTCTCCCCCCAGTGTGGCCGTGCCAAAGGCTGCAGCCAGTCTGGGGGAATGCTTTCCCCGCCACCTGGGCCTCAGGGAGCCCAGAGCTGGTGGGGGATGCTATTCCCCTGCCTGGCTCTCCTGGGGAGAGCCAGGTAGGGGAATAGGTGGCAACATGACCCTGCCAGGGCATCATGTTGCCACACCTTCCAGCATGCCCCTCTCCTAGATTGAACTAGCAAGTCCTGTCCCTGGACATGCTAGTTCAATTTGGGTTTTTTTGGTGTGAAGCTTTTAAATCAATTTAACTGAAAGCAATTTAATGATTTTTATAGCCATTCAATTAGATCGCTTTAAGTTAAATTGATTTCACTTCTTGTGTGTGGGCATAGCCATAGACTGTAAGGTCAGAAGGGACCAATATGATAATCTAGTCTAACCTCCTGCACAAGGCAAGCCACAGAATCTTACCCACCTCTTCTCCTTCTCCTGCAGTAAACCTCTAACTTATGAACAAATTATATATGAAGTCAGTTATAGAATCAGAATCATAGAAACTGGAAGGGACCATGAGAGATCATTGAGTCCAGTTCCCTGCATCAAGTTATATGTGAAGTCAGGTGTGCAGTAAACCAAATAACTAGTTTCATGAATGACCTTAGCACTGCTAGTTTTTGTGGCACAGACTTATTCACACTATTGTCACCATTTCTAATTTTATCATGAGTTTCATAGAATGACAGAATCATAGAAACTGGAAGGAACCATGAGAGGTCATCAAGTCCAGCCCCCTGCACTCATGACAGGACCAAGTACCCTCTTAAGCCATTCCTGACAGGTGTTTTTCTAACCTCCTCTTAAAAACTTCCAGTGATGGAGATTCCACAACCTGCCCAGGCAACTTATTTCAGTGGTTATTCACTCTGACAGTTAAGAATTTTTTCCTAAAGTCCAGCCTAAACCTCCCTAGCTATAATTTAAGCCCATTGCTTCTTGTCCTGTCAGTGGTGATTAAGGAGAATGGGGGGGGGGTGTTTATTTATTTTTCCGTCTCATCCTCATAACAACCATTTAGGTACTTGAGAATTGTTCTCATGTCCCCTCTCAGTCTCCTCTTTTCCAAAGTAAACAAACCCACTTCTCTCATTTTTCCCTCATAAGGCAAGTGTTCCAGAACTTTAATCCTTTTGTTGTTATTCTCTGGATTATCCCCAGTTTGGCCACACCTTTCATGGAATGTGGCTCTTAGAACTGGACCCAATATTCTACTTGATGCCTAATCAGCACAGAGTATAGCAGAAGAATTGCTTCTCTTGTCTTTCTTATAATATTCCTGTTAATGCAACCCATAATAGTATTTGTTTTTTTGCAACAGTGTTAGACTGTTGACTCATATGTAGCTTGTGGTCCACTATGACACCCAGTTCCGTTTCAGCAGAACTCCTTACTAGGCAGTCATTGCTCATTGTGTATATGTGCAATGGATTGTTCTTTCCTAAGTGGAGTACTTTGCACTTGCCTTTATTGAATTTCATTCTGTCTACCTCAGACCATTTCACCAGTTTGTCCAAATCATTTTGAATTTTGATCGTATCCTCCAAAGCCCTTGCAACCTCTCCAAGCTTGGAATCATCCACAAACTTTATAAGTGTATTCTTTATGCTACTGTCAAATTGCTGATAAATTGGTTTGCAGCCCATGAAAGCTTATGCCTGAAGATATTTGTTAGTTTTTAAGGTGCCACAGGGCTATTATTATTATTATTATTATTATTATTATTATTATTATTATTTGCTATATACAGATTAACATGGTTACCCGTCTTAACTTATCAGAGTAGTTTTTATTAATCATGGCAGTGTGGAAAATCTTGAAAGTATAAACCCTAAATACTCAAAAATACAGAGGCAAATGAAGAATTCACCAAATCATTTTCAAGCCAATCATATTTTGTGGTGACCTAGCTGATGGATTTTTAGGTTGACATGAATCATTTATGTAGCCTATCTGAAAAATAGAATGTTTCTTGGAAGCAAAGCATAGCATAGCACAGTCTTCTAGGAATTGCTTCAAGATGGAGTGATATGAAAAACACATACTCAGAGCTTCCTCCATATAAATGGGACTGCCTGAACTAGAATAAGACACATGGATCTTGAGCACTTGAGGTTTTCAGCCATGGATTCATACATTTTATATTGTTCCCCCTCTAAGAAATAGTAGCAGATGTTTCAGTCTTGAAGATTGGTTTCTTGTTGAAAGAGAAATCAATAACAGCCTGGATGGTTTTGTAGTGTGGTTTGTTTTATTTTCATTGATAAATTAGTTCTTCACCAGAGGTGTCACAAGTAAAAAGAAACCTTTTTCTCAGGAACCTCAGTCAAAATACCAGTGTCTGATTTCCACTGTCTGCTTTGCCCCAAGAAATGATGCTAATCAGGTTAAGGAAAAATAAACTGCTTTATTGCCTACCACAACTCTTCCAAAAGAATCTCAGCTGCAAAAATTAAAAACAGTAGAAGCATTTCTTTAAAAAATGATCATGGCTTATATGCTAATAAAAAGTATGATAATGAATTCCATAGCAACACAAACACACACACACACACACGCATGTGTGCACACACTCACGCTCATGGAGTTTCCTTGCCAGAACACTGTTCCAAGTTAAGTCCTATTTTTAATTATGCACAACTATAGATTGGAGGTTTATTGCTGGAATGGGTGGTTGTTTTGAGGCCTGAATTGTACAGAAGGTCAGATTAGATAACTGTACTCTTCCCTTCTGACCTTAATGCTATGTCTACATCTAAAAGCTTAGTTCAGACATGTTTAGTCTGAACTAAGCATTTTAAAGTTGGTTCAAAATAACCACATTTTTTTTAGCTCAGACTAACTTTTTAGTTCAAACTAAAAAAAAATGTGGTTAGTTCAAACTAAAAATTAGTTGAACTAAAAAAAAGTAGTTAGTTCAAACTAATCACTAGTTCAAATTTATTTAGTTCAAACTAGCATGACTACGTTGTGCTAGCTCAAATTAAAGTCTGAAATAATCTCGAACTAAGCAGTTAGTCTGAACCAACCGTTCAAGCTAACTTCTTCAAAGAAAGCTTTGTTTAGTTTAAAACTATTTTTTTTTTAGTTTGAACTAGGTAAAGCCTAGTGTAGAAAAGGATCAAATTAATCTGGATTAAGCCTCCTTAATCCAAACTAATTTGCTAGGGTAGACACACCCTAAGATTCTATGAGTCTATGAAAATGTTCATAAAGTATAAACTTATTTTTTAAAAATGAAAGGCTCAAAAAGTCACAAAACACAAAAATAATGCAAAAAAACCCCTTTATTTTCCACACATCCCAATCAGTAACTCACTGATGAAAAGGACAAACCATTGCTGGAGCACCATGATCCATAATGAGGATCAGTAGGCAACCACATTTCCAGAAAGAGGGGATGCCTCAGAAAAAAAAGTTTAGTCAAATTATTGCTTGTGCTGATACCTCAGCCTTTCATACAAACTCCCTAAGATTCACTAGTCAATAGACGATGATATTCCTCAAGAAGTCATGGGCCATGACTTCTTTGAACTTCTTTGGCAGCATGCACAAAGGCTATGTCTACACTAGAGGCTTAAGTCGACTTAAACAACTTCCTGGTCACATTTGGAGTTTGTTAAGGTGACTTAAGCACTTGCTTGTCCACTTAACTGTGTTACATGTTCTAATGAAGCTTTAATACCTGAGACAAATTCAGGAGGAAGACATCAGGAGAAAATGCAAGGACGTAGATGCAATAAAATTGAAAATCAACATGGGAAAATAGGGCGATCAGCCTGGTATCTTAGGTGCCTGTACACGAATGTGAGGAGGCTGGGAAACAAGCAGGAAGAATTGGTAGTACTGGCACAAACAAGGAACTATGATGTAATTGGAATAACAGAGATGTGGTGGGATAGCTTGCATGACTGGAGCTCTGCCATGGATGGGTATAAATTGTTCAGGAAGGATAGGCAGGGTTGAAGAGGGGGAGGAGTAGCGTTATATGTAAAAGAGCTGTATGACTGCTCAGAGGTCCATTACGGAAGTGGAAACAAGCCAGTTGAAAGTCGGTGGGTTAAGTTTAGAGGAGAGGGCAACAAGGGGGATGTCGTGGTGAGTGTCTGCTATAGACCTCCAGACCAGAAGGAGGAGGTGGTTGAGACATTCTATGAACAACTGGCAGAAGTTTCCAGATCACAGGTCTTGGTTCTCATGGGGAACTTCAATTACCCTGACATCTGCTGGAAGGCCAATATAGCAGTGCACAGGCAATCCAGGAAGTTTTTGGAGAGTGTTGAGGACAACTTCCTGGTACAAATGCTGGAGGAACCAACTAGGGGCCTTGCACCTCTTGACCTGCTGCTCACAAACAGAGAAGAATTGATTGGGGACATAGAAGTTAATGGCAACCTGGGCAGCAGTGACCATGAAATGATAGAGTTCAAAATGCTGATTAATGGAAAAAAAGAAGGAAGCAAAATGCAGACCCTGGATTTCAGAAAAGCAGGTTTTGGATCCCTCAGGGAACTGATGGGCAGGATCCCTTGGGAAGCTAATCTGAAGGGGAAAGGAGTCCAAGAGAGCTGGTTGCTTTTTAGAGAAACCCTGCTAAGGGCACAGGAAGATATCATTTCGATGAGCAGGAAGAACAGCAAATGTGGAAGGTACCCAGTGTGGCTTAACAGAGCTGCACTGAGCTAAAGCATAAAAAGGAAGCTTATGGGGATTAGAAGCTTGGACAGATGACTAAGGAGGCATATAAAGATATTGCTCGGGACTGCAGGGATAAAATCAGAAGGGCCAAAGGACAATTGTAGTTGTGGCTAGCAAGGGATGTGAAGGATAACAGGAAGGGGTCTACAAGTATGTCAATAACAAGAAGAGTCTCAGGGCTGGTGTGTGTCCCTTACTGAATAGCGCACGTATCCTCGTGATGAAGGATGAGGAAAAGGCTGAAGTGCTCAATGTTTTTTTTACTTCAGTTTTCAAAGGGAAGGCCAGCTCCCAGCCCACTACAGTGGGTATGGCAGATTGGAGAGAAGAGAGGCCCTTGGTGACAGAAGGTCAGGTTAGGGACTACAGAAGCTGGATGCGCACATGTCCATGGGGCCAGACGACCTGCATCCAAGGGTGCTGAGGGAGTTGGCCGATGAGGTAGTAGTACCGCTGGCCATTATCTTTCAAAACTCGTGGTGAATGAGGGAGGTGCCAGCAGACTGGAAAAAAGCAAATATAGTGCCTATCTTCAAGAAAGACAAAAAGGAGGATCCAGGGAATTACAGACCTGTCAGCCTCACCTCAATCCCTCGAAAAATCATGGAGCAGGTTCTCAAAGAATCCATCCTGAAACACTTGGAGGAAAATAGAGTGATCAGGAATAGTCAGCATGGATTCACCAAGGGTAAATCATGCCTGACCAATGTCATCACCTTCTATGATGAGATGACTGGATTTGTGAATTCAGGAAAAGCCGTTGATGTGCTATACCTCGACGTTAGCAAGGCCTTTGATATGATTTCCCACAACATTCTCATCGGCAAGTTAAGGAAATATGGGTTGGATGTGTGGACTGTAAGGTGGATAGAGAACTGGCTAGATCAATGGTTTCAGCATGTAGGAATCAATGGCTCCATGTCTAGCTGGCAACCAGTAATAAATGGTGTGCCCCACGGGTCGGTCCTCGTGCCGGTTCTGTTCAACATTTTCATTAAAGATCTGGATGATAAGATAGACTGCACACTCAGTAAGTCTGCGGATGACACCAAACTGGGGGCAACAGTAGACACCCTGGAAGGCAGGGACAGGATTCAGGGAGACCTTGACAAATTGGAGCAGTGGACCAATAGAAATCTCATTGGGTATGTTCACACAGGGCCTTTATTTCAAAACAACCAGTGTCGTTTTGAAATAAAAGTCCCTATGTGCAAACGATGTTTTCTTGTTTCGAAAGGAGGGAGCTCCTCATTTTGAAACAAGAGCCTCCTTTTGAAACAGCTTAAACCCACTTTGCTTTCGAAAGGAAGGTTATTTTGAAACCAGTGGTTTTGAAATAAGCCGTTTGGACATGCTATTTCGAAACAGAGAGTGTTTTGAAATAACAAGTACCTTACTCCAAGGGTGCATAGCACTCTGGGTGGAAGGTCCCACTGCCCCCAGCACACTGGCCAGGGATCAGCACCCTGGCCAGCATGCTGAGTGGGGTGCAGGGGGTCTAAGGGTGCCCCAGCCAGCTTCCCCCCCTTCCCCTTGCTGGGAGCAGTGGGTGATGGGAACCTCAGCCCCCTTTGCCCCCGTACCCCCAGCAATGGGAAGGGGGGAAGCTGGCTGGGGCTGGCCCCAAGCCTGGGGTACCCCGCCCCCAGGTTTCCTTTGCCCCCCCCATGGCCCCTGCCCGGCACGGGGGGGTTCCTCCACCCCCCTGCAGCCCCTGCCTGCTGCAAGGGGGCTTCCTCTACCACCCTGCTGCCCCTGCCCAGCATCTTGTTTCAAAACAAGCACTTTGTGTGTGAACATAGCCATTAAGTTCAGCAAGGACAAGTGTAAAGTCCTGCACTTGGGATGGAAAAAAAAAACCCATGCACTGCTACAGGCTGGGGAGTGATCAGCTAAGCAGCAGCACTATAAAAAAGGACCTGAGTGTCATGGTGGATGGGAAAGCTGGATATGAGTCAGCAGTGTGCTCTTGCTGCCAAAAAGGCCAATGGCATATTGGGCTGCATCAGAAGTGTTGCCAGCAGATCGAGGGATGTGATCATTCCCGTCTATTCGGCACTGGTGAGGCCACATCTGGAACACTGTGTCCAGTTTGGGCTCCCCACTACAGAAAGGACATGGACAAATTAAAAAGAGTCCAGCGGAGGGCAACAAAAATAATCTAGGGGCTGGAGCTCAAGACCTATGAAGAAAGACTGAAGGAACTAGGCTTATTTTGCCTGCAGAAGAGAAGACTGAGGGGGGATTTGATAGCAACCTTCAACTACCTAAAAGGGAGCTCCAAGGAGGATGGAGCTCAGCTATTTTCAGTAGTAACAGAGGACAGAACAAAGAGCAATGCTTTCAAGTTGCAGCTGGGGAGGTCAACACTGGATATTAGGAAAATCTTTCTTACTAGGCGAGTGGTAAAGAATTGGGCTACCTAGGGAGGTGGTGGAATCTCTGTTTTTTAGAGATGTTTAAGGCCCAGCTGGACAAAACTCTGACTGGAATAATTTAGTGGGAGTGGTCCTGCTTTTTTTGGCAGGGGGTTGGACTAGATGACCTCATGAGGTCCCTTCCAACCCTATGATTCTATGATTAATAACTCTTACTCTTAAAGTCAACTTTAAGGGTTAAGTCACCTTTATTAAGTTCACTAAACAAAATGTGGCCATTAAAGTCGACCTAATAAAGTTGACTTAAGGCAGGAGAGCCATTTAATTTGACTTTATAATGTTAACTTAAGCCAGGGGAGCCATTTAAATTCAGCTTTATTACGTCAACTTTATAAAGCTGACTTAAACAAATAGGGGGTCTCTAAGTTGACTTAACAAAGTTGACCATTAATGTGTCCTCTGACTTAAGGTGACTTTATAAAGTCAAATTAAATGGCTCTCCTGACTTAAGCCAACTTTATTAAGTTGACTTTAATGACCATAAATTATTTAGTCAACTTTAAGTCAACCTTATTAAGTCAACTTACCTGAGCCCTCTAGTGCAATGGTTCCCAGACTTTTCTCTGCCATGGCACACCTTGATACCTTCAAATTTTTTGAGGCACACTGCCATTAAAAAACCCATGAATGTTCAAATTAACTTAAATTAACTATGAATATTCATGAACTATGGCACAGTGTTTTGGATATGCTGCTATGTGGAGTAGTAGGGGTAGCAGAGTGGGGGTGGCAAATCACAGGAGGTCAGGAGTTGTGTGTAGTGGCAGGAGTGAGTGTGGGGAGGAGAGCAGGGGAGGGGTGGCAAAAGAGGACAAGGGCAGCCATGTGGAGAACAGCACAAGGGTGGCAACAGAAGAGAGAGGAAGGGAGAACAAGAGTGGTTGCGGTGGGGCAAGGGGTAACCTGGGGAGTGGGAAATTAGGGCAGGGGAGCATGGTGCAGCACCCACTTCCCCCTCCTCCACAGTGGCTCCCTGCCACCCAGGGCAAATCCTCTCCCCACGGCTGCTCCCTCCCCAGTGGGTCCTGTCTTCCCCTCCCCCAGCCCCCTGCTGCCTGTGATGGATCGTCCCATCACTGCAGGTGCCAGAACTTGGCCTGCTGCCCCCAGCTACACCCCCCCTACACACACACAGCCACCCACCCCTCAGCTACACCCCCAAACCAAAACAGCCATCCCACAACCCCAGCTACACACCCTCTGCTACACATCCATCTATGCTACACACACACACACACACGTCGTTGTATTCTTCCGTCGGTAACAACGAAGACCATCTAGTCATCCAGGGGTTGGGGTGGGGGTCCGTGGGTGCGCAAATGACTGATCAGACCAATCCATGCCTGGAAAGTTCTCTGACAATGTGGACAGGGAATGGTGGCGGCTGATGGTGGTTTGCTGGCATTATCTTTCCTGGCTCGTCTGCATTGCTCAGCTGCATCAATCCAGTTGGCTTCGCATGTTTCCATGCCCCGATGAACAGCTGAATGCCACTCTCCTCTGTCCCGGGCTATCAGCTCCCATGTAAAGTGGCTGATACTGAAGGCCTTTAGTGACACTTTTAAATTATCCTTGAAGTGCTTTTTCTGGCCCCCTTGGGAGCGTTTGCCTTGTTGGAGTTCGCCATATAGCAGTTTCTTTGGTAGACGATGATCTGGCATGTGAGCCACATGACCTGCCCAACGAAGTTGTACTTGCATCAAGATGGTGTAGATGTTGGGCAGGCTGGCACGAACAAGGATCTCAGTATCTGGGATCCTGTTTTGCCATTTGATGCCAAGAATTTTTCTAAGGCAGGTGACATGGAAATGATTTAGTTTTCTTGCATGACGTTGGTAGACTGTCCAAGTCTCACAGCCATAGAGCAATGTGGAAAGAACTATGGCACGGTACACCTTGATCTTTGTCACTGGGGTGATGCCTCTCCTATTCCACACATTCTTGTGGAATCTGCCAAAGGCAGCACTAGCTTTGGCAAGTCTGGCATTCACCTCGTCATTGATGACAACATTTCTGGATAGTGTGCTTCCAAGGTAGGTGAACTTGTTCACCGCGTCAGACGCTGTCCGTTAACAGTGATGTTGGGTTCAATGTAATGCTTTCCTGGGGCGGGCTGATACATTACTTCGGTCTTTTTTGTATTGATAGTAAAGCCGAAGTTTGTGCAGGCCGCAGAAAACCTGTCAGCGACATATTGCATGTCAGCTTCGGAGGCAGTGTTAAGGACACAGTCGTCAGCAAATAAGAAGTCAACAGCTGTGTCTGTCATGATCTTCGTTTTAGCTTGAAGCCTCCTGAGGGTGAAGAGTGAGCCATCAGTACGATATCTGATGCTGATGTCTATTTTCACATCTCTGAAGGCATCTGTCAACACGGCAGAAAACATGAAACTGAATAGAGTGGGAGCAAGAACACAGCCCTGCTTCACTCCATTTGAGACAGAGAATGGTTCGGATGTCTCTCCGTTATCATATACTCTGGCCAACATGCCATTGTCTAGCTGTCGTACAATGGCAATAAATTTTCTCGGACATCCATATTTCGCCATGATCCTCCATAGGCCATCCCTGCTGACTGTGCCAAACGCCTTGGTCAAATCAATATAGATGGAGTATAGGTCAACATTTTGTTCCTGACACTTCTCTTGAAGCTGTCTGGCAGCAAACACCATGTCGATAGTCCCACGATCTTCACGGAAGCCACACTGGCTCTCTGGCAGGAGACCTTGCTCAAGGTGTGCAGTGAGGCGGTTGAGTAGAATTCTGGCCAGAATCTTGCCAGTGATGGATAGCAGAGAAATTCCATGATGGTTGTCGCAGACCTGACGATTTCCTTTACGCTTGTAAAGATGTATTATGGAAGCATTTTTGAAATCTTGTGGGACTGTCTCGTGCTGCCAGATGTGCTGGAACAGCTGATGGAATTTCTCTGCTAGGGCAGTGCCACCTTCTTTGTAGACTTCAGCTGGAATGGAGTCTGAGCCAGGTGCTTTGCCATTGGATAACATACGAGTTGCTTCCTGTATCTCCTCCGTAGTGGGTATAGTGCCCAGTGTCTCATTAATTGGAACTCGAGGCAGCCGATCAATGGCATCATCATTGATGGTAGAAGGGTGATTCAGTACGCTGTCAAAATGTTCAGCCCATCTTTTGAGAATTTTCTCTTTATCGGTAATCAGTGTAGACCCATCAGCACTGAGGATGGGAAATGAGCCCGAGGTGGTAGGGCCGTAAACTTCTTTCAGCCCTCTGTAGAAGTTCCTCATATCGTTCCTGTCTGCAAAGCCCTGTATCTCATCAGCTTTGCAGCTCAACCAGGAATCCTGCATCTGACACAGTTTATGTTGAATAATGCTGCGTACGTTCCTCAGCACATCTTTTTTCGCTGTTGACTTTGGGTCATCCAGATGAGCTTTGAGGCATGGCGTTTGTCCTCTAGTAGCTGTTTTATCTCTGTGCTATTCTCGTCAAACCGGTCTTTATACTTCCTGGTAGAGGGTCCAAGACACTCCATGGCCGTGTTATACACTGTCTCACGTAGTAAGGCCCATGCTGCCCCGCGTTCTGATTGTCCAACACAGTGGACTGCAAGCATTTGTCTAGGGTATTGACAAAGTGCTGCTTGATATCGCTGACCATCAGCTTGTTGACATTCAGGCGTTTTGAAACTTTTACACCCTGTGGACGTCGCTTGGGCTGAACATGAAGCTTAAGCTTGAAGACAATAAGGCAGTGGTCAGTCCAGCACTCGGCACCACACATGGCCTTTGTGATTTGTACATGCTGCCTGTCCCTCCTCCTGACGATGACAAAGTCAATGAGGTGCCAGTGCTTAGAACGAGGGTGCATCCATGATGTCCTGTTACGAGTGGGAAGACGGAAGACGGTATTCGTAATCAAAAGACCATGTTCTGCACAGGTCTGAAGGAGCAGCAGGCCATTACTGTTGCAGTTACCAATACCATGCTTTCCAATCACTCCTTCCCAAGAGGTGCTGTCACAACCAACTCTTGCATTAAAATCACCAAGAATGATGAGTTTATCAGAATTAGGAACAGCAATGATGACATCATTCAAGTCTTCATAAAACTTGTTTTTAATCACATCCAAATTGGTCATGGTGGGAGCATAGGTGCTAACAATGGAGGCAAACTTCTGCCCTCCTAAAAGGGGGAGTCTCAACGTCATTAGGCAATCGTTCACACCTCTAGGTGGGCCAACCAACCTGCCAATAAGTGTTTTCTTTATTACAAAGCCAACTCCAGCTTCTCGTTGCTCTGCAGGTCCTCGTCCACTCCAGAAGAAGGTGTAACCTGCGCTTTCTTCACAAAGTTCGCCCTCTCCCGCCAGCATGGTCTCACTTAAGGCAGCAATATCAATATTGTATCTGGCAAGCTCACTTGCAATAAGTGCTGTGCATCTCTGGGGTCTATCTGAACCTTCTCTGTCAAGAAGCGTGCGAACGTTCCATCTAGCAAGGTTCAGAATTGTAGTCCTTGCTTTTTTCCTTGATGATTTGTTTCAACCGCATATGTAGGGTTCCCGCTGGCCTCAGTAAACTGGCTAGGATAACATGAAGCAGGCAATTTTTAGGGCACCTTTTCTAGCTCCTTCCTCAATACCAAGGAGGTGAGCAGTGCGGTCCTAAACAGAGCTGCTCACTCGCTCAGATGGCTGCCGAATTCCACCGTTGCTCCATTCAGTGGGGAACAACCCTATGGTCTGAACCGCCTGTGTGCAGGTTTGTGGCTGTGACTGCCAGTGTACCCACACCTGTCGCTATGTCGCGCGCCCATCGTCACAGGACTTGGGGACAATGGAATGGGTAAAGGATGACTGATGACTTGCGCGAGACTTTAATTAAAGTGAGGAAGAGTTGCACAGCGTCAACCTCACTCTCTCGTCCGAGACCATCAATTCCTAGTGGCAGGAACAAGTCAAGATGACTGGGGATGGGGACGGATGCAGTGGATGACCAAGATAACCTATGTGCCTCATCTTGCTCTCTGCACTCCACAGTGCACTGCTGTATCTGCCTTTCTCTCCATTAAACCTGATAGAGGTTACTTCCGCAGAGTCAGCCGGAGTCCAGTCTTCACATGCAAGGTAGGCAAGCCCAGGAATACTGAAGGTATAAGATCCATCAGCTACCCTCACCTGGTTTAGCCCGCCAGTCGAAGCGGTTTGCCAGGGTGTGGCCGCTGTTGCATGCAAACAGCTACTTGGAGCCACAGGTGAGAGTTGGGTGCCAGGTGGGGACCAAAGTGGATGAACCACCCCGAAGGGTGCGATTAGACCATCCAACAGAGGTACTACCCCTGACACTGGCACCCCATGCACCCCCCCCACACACACACCTGTCTCATACAACAGCAGCCCTCCTCCCCCAAAGCCCTTACCTGGGCTGTTTGCAGGCTGGCTGACACAAGCAGCTCCGCCCTGCAGGGGGACATTCACACACTCCTGGCCTCCCACAGATCTCTACTGTCTGGGCTTAAGGTAGAGCGGGCTTAAGGTGGAGCCACCAAAATGCTGCTTTCTGGCTGCTCGTGTTATTTTTAGGGGGACCACTGGAATTCCACATTCTGATGCCTTCCTCTATTTTTCGATGGGCTGGAATGCTGCCTGTGTTCCAGTGTCTTCTCCCTTACTTTAACCCCTGCCTTCTCCCAGCCCTGCACAACTCACGTGGCTGGGCTGAGCAAGGAGGGAACTTCAACTTCGGCTCTTGGAGATGCTCGTGGCACACTTTGAGTGTTGCTGCGGCACACCAGTGTGCCCCAGCACAGTTTGGGAACCACTGCTCTAGTGTAGACATAGCCAAAGTGATATAAAGCCATTTTAACTGACACTAGTTGAAGAATGGGGAATGTTGGGAACATCAGTGAAGTGAATCTGCACACAATTTTCCTTGGCTGCTGGAACAGACTTTTGGGACAGTTGGTACTCAGACATGAATTTCAGAATTTCTGAGACAGTTCTGAATTCTGTCATGAGTAAAACCACAGCTAACCTCTGCATTTGAAAACAGAAGGATGCCTTGAAACTACCGCACTTCCACCTATCTATAGTCGGGTCCTATGAAGAATATAGTTCAGCTGAATATGCAAATCTGGCCCTATAAGTTATGCTCAGAGTTTTCTGACTAACATATCTTCCCCATTCTGGAAAGATGATGAGTTGATGCCTTTCTAGGTACAAACTGTGAACCAAAGTGGTGGTGATCTGTTTGTGGGGTAGAGAACAAAGAACCAAAATTAGAAACAAATGAAAAATAATACCACAATGTCTTTAAACCATTGTAAAATGAATTAATGCAATTGTCTGTAGCCTCAGTTTGTATTTTTATATAAGAAGTCAATCCAAAACAGTGAGAGAACACTAGATTGTAACCGCTTGGAAGTAAACAAAGAATAAATTTAGCTGAGGCTCTCTTTATGTAGAGACTTATTTCAATGGAATTTATGTCACTAGGTAAGTTTCATGGTGTCAGGACTGCACATCCCTGTGGGCATTATCAAAATTTATTAGGGGGAAATTTTAAAATGTTTTGCTTTGTTTTCTGGAAATGTTTGCCCCACTTTTCACCCCCAGTATAATGAGACCAGTAGAGTTCTATAATGATAGCTGTGTATATGAAAAAGAATGAAATTGGAGAAATATTGTCAAGCATTATATTACATTTGCATTTACAACTGGTTTACAAAGGGGTTTTGACCTATGGCCTTTCATAACTTTTAAATAAAACCATAGAGGTATAATATTGTTAAGTTTGAATTGTTATTTGCTTGAAACATAGTAAGGGCCATACAGAATTTATATGATTGGGTTATTAGGTTTTGCTGTGATAAAAAAAGACCTGATTTATTAATGTGAGGTCCAGTGTGATATGCTCATGCTAAGGATTTATTTTCGGTGAATCAAACAAGGCCACAAGCTTAACCTCAGATTATGAATTATGCCTCATTATTCTCTGTAACAAACAAGTGACCAGGGCAGGTACACCACAAGTTTCCAAAAGTCATCTTGTAATAGAGGCTCAGTCTGGGACTTCTGCAATATTATAATGAGGCTGTTAGACCTGATTGCCATATATGATTTATTAAGAAATTGACTGACATAAATGCTTAGGCCTATGATTGGAAATATAACTATGGACACTTGGAAAGCCACATGTGGATAATGAGCAGGTACAAATATTATAACATTCACAAAACAGGCAAATATAGTTATGCATCTGAGTATTTACAAAAGGAAGGGATATCAAATATCTAATCAGTTTCCCTAAAGTTTGGGTCATTTTGGTTTCTGAAATGATGTCAACTCATTTGTGGCCTTCTCAAATTCTTTCTTTCTTTCTTTCTTTCTTTCTTTCTTTCTTTCTTTCTTATGGCAATGTCTTTGCTTATTGTTCCATGGACATAAAAACAAAAGAATGGACATACTTGGAAAGGCCAGACTAATTGTCCATCTAGTCCTACATCCTCTTTTCCAACAGTGGCCAGTACCAGATTCCTCAGAAAGAATAAACAACAGAATAATTATCAAGTGAAAAATCTCCTGTCATCCAGCCCTTTAATGGGAGGGATATCAGCATTTTAGACATCAGAGTTTTAGGGACACTCAGAGTATCAAGTTTAATCACTGTCAGGGTGATTAAACACTGGAATAAATTGCCTCAGCAGGTTGTGGAATCTCCTACATTGGAGGTTTTTAAGAGCAGGTTGGACAAACACCTGTCAAGGATAGTTTAATGGGGGTACATGTTCCTGCCATGAGTGCAGGGAACTGGACTTGATGACCTGTCATGGTCCCTTCCAGTTTCTATGGTTCTATAGCTATGTTTATATTAGGAATTTTAGTTGGGATTTACTACTCTGAACTAAAGGAGGCTGAGATTAGTCCGAACAAATCTTGGCCTAGTTTGAACTAACCAAAGCTTTTTAGTTTGAACTAGCCAAGTGTTCTAGTTCAAATTTAAGTTTTAATTTTCAACTAAAATGTGTGGCTAGTTTGGACTAATGGATTAGTTCAAACTGTTTAAGTTCAAATTAAGCCTTAGTTCATGTCTTGCCTGCACTTAGTTTGAACTGAAGTTTGAATGAAGCATGGAAGTCTGAACTAAGCCGGAGTACTTATTAGTTCAGACTAAGCTTTGCCTATTTCTTAGTTTCAGACTAGGTAAAGCCTATTGTAGTGAAGGGCTAAATTAGTCCGGACTATGCTTGCTTAGTCCAGACCAATTTGGCAGTTTAGGCATAGCTTATGATTCTATGTGGGCTGGCACACTTGACCTTATAGCTAATAACCATTGATGAACCTGTTCCTCATTACTTTATCTGCTTTTTGAATCCAATTAAACTTGTGGCCTTCACAACATCACATGACAATGATTTCAACAGATTGGCTAGGTGTTATGTGAAGAAGTATTTCCTTTTCTTTATTTTAAACCTCTTGTGTCTTAATATCCACCCTTAGTTGTCCTTTTTCTAAGATAAATAGTCCAAGTATTTTTAACCTCTGCTCATACAGAAGCTGTACCATTTTTGTTCCTTTCTTTGCACCTTTTCAGTTCTAGTGTATCTTTGTTTAGGTGGGACAAGCAGAGCTTCATGCACTATTCAAGGTGTGTGCTTTCCATGTATTTATAGAGTGGCATTATAATGTTTTCTTACCCTATTAGCTATCCCTTTCCTAATTGTTTCTAACATTTTGTTAGTTTTTTGACTGTTCTGCACTTTGACAATATGTATTCTGAGAACTTTTTTGTTACAACCCTGAGATCTCTTTCTTGAGTGAGAATAGTTAATTTAGACCCTGTCATTTTGCATGAATGGTTGGGATTTTTTCCCCCACTGTGCATCATTTTGTAGTTATCAAAGTTGAATTTCATCTTGCATTTTTTTCCCCAGTCACCCTATTTAGTGAGGTCACTTTGTAAATCTTCACAGTATGTTTTGGAATTAACTATCTTGAGTAATTTTATATCCTATGAAAACTTTGCATCTTCTTTCTCAGATCCTTTATGAATATATTGAACAATACAGATCCAGATCCAGATTCTTAGGAGATGCAGCACCTCTCTCCAGTGTAAAAACCGATCATTTAGCCAGCTATTGATCCATTAGTGAACTTTGTCTTATCTCATGTCTGCTTAGTTTGATGAAAAGACTTCAATGCACAACCTTGTTAAAAGGCTCCAAAGAGGTAACCATGTTGCTTTAGTCCAGCAAAACAAATAAGGAGTCTTCTGGCACTTTTAAAGATTAACAAACTTATTTTTCACATGAGTTTTCATGGATGAAGTCCCATTTTGTCAGATACCAGAAAGTGGAAAAATTCTTATTAAAGATTCTATGAAATTCTTAGTAATGTATATCAGCCAGATCATCCTCGTCCACATGTTTTTTGTCATGCATTGTGTCCATCTATGTGTTTCAGAGTTCTGCTTTTACTATAGTTTGAACCAGTTTTCCTGTACTAAGTTAAGTTTACTAGCCTGTATATGCCAAGATTGCCTCTGGAGGCTTAAAATAAAGAAAAGTTGCATTAACTATTCTCCAGTCATCTCGTACAGAGACTGATTTAAGTGATCAGTTGTGTACTACATTTAGTTGTGCAATTTCATTATTTAGTTCCTTCAGAACTCTTAGGTGATTACTATTTGATCCTAATGACTTCTACTGTTTAATTTATCAATTTGCTCGAAAATCTACTCTACTGACACCGTGATAGTTCCTCAGATTTTTCATCAAAATATTATGGCTTATGCATGGGAATCTCCAACATCTCTTCTGCTGTGAATACCAACTCAGAGATTATATTTCACTTCTCTGCAATGCCGTTATCTTTTGGAATGCTCCATTAGTATCTTGATTATCCAGTGGCACCACTGATTGTTTGGCAAGGTTCCTGTTTCTGATGGACTAAAATCAATTCTGTTAGTGTATGTCTACTCTTAGAAGGTTAGTTCGAATTAACTGAATTCAAACTAATCAATTCGGACTAATAAATATTAGTTCAAATTCAGTTAATTCAAATTAACATGGCCACACTAGAAACCCAAATTTGAACTAGCATGTTCATGCACAGGACTTGCAAGTTCAAGTAAGATAGGGGGCACTACTGCATAGGGAAAATATAGCTGTGGTTAATTCAAACTAACAGTTAGTTCAAATTAACACAGTTAGCAGCTGTTGATTAGAAATAGAATCAATGGTTGATTCTACTTTACAGCAGGTTTTGTAAATTCAAATTGTTGCCTTGTTGATTCGACCTAAGGGATGCCTTAGGTTGAATCAGCAGAAGCCTGTGTAGACAGGCTATTTTTTTAATTCGACCTAATGAGCATTAGGTTGAATTAAAGCCTGTGTGTAGAAATACCCTTAGATTTTGTGTTTTTTGTTTCAGTCACTTTTTGCCTGCCTAATTACATTTTTATACTTGTCTTGCCCAAGTTTATCCTTCTTTCCGTTTTCCTAAGTAAAATCTGACTACCAATTTTTAAAAGATGTCCCTTTGCCTCTTTTACTCTGCTATTTAGTCATAGTGGAATATTTTGTCCTTCTGTGATTTTATTATTATTTATTATTTTATTTTTATATTAGATTATTTTTATTTGTCATAATTTCCATGCTGCTATCTGCCATTTTACTCTTATATCTTCCTTTTACTTTCCAAATAACTAAATTTCATAGTTTTCTGTTTCTCCTTTTTAAACTACTTAAAGTTAAGTAGTATAGTGGTGGATTTCTTAGGTACTGTATTTCTTTCTCTATGTGAATGTTAAATTTAATTCCATTATGGTCACTAAGTGAGTGGTACAGTAATATTCACCTCTTGTCCTAGATCCTGTGCTCCAGTTAGGATTAAGTCAGGAATTGCCTCTCCCCTTGAGGAGTCCAAGAAAAGCTGCTCCAAGATGCAATCACTAATGGCAACTAGAAATGTTATTTCTGCATCCTGTCATGAGGTGACATATACTCAGTCAATAGGAGTATAGTGGAAATCCCTTGTTATTCTTGTGTTACTTCATTATGTTAATGAGAATATTACTTTGGTTCTTAAATAAAGTTTTGATTGATGGTGTATATCTCTATTGCAAATTACATCAATTCCACAATCAACAAGAAACTTCAATGCAGCCAGTTTGGGAAGAACCCATGATAAACAATAAAGACTATAAGTATGATAAATTAGAAGTTCCATTAAATGGCAAGGATACATAATTAATAAATTATTAATAGCTGTTAGAAGAATGTTGCACAGGTTATAGATGGCTGTAAACATATCAGTAAAAGGTGTTACAGGCAAATATAAGCTATGATATTAAGAAATCTATTGAACTGTTGGACTCAGTCTATGCCAATTGATTTGCAGTTTATTTATTCAAACTTCTATTAATTATTGTCTCCAAAAGTCATTTCACCTTATAAGAACAAGTATTGTGTGGACAATATAGAGCAATAATAGTAGGATATTTCTCTTATAGATGTACACCTTGTTTGGTATGGTTTGCGTGCTTGTCTCTATACGGTAAAACAGTGCTCATTTCAGACTTTTAAAACATCCTCAGCTTTGTTCCTTGAGTTGATGTAGCAATATCTGTATGATTGTTTTTCTTTGGGTTCCATCTCTTCCAGACTCACTAAAACGATAAGTCTAAAACTTGCAAGAAGATGCAGACTTACTTGGCTCAAGCCTGTTTCATCATTATTTTTCACCACTCTGCCCATGTTCTGAAAAAAAAATATTTTAATATATTTTTGTAGTTTATGCTCTAGCACTGAATCCCCTTCTCTATTTCAAACTATTACCCTGCATAAATAACTCTTTGTTTGAACTATACAGATTTGCCAGTTTTGTTTTATTGAAGCACAATTCTCCCTGGAGTTTGTGTTAGTACAGTGCAGTTGTCATTGTCCCCATATCATAATTTACAAAACAAAAATTTTTTCTCATCTAAAAGTGATACTTGACAAGAAATTCACTAGATTAACCAATTAACCAATTGACCAAACAAAAATCCATACCCATCAACACAATGTCATAGTTGAAAATTTAAATACACAGTAATGAATTAATTAAAATATATTTTAATTCCCATAGAAATTCTGATGTGGAGACAAAAAGAGAAAAAGGGTTTTTTTTTTGTTTTTGTTTTTTTTTGTTTGTTTTTTGGTAGTGAGGCACTTAGTCCAGGACAAGAAACCAGAAACTCCTGATTTCTTATTTCAGATTCAAGAATGAATTTTTCTGTAATCTTAGATAAAACACTTATGATTTCTGCTTAGGTTTCTTCATCCTAAAATGAAGCTGGCAATTTTAGAATCTCTGTATGACAGCTGTGCAAACAAAATCATAGGTATATAAGGCTGGAAGAGATCTCAAGAGATCACTTAATCCATTTGTCTTCCCATCTATCTTACCTGAGCACTATACCTAGATCATCACTGGCACACAACCTGTTCTCTTAGAAACTTCAAATAACAGGATTTTCACACCTTCCCTAGAGACCCTCTTCAAGTTTTTAACGATTCCTATAGCTAGAATATTTATCTTACCTAAATTTCCTTTGTTTGCAATAAGCCAATTATCTTTACTCCTAGTCTTGGTGGACACACAGGTCAATCAATCAATATTCACCCTTATCACTTGTTTACATATTCAAAAACTACCGTTTCCCCTCAGCCTTTTTAAAACATGCCCAGTTCTTTCAAGTTCTCTGCATAGCCAATGTTTTCTAAATCTCTGATCATATGACTTGATTCACTGGTTAAGTTTTTTAAAATGCTTTGACAATATAAGCACTTTTTAAAATGTCAATGATTAGTACAATTTTCTCCCATCAATCTGAATTAATTTATTCTAGCAAAATGGTCAACATGGACTTAAATTTGGTTACTCGGTATTTTATGGGACATAAACATGCTCCAGCAGTTCTTTATTTCCTGTTTAATCAGTGGAAGCTTTTTTTCACTCTCTTATGATGCAGTTAAATAAAACAGCATGTTTCCGACCTGTGGTCTTGTGGGTAGTCCTATTTCTCTTTAAGGACATGCTTTTTCAATGGATCCCTTTGATGTTAAAAACAAAGTTAACAAGAAGAAAAAAAAAGAATATACAAAGAATACCATTGCATGTTCACACAAACATGAAGGAGAAATGCATTACTAATTTGACCGCTAGAGTTTTAGGCTATGTCTACACAAGGAAGCTTAGCTTGGATTTCCTTAGTCCAAACTAAGCAGTTCCTGGTTAGCTCGAACTAACTGCAGCTTTTTAGTTTGAACTAACTTTTTAGTTTGAACTAAAACAATCGCAGCTAGTTCAAACTAAAAGTTAATTCAAACTAAAAACTGGGGCTAGTTTGAACTAACCACTCTTTAAACTTGTTTAGTTTGAACTAGCACTACGACATCACAATAGGTCCAACTAAAGTTTGAACTAAGTTTGAGCTAAGCACTTAGTTTGAACTTGTGTATTTGTTAGTCTTTAAGTGCCACAGGACTCCTTGTTTGTTTGTTTTACTGTAAATAGTTTATCTGCTTCCAATACCATGGTTCTGCTGTTCAGAAACTCTCATCTTCCACAACCCCAATGTATCAGCATCATCATCAGAAACAATGAACAAACTGTGAAGGCACACTAGTGATGTGGTAAAAATTAATAGATTTCCAAATTGCTATTTATTATATGTCATCTTCACCCGCTCACCCTCAGAGGTCCTATAAGTGGAGAAAAGCAATGGATTCAATTCTGCACCCTTGGTTATGAAAATACTGTCTGCCGCTCAAACACAGAGTTTCCTCTACAGGAGAATTATTTTAATTGGTATTAGTGGAAAGAACAGCTTCCATCACCCTTTTGTTCACAAATAGAAGTGACTGACTTGGTCAAAGTTCTCCATAACTATGGCCCTGATCTTGCACTATTAATGTGAAAGGGAGGCTGGATATGGCGTGGATGAATGCAAGTATCAAGCCCTGAAATATTTAGGATCACCCAACAGCATATTACCAAAGCTATAATAGAGTTCCTTGAAATTTCTCAATCACTTCTGTTTTCCTACCAAAAAAGTGCAGTTTGATATAAATTATTTTTGTACACAAAAATGTCATTTTAACTGACAGACTTCAATTTTGATTAGAAATTTTGAACTTGAAATGAGAAAAAAAGTTTCAAATTGATTTTTTTCTTTCAGTTTTTTCTAGTTCCAAATTTCACATTTTTCCATTATTTCCTCCCCCCATTTTAGAATTAATGTCTAGATTTTTTTCTGTTTTTCTATTTCTTCACTTGTAGTTTTCAAAAGACCAGCTATAGATATGAAAAAAGAAACATTCCAATGTTGCTACTCAGAACCTCATGGTATTAATTCATGAAAGAGCTGTCAAAGTCTTCTATACTTTACTTTTTGCTGGTAAAGATCAAGAATGAAAATGGTTAAATATTATTACTCTGTTTTGCAAAGTTATTTACAAATATGTAACCACTCAAATATACATGTAACATACACAGGTTGGTTTACAGATATGTGCTGCAATATTGTTGTGCACAGATACTCATGTACTCAAGAAACAACAGATAAATGAAACTTTTAGAAGCAATTTTCTTGTCCCTACCTAAACTTTACAGTTGGGTCACCAGATGGCTCTTAGAAGTTCTTTTTCTTAGTGTAGAAACAAACATTCAGTTTTTCAAACGATTGTTGTTAGCCTTTTTGTTATTTTGCAGACCTTGGAAAGACGCTGTGGAAGATAGTTAAAAGCTAGTTTTTTTGGCGTGTCCTCCATGCTTGGAGACAATTCTACAGATAAGAGTAGCTTCCTGGAATCAAGCACTGGTATGTGGGCTGAGACTCCGGGAAGAGAAGACTGACTACATTGTATTTATAAGGGTGTGCTTTCCAGGACTGGTATATGTTATTGAATCAAGGACGTTAGGGTATTTCTACACTAAAAGCTTTAAAGCTGCACATCAGCAGTGCTGCAGCTGTCTTGATATATTATAGACATTTAATACAGTGGCAGAAGGGGATTTTCCATCACTGTACTATATCCACACCTTCAAGAGGCAGCAGCAAGGTGGACAGAATAATTCTTCCAGCAACATGTCTGTGTCTACACCAAGACTGAGACCAACTTTACTTTGGCTCTCTCAGAAGTGTGAATTTTTCACCTCCCTCAGAAACATAGCTGGGTAAATCTATGTTTCAGGTGTGGATCAGGCCTCAGTTTTTACCCTGATTCAAAATCACCATTCCATTTCCCCGCCCTGCCCCCCCCACTGGGAAGACAACCTGCAAGGGTTAAAATGGAAACAGATTGAAATGAAACACTGGTGCCAGAAGAAGGGGCAATTTTGTAATAAACAGAAGTGCCAAATGAGAGGGCTTTAATTTTTAGAATAGCATTAGATAAAATTCAGACCAAAAAAAAAAAAACCCTCTGAAAAAAATATCTCCCTTTATTAGTTATAAATATTTGTATAGGTTTATTAAACCCCAGTGTTAGCTGCAGAATGATTTCAGTAAACACTAGCACATATGCTCTATAACCTTTGATTTCATACTGCATTTTTTTATAAAATATAATATAAATGACTTGAAGTTCCATTACACAATAACACCAGTACATAGTAATAGGTACCTGTATTTTAGGTTGCATTCAAAAGTAACATGTCTCTGTGAACTTTCCAACTCATGTCCCAATCTGATACTTGGCCAGAGATGTAAAGAAGAATTAGTTTGAAACCTGGGTTTATTTGCCATAAATAGCTAATGTTATTGAATATTAAACTTATACTGATGATGAAAGACAGATCTGACTAATAGAGAATCTTCATAATAGAGCAAATTAATTATCTAGTATGTACAACATAGAGCTTTGAGGGATAAGTGGCTTAATTTTCTTAGTTTCTTTTAATAGGACAATGAGTAAAACCTTGTAGGCACACTGTAAATCAGTTAATACAATTCTATTTTTAAAGTGTTTTATTTTTTTAATACAATTGTGGCTTTGATGTGTTATGTATAGAACATGACATTAACAAAAACATAGCAACATTTGAACAAAAAGAAAAGATGGGGCCAGAAAGATATGGATTGGTATACCAGCTCAGAACATCTGTTTTTCTTATCTTAGACAGTTGCCAGGTCCAGATGCTTCAGAGGAAAGTGCTAGAAAAGTTATTGGACAATTAGGCTGTGTCCACACCAGGATTTTATTTTGAAATAACGACTGTCATTTTGAAACAGTAAAACCTTGCGTGCAATCAAAATAGCCGTTGTTCCAAAATGGTTGTTTCAAAACAATGCCATTCGGACATGTTATTTCAAAATAACAGTAATTTTGAAATAACACTTTTGTCCTTCTTCCCAGGGTGCCTTCCTTTTTGTATATATTGGGTGGGGGAATGGCTCAGCAAGGGGGCTATGTTGCCACACCTCCCGTGCTGCCCCTCTCCTGAAACAAAATAGCATGTCCACACACAGGGCATGCTATTTCACTTTGAGGGTTTCCCTTATTTTGAATTAACATTTTCTTATTTTGATTTATTTTGAAATAAGAATTTATTTCAAAATAACTTATTTCAAAATAACAGTTTACGTGTGAACACAGCCTTATATATTATCGTACCCGTGAGAGATACTTACTTCTCCCAACCCTCTTTTAGTTAGTTGTTGGCTTTGGCCTGAAGCTTAAGAGTTTACCTAATATTTTTATCATATAGAATGTAACTATGGGTGCTCTCACCAATCACATAAATGCTTAATCCTTTTTGAATTGTGTTAAGCCCCATGTTGGTTTTGTGTCTAAATGAGAATGCTGGCAAAGCTGACTACAGGTATGTCCACATGAGTCTTTTATTTTGAAACAACACTGGTTGTTTTGAAATAAAAAACTGAATGTCCACACAATATTTTCTTATTTTGAAATGACAGGCTCTGTCATTTCGAAATAAGAACCATCATTTGAAAACAGCTTAAACCCCATTCATTTCGGCTATGTCCACACATACATCATTAATTTGAAATAAGCTATTTTGAAATGAGTTATTTTGAAATAAAGTCCTTATTTCAAAATAAGTTAATTCAAATTAAGAAAATGTTAATTAGAATTAAGGGAAAGCCTACTTTTGAAACAGCTGTTATTTCAAAATGGTTATTCTGAAATAAGGCCGTTTGGACATGTTGTTTCAAAACACTTGTTTCAAAACAAGATGCCCAAACAGCCTTATTTTGAAATAACCATTTCGAAATAACATCTGTTTCAAAAGTTATGTCCACACAGGCTTCTTATTTTGAAATGTTTTCGTGTCCGAATGCAGTTGTTTCAAAACAACTGTTTCGAAACAACGGCTATTTCGATTAGATGTGAGGTTTAATGGTTTCGAAATAATGGTACGTCGTGTGGACATGCCGCTTCTTATTTTGAAACAACAGAGGTTGTTTCGAAATAAGAAGCCTGTGTGGACATACCCTTCGAAACGGCTGATATTTTGAAATGGTTATTTTGAAATAAGGCCGTTTGGACATATTGTACTTGTTTTGAAACAACATGTCCAAATGGCCTTATTTCGAAATAACCATTTTGAAATAACAGCTGTTTCGAAAGCAGGCTTTCCCTTAATTCTAATTAACATTTTCTTAATTTTAATTAACTTATTTTGAAATAAGGACTTTATTTCGAAATAACTCATTTTGAAATAACTTATTTCAAAACGACGTATTTGTGGACATAGCCTACCTTATTTGCTGCCACAGTTAAGTGGTTGAATTGTAAGTAATCTAATATGTGTCCATAGTTAAAGTGCAGATCCAGAGAACAGTCACAGATGGGAAAGTTTTGCCCTTTGTCTTAAATGATTCCTAAAATGTCAAGAATAGACTAGCAAAAAGTAGCAATTTGAATAATTGTCAGTTTTCATTTCTATAACTTGAATACAATAATAAATCATGGGAAGTCACTCTGTGTTTCAGAGTTAAACTTGTTAATTAATTAACAATTAGCAGGTTACTCTATGAATTCAGGATGGATGAAACTTGAAAAATATGGTATTTCTATTATAAATTCATTTGTTATTTTTGAAATCTCAGCATGAAATGTCAAAAGTTTTAAATTTGTTTTCACAAAAAAAAATGACAAAGTCATCTTTCTCATTGAAAAAATAATAAAAGTGGAGTGAGACATTCATGTTTGGAATTGAAGTTATGAAGAAAAGAAAGAAGGAGTAGAGTATCAGAAGCACATTTTTGTAACATATACCATACACAGATATATGAATAGAAGAGATTGAAGAGGATGATTGTCGACTGTGAGACTAGTGATTATTAATTCATAGAGAAGTATCTGATAGTTTGATGTGGATGCAGTTTCTATTGATTTTATTGTTGGTTCTTATAAGCCAGTTTATATATATATTTTTCTAATGTTTGCTGTTAGATGTTATTGGAATAAACATTAACTCTTGACCACAAATAACTCTCTCATTTATAAGTCACCTCCGTATAAAAGCAAATGGAAGTCAATAATTTTGTTTAGACCTTAAATGTACAGATGGGATGAGTGAGGCTTGCGTTTTCTGCCAAACTATCCTCTGGTTTCTGTTTAGGATTAGTCACTACATAAAACAGTTTTAAAACTAATGACCTTTGACCTTCCAAATCTAAAAAGAAAAAAAAAAAACTTTTGCAGACTCTAGTACAGAGTTAGGCCATGATTTTTCATGTGCTTAACTTTAGGCATGTATGCAGCCTCATTGACTTTAATGGAATTACTCCTGTTTTTACTATTAAGTACATATGTTAGAATTTAGAGGCTCAGATTCTAAAGAATAGGGAAATTTTTACTGAAAAAAAATGAAGTGGATTTTTTTTAAACAAATCATGTTGACTTTTGCAGTTAGTATTTTTTTATTGGGAGGGGTATTTTCTAGCAAAGACCTTTACAAAATAATGTTGGGCATTTGTCCATATGTTTAATCAGTCTACAATATTGATCCAGAGACAGATCTATGTAGCACTTACTGGAGATACAAACATGGAATAGTAGAAGTGCTGCTAATGAGAATATATTATTACTGATTGATGTATATGGCTGGTGTGCTTTTACAGTGTCTGCCACACAAATGGCTGACTATACACAATAATGTCATTGCCTCTCCTAAATGCAGATGAATATTCTATAAATATTTTAGAATGTAACAAAGTACTTTTACAGGCCTCTTGTTTGGGACAGGCAGAGACCTTTAAATATGGAATACTCAATCCAAAGCTTGTCAGAGTAAATTAGTAGCGCTGCTAATAAAATACCGAGGCTGGTTAGCAAGCACTTCTTGTTCCTCATTAACCAAATTACTTCCAGGTCATACATCACAATAATGCCTCTTTCATGCTTAATTGCTTAAATAAATGTGTAATTAATGGCCTGTAATGTGATTATGAAACTGTGTAGAAATAGTGTTGTACCTTCCTGCAATCATTGGATTTGTTTAGCAGACTGCAATATTACTTTTGTCAACCATTATGTAATTAAAACAATCTAAAATTTAAATGTATAGTTTAACCACTGTGTGTAGGAACTATAGAAATGCATGTACTACAATGCTGGAAAGCTCAAGAAGGTTACTACATTCCCTTCTGGATACCACACAGAACATGAACAAAAAATTATAAGCTACATATATGTTAATCAACATAAATGAACACAAGCAAGTATAGTAATAAATTGTTGCAAAGAGGTGAATCAAACATCCTTAATTAAAACAATCAGTGCAATTTACATATTGCTGTTGGATATTAAAAATAAAATTAGAAATTGAAGCTAGAAGGAGGGAAGCACTGATCTTTCATTCCCCTGTCTACCTTGGGACCCAGGTGGATCACACAGGGCTTCAAGAGGTGTGATTTTCCCTGCTGAAGTCAAGGAGATGGGAGATAAGTGAGGTGGCAGCCTCCTTGCTGAACTCCATCTCCCTGGCTGTGTTCACACAGCACTTTTGTTTCGAAAAAACCTCGTTGTTTCGAAACAA
>ML681996.1:21619533-21631771 GCA_007922195.1 Podocnemis expansa
TTCTGGGGCTGCAGGGTGAGCCAGCAGCGGCTCACCCCCAGGGGTAACGAAATAGCATGTTCACACTGTGAACTTGCTATTTCGTTTCCCGCTTTTTGTTTCGAAATAACCCTGTGTGTGTGAACACAGCCCCTGGGTGCAGAGGTAAAGGGTCTGTCTAGCTTCAGCTTCCAGTGCTAATAGACCAAGATCAAATCACTTCTTGAACTTCTTTTTAAGTTAAATAGATTGAATATTTTTAATCTCTTATGGTAAAGCAGAGTATTGGATTTTGAATCATACTTGCAGCTCTTCCTTGAATGCTTCTCAATTTTTCAAAATCCAAAACTAGACACAGCATTTTGGTGATGGTGTCAGTAATGTGGAAGCCATATCACCACCATCATTCTGCTCAACATGCAATAGCAATACTATCTCCCTACTTCTGCTCAAAACTTATATGGTCAAGGATCATTTTAGCACTTTTAGCCATAGCAAAAAAAAAAAAAAAGTAACGAGTCTTGTGGCACTTAGGGTGTGTTCACACAGCAGTCTTATTTTGAAACAACAGAGGTTGTTTCGAAATAAGAAACGCCATGTTCACACGACGTACTGTTGTTGTGAAACAACTTGAACCCCATTTGGTGTCGAAACAACGTTGTTTCAAAAGGCTTGTTTCAAAACAATCCCATCAGAACATGTTGTTTTGAAACAACGGTTGTTTCAAAACAACTGTCTGACCTTCCTCCCGGGGTGCTCAGCACCCTGGGGAACAGGAAGTTCCTGCCTTGGCGTGCCTGGCAGGCAATGTGGCTATAGCCTGACAGCCACATAGCATTCCAGGCAGGGACCTCTGCTGGGGGGGCCACTCAGGGCCACTGTGTGGACCCCTGATGATGTCTGCTGCCTCTTGGGTGTCTGGCAGAAGCCAGACATCATGCCCCGGTTCCGGTCCTCACACCAGAACTGGGACATCTATGCGGACATTGCTGTGGCGATGTCGGAGGCGGGCCATCCTCGGACCTTGGAGCAGGTACGGAGCAAAGTAAAATCACTCCGGCAGGAGCATGCCCGGACCTGGGAGGCCCGGGAGCTTCAGGGGGCAGGCAGCTCCGCCACCTGCCCCTACTTTGAGGAGCTCAATGCCTTCCTGGGTCCAGAGCCCAGTGGTCACCCTGCTGAGGCTCTGGACTCAAGAGGCCATTGGAGCCCCTCATCGGGCCCAGATGCCCCAGGCTCCAACATCTCCTTCGGGGGGCCTCCAGCCGCACCACCACCACCTGCCTCACAGGCCACCCCCAGCAGCCCTGACCTCTTCGCCAGGCCTGAGGCAGAGAGCAGCCTGGAGGACCAGGGGCTGATCACCGTCCCTGGGTCCGACACCAAGCTGGGGATGTCACAACGGACCTCTGGAGCCCCTGTGAGTAAGTATTCCCCTCCCACTGAGGCACGCAGGGCTGGGCCTGTCCAGCAGGTCCTGGGCAGCGAGGGGGCCAGGGCTGGGCATCGGGGCAGGTAGGGCACAGGGTTGGCAGGTGCAAAGGCCCCCCCATGGCCACGGGTCCCACTGAGACGGGTGGCACTGGGCTCACAGGCCCCTGTGTGCCTGGGGATGGTGAACAGGGGCTGGCTGGTAAAGATGCATCTTGGGTGGGGTGGACAGCATGCAGGCCACACCACTGGCAGGTAGCCTTGGGAGACCCCCTAGATTGAGGCATGGTTGAGTCCAGCTCACCCCCGTGGGCACCACTAGCATGTGTGTCTCCAGGGTATGATTACCAGATGGCGGGCAGAAGGAGGACATGGTCCTCTTTGTACTGTCCTGTTCTTTTTATCCTCACATTCCCAGTCTGGCAGGCCGTCTAAAATACAGGGGTTTGTTAGGCTTTTTACTGTAGGGGTTGAAGGAGCCTGCAATGCCATAGAATACAGATTTGTACAGGCAGGTGGTCCAGGGCCCCCTAAACCCCAACGACTACCTCAGCCAGACAACATTTTTGCCCAGGTTCCTCCAATGTCCTCCATCGGGTACTGTCCTGGCCTCCTTCCGAGGCTTTGAGGACCGGGAACCCCACCCCAGGGCAATGTCCCATGGAATCCTGGGACCTGTTGGCAGTCAGGGCAGGGGTGTGTGCTGCAGACAGGTGCAAACAGACAGGGCCAGCGGGCAGCAGGGGCCAACTGTGTTTTCTGCTTCCCTCCAGCAGGTCACAGAGCTGTTCGCCAGCTGCCACCACCACCAGCAGCCAGACGCCAGAGCCCCCGGGCACCCCGGCAGCAGACGAGGGCCCCCCGGTTGCATGCTGAGCTCCTGGAGAGCCTCGAGGAGCTTGGCCAGGAGATACACGCAGCCACCCAGGCTACGAGGAGGGACCAGATGCGGCTCCAGGAGGCCGCTCTCCGTGCTAGCGAGCGGGGTGTCGCCGCGGAGGACAGGCTCACTGCAGCCGTCGAGACCAGGCTGGCCCTGGCACTGGAGCAGCTGGCAGAACAGCTCCCAGCCACCATAGTGGACCATGCTGCTGCCATCAGGGAGCTGGCAGAGCGGCGGGCCTCACCACACCATGCCGAGACTTCGCCACTTGGCCCTCCCCGGTGGCGACGACGGGAAGAGGGCGGCTGTGGGTGCGGGCGGGGTACGCCACCTCCCCCTGGAGCCTCCCACAGTCCATGACTGAACTCCCCCTGCCCCCCAGACTTTTCCACCCCCTTCCCCTCCCAAGTTGCTGCCCCCTCCCCAAATTCCCCCTTCCCCTCCCAAGTTGCTGCCCCTTCCCCAAAACCCCCAAAGTCCCCCTTCCCCTCCCAAGTTGCTGCCCCCTCCCCAAAACCCCCAAAGTCCCCCTTCCCTGCCCCAAACCCCCATTGTAAATAAACCCCTGTTGAATCGCCTTTGTGGTTTTCAGTGTTTTTATTGGGGGTAGTTGACAGTGCGGGTTTACAGGTAGGGGCTGGCTATGGGTGAACGGGGGAGAGGGTGGTGTGGGGCAGGGCAGGCCTGGCCCTCACAGTTCCTCCTCAGTGAAGGCAATCCGGAGAGTGTCGTGCATGGAGAGGGCTCGCTGTGATGGCAGTTCTCTTGTGGGCACAGGTCTGGGTTCTGCGAAGTCCCCAGCGAGGACTCAGGCCTCAGCCTCCCACACCAGTTGGATGGGCTCACCCCACTGGTCACAGAAGTTGTTGAGGGCCACACATGCACTGATGACCTGGGGCAGGGTCCTCTCTGCGAGGTGGAGATGGGTGAGGAGGCACCTCCAGTGGGCTTTGAGGCGGCCGAATGCCCGCTCCACCACCTGGCGGCAGCTGGTCAAGCGGCAGCTTGTTCGGGTCCAGGGGCCCTTCATATGGCTGCATAAGCCAGGGCCACAGGGGGTAGGCTGCATCAGCCATGATGAGGACAGGCGCCTCTACTCCCCCGAGATTGATGTTGTGAGGGGGGAAGAAGGTGCTCATCTCCATATCCCGGTAGAGGGAAGAGTTCTGGAGGACCCTGGTGTCGTGGGCCCTCCCTGGCCATCTGATGTACACATTCTGGAAGAGGCCCCGGTGGTCCACGAGGGCCTGCACAATCATGGAGTGGTACCCCTTGCGGTTGTGGTACTAGGCGGCCCTCTGCTCTGGGGCTCTCACGGGGATGTAGGTGGCGGCGAGAATCCCCACACAGTTGGGGAAGCCGAGGGTGGCCATCCCAGGAATGGTGTCCTGTATGTGGTGAACAGTGGCGTGCTATTGTTTTCTTTTCTGGGGGCCTTTCCTGTAGTAGTTGACTGTGGGGTACCTTTCTGGCCCTGTCAATCTGTTTCTTTACTTCTCCAGGTGGGTATTTAAAAAAGCTTGATAGAGATCCTGAAGATGTCTGTCTCTGTCTGAGGGATCAGAACAAATGCAGTTATATCTTAGGGCTTGGCTGTACACAATGGATTGTGTGATGTGTTCAGGATGGAAGTTTGAGGGATGTAGATGATTATACCGAACAATAGGTTTTTGGTGTAGAGTGGTGCTGATGTGTCCAGCCCTAATTTATACTGTAGTGTCCAGAAAGTGGCTCTCCGGTGTGGAATGCTCCAGGCTCAATTTGATTGTGGAGTGGAAACTGTTGAAATCTCTGTGGAAATTTTCAAGAGCATCCCTGCCATGAGTCCAGACAATGAAGATGTCATCAGTGTAGCATAAGTAGAGGAGAGGTGCTTTGGACTGAGACTTGAGAAACATTGTTCTAAGTTGCCCGTAAAAATGTTGGCATATTGTGGGGCCATGCAGGTACCCATAGCAGTGCTACTGACTTGGAGGTATAAATTATCCTCAAATCTGAAATGGCTGTGGGTGAGTGCAAAGTCACAAAGTTTAGTCACAAACTGTGCTGTAGCATCATCTGGGATGGTTATTCTAATAGCTTGTAATCCATCCATAGCATGTCACTGGGAAATCAAGTTCGGTTGATTATTTGCCATGACTAATAATTTATACCAGAGGCACTTCTTCCCGGGATACAGTCCCCCATTTTGTAAATGTGATATACTTTTTTTTTCCTCTTATGCATGGCCTTGCATTTGGCTGTATTAAAATGCACATTGCCCAAATGAACCTGGCTTGCTAACTAATATGATTGCCCTGTATAGCTAATGTGACTTTCTGATTCTTTACCTCCCTACCACTTTGTCACATTTGAAAATTTAACTGACAATAATTCAATATTTTCTCTTAGGTTGTTGATAAAGACATTGAAAAAATGTTTCTGTTTTGTTTTGTTTTTTCCAAAATCCCCCTGGAAACCCTCTCTTTGGAAACTCCTCATTTACAATTTTTTTCTTAAATCCACTAATTAGCCAGTTTTTAATGTGTTTATTATCTAGTACGTTGAGTTTATATAGTGTTGATTTTTAGTGAGAATATTGTGTGGCAGTCATTCAAGTAATGTATAACAAACTAAATACGTTGCACCAAAACAATCATCTTTGTCAGCCAAATTGTAACCACATAAAAATAATCTCAAGTTTGTTTGAAAAGACGTATTTTCCATAAAACTGTGTTTACTAGTAATTATGCTTCTATCATTTAACTCTTTACTGAGTATGTCCTGAAACAGTCCTTCAATAATTTTGTCCAAGACTGGTGTCAAGATATCATCACAGGTAACCTCAATTTACCATTTTTATGTATCAGCATACTATCTTACTTCCAGTATTCTGGAACTTCCTCACTATTTCCAGAAATCTGGCGGAATGTGGCGCCTGATTCACAATCATGTCCAGGGAACGCTGGGTTAAAATCTCAGTTTGTGCTTCATGATCTTGGGCCTTGTTCATGGCCACTTCAGTCACCAAAATAATCTACAGCAAATTTAAATCATGCCAAATGTCAGTGGTTTCTTGTTGACTGTTCCAAAGACCAAGGATCAATTTACAATAAGGATACCCTAGCTATGTTCTCTTTTCCTTGAACATCCCGGCATCTGTGTAGGACTCACAGTATGATAGAAATAACAGAAACACAGGGTGAATGCAAGAATGTCTTCATTTCTTGTTTACAGAGACTGTTACATTTTTAAATATGGTTCCTACTAGTCCCTTTGAATAGTGGCTCTAAATATTCACAACTACACAGATGCCAGAGCTACTAAAGTAGCACTGCGACTTCATACCTTTCCTATGCAAGGGGATTGTTTAACTGGCTAGAGTTTCCTTCTTTAAGGCAGCATTACACCATGAGATGATGCAAAGCTACGCAAATGGACTTGAAACTCAGGACCCAGATATTTAACAGCCTGATTTGTGGCACAGTTAGGCAGTTGGATGTTGTAATGCTATGATTTGAACGTGAAAAAAGGATGCTATTATTCATGGGCACAGTTGCATAATTGAGGCTGGGGATGAAAATGAGATCTTAAGAGTAAGTATTGAAGAATTTTAGCACAGATGGGAAGCCGATCAAGGGGGGGCTTTTAAATTGGGAAAGCTAGAAACTTGTGAAGGTATACGTATTGCAGACCATTTGTAATCTCCTAAAATAAGGAACTGATGCTGTGTTTTTGATAGAAGAGATATATGAAGTAAAAATAATTTAAAATTACTCATACAAGGTGACAGCTCAAGATATTAAAGAACAAATAGATTAAGCAGGTAAGTATACAGGGAATTAAAACTTATACAAAAGGAGAACTTGGAGAAGCAAGTATTGGCCCTTCACAGAAATGTTTCATTAGTGGAAATGTCAAACAAATTGTCCAAGGAATAGCTATGTTAAACCTGAAGCTGATATTTAAGCTCTGCAGAGAGAGAAGGATAAATATCCCATATACAATAAATAATCTCACTAAAATTGAGGCAGATTTATCATATTATTTCAAATATATAGAAAATATAATTAATATAGCTGCACTAGGATCACAGAGCCATGTCTTCAGCTGATGTAAATTGGTGTATCTATTGAAAATCTTTTGACTACGAACACTGGGCCACAAGATATCAGATGCTAACATCTGGTATATTGAAATACAATTGAATAAAAGGATGATTAATTCTCACACCAGTAACAAGTGCTTAGAGGACTTGCTGTGTTTCAGGGATCAAACACAAATTTCAGAATGTATAGTGAAAAAAACAATGTTGTCTAACTAAGTTCCAAAGGGGCAGCTGTGTTAGTTTAGTAAAGCAAAAAAAGCAAGGAGTCTTGTGGCACTTAAAGAGTGTGTTCACACAGCATTCTTATTTTGAAACACCGAGGTTCTTTCAAAATAAGAAATGCCATGGCCACACGACGCACGGCCATTTTGAAACAAGGAAACCCTTTGTTTCGAAATGGGAGCCATTCTTTCGAAATGGCTTAAACCCAATTTCCTATTGAAACAAGGTTGTTTCGAAACCAGTAGTTTTGAAACAACCCTGTGAGGGCATGTTGTTTTGGAACGAAGTGTTCCAAAACAACATTTGACCTTCCTCCCAGGGTGCTAAGCACCCTGGGAGGAAGGGCTACCCCCTCAGCACCCTGGCCAGGGAACCCTCAGCAGCCTGTATGTGAAAAATATTTCTTCTGTGCAAATTTTCAGAACTGGTGCCCAAATTTGTGTGCACTCCAGTGAGTGTGGTCAAACTTGTGAGCACAATGAAGCAAGTGTATATGATGCAAAGAATACCTTAATTTTATTTTGATGTGGTGATGGAAATGATTTTATAAATTAGAAAACCTTAATTGAAACATGTTACTTGAAATCACCTTCTCAAAAGTAGCATATTAGCACTGTTGAATTTTTGTGGGCATGCTTTAGTTTGTTGTGTGGGCGGGTTTCATGACCTGTGTGTGCATCCACATGCGCACAGATTAGCAGGAACATAGGTAGAAGTACCTATTTTCTTGTATAACCCTTCCAAAAAGCCAAATCCTGTACCATGAAGGTTTATTACTTACTTTACTGAGAACATGTCTGGGCTATAGGGGGTTAGACTAGATGACCTCATGAGGTTCCTTGCAGCCTTAATATTCTATGATGCTATGGTGTGGATGAGAGTCCAATGTCAATGTACTAGGTAGTGGTATCCCCTCTTTTTGCTGTTGTGTAGCCATGTGGAAAGGGATGGTGGCAGAAGAAGGGACTCACAATTTTTAATCAGGGGAGCTTCTTCACATGTTGGATGTTTTCTGTCCTTACATCCCCACATCTCTCTTCTATACAACACAGGATTAAGTCCTACGGCAATGTCAAAAGTGAGCTGTGTTCCATAGATGAGAATGATTGCAACAGAAGAAGATATGGGATCTGATACTATCAGCCACATAAAGACGCTTTACATTTAAAAAAAAATGAACAAGAGACTGGCATGTGCTGATGTGGTGCTGAGAAGATTTAAGTAACACAGTCACAGGGATTGTGAAGGAGATGGCATATGATGCAAGATGCACATGTTCATTATTCTGTGACTTGTCTGTTGAGAGGGAAATTATCAGAAGTAGCCCCCCCCCAAAAAAAAACCTCATTAAAGTAGCCAAATCAGCTAAAGCAAAAGTCATTTCTGTGACAAAAATCACTTTGACAATTAATCATAAAGAGAGCTGGGCCCTGATCAGGACTGTGGAGGTTCTATTTTTACTGTAAAACCCAAACACTTTTCAGGGGGATGGAATAGCTAAATTTTGAATCTTTTTGCCTTCACCTTGTAAGAAAGGGTCAACAAAAATATTTTTAAGAAAAGTCTATAACTATAATAATGACTGGAAATGAAAGCAAACTCTTTCTGATATTCACAAGGTAATAGATTCAAGTGGCAGCCGTGGACCTGTAAACACATCTTAGAACTGGTGGCTTTATACATCAGTCCTGGAAAAGGTGACGAAGATTTTTACCTGTGTTTATGACTTAAGTTTATTATGAAGTCCCTTATCTTCATCATGCATAACTGGCTTTATAACTTTTAAGTTTGCTCAAGGAACTAAGTTTACCCTCTAATCACAAAGAAACTATCAGCTGGAAAAATTGAAGTTTGAGTCATTTTATGTGGTAGCTGGCTTGCCAAATGTTAGTTACAGCTAAAATTTAGCACTTTGCATTATGATAAGTTTCTGGATGGTAGCTGTGTTTGTCTGTATACAGGAAAAACAACAAAAGTCCTATGGCATCTTAAAGGCTAACACATTTCTTTGGGCATAAGCTTTTGTGGCCTTGCAACCCATTTCATCAGATGCCGAAATTTAGTTAAAGAAGCAAGGAGTCTTGTGGCACGTAAAGACTAACAATTTTTTTTTTATTGCATGAGCTTTCATGGGAGAAAATTCCACTTTGTCAGATGCTTTGAAGAATTTAGTTGTGTCTTATGACATCATCCAGGGATAAGCTGTACTTACAGTGTAAGCATTATCACGCAGCTCCCATTGAAGAAACCTGAAGACTCTGATTCATATAAGTTGGAGCTGAGTTAGACCCCGATTGACAACCTGCAGTTAATATTTAAAAGTGATATGATTAATATTATAGTGAAATAGTCGAGGTTACCTGATTATTTACGTGAAATTTCACTCAAAACTCAGACTGAACCTTGAGCTCAAATTTTGGAGGTTAAAAAATATGAAGATGGATGATTTTTTCCTATTTTTCATTTCTGGATCAAAAATGAAAGCGCAAAAATACCACAAAAATGGTCTTTTTCACCAAGGAGTTATTTGAAAGCAAGAAAGCCAAAAAAGTTTATCTCATAAGATTCTAATTCAGATTTTTAAGTACAAGGAAAATAAGCTTCACTCAGTCATCTGTGCAAACCAAAACCAAAATTGGCAGTTATGAACTCTTTTGTCATTTTTGCAGAAAAGGATGTATTTTTTCAAACGTATAATTTAACTTATTCTCACCATACTTTGTACCAGCAAAATTTTCAATGGCATTATATAGGAGTGAATATTAATGCAAGAGAGGAGAGGGAGATAAATTTCACTAGAGGAAAATAATGCTGATTTTCAGGCATGGGAGCAGATAGCACTTAATGTGAATATGGTGAATTAGATTTCTCCCCTTTTCCTCTTATTAAACAGAAGATACCAAACAATGAGGTTTTCATGTCCATCCTTCCCACACTGGTAATGAGGAAGATGATTACATTGGTTATATCCACACGCAAGCAGGAAAATTGATTTAACCTAAAGCAATTTGATTAATTTGCCATAAAAATCATTAAATCGCTTTCAGTTAAATGGATTTAAAAGGTCCACACCAAAAACAAAAAACAAAACCCACAAATCAAACTAGCGTGTCCAAGGACTGTACTTGCTAGTTTGCTCTAGCAGAGGGGCATGCTGGGAGGTGTGGGAGCCATGTTGCCACCCATTCCCCTGCCTGGCTCTCTCCAGGAGAGCCAGTGGCAAGGGAAAAGCATCCCCCACAAGCTCTGGGCTCCCTGAGCCCAGGGTGGGGGGGAAGACATCCCGCCAGATGGACTGCAGACTCGGCACAGCCAGGCTTGGGGGAGAAGGGAGCCCTGCCTATAGCCAGGGGGCAGGGGAAGAGACCTCAGCATGTCCAGTGTCCAACAGTGTTTGGGGGGCCAGAGAAGGGATCCCCATGGCCCAACAGCCCCAGCGGCTCCAGCCAGGCAGCAGGAAAGGGATCCCCGCTGCCTGGAAGCCCCAGTGTGGGCTCCACCCAAGTGGTGGAGAAGGGATCCCCACTGCCTGGCACCCCCACAATGTCCAGGCAGCAGGGAAGGGACCTCGCATTCCCTGTGCTCCCGCAGCTAGCCAGGCAGTGGGGAAAAGAGCCCCGCCCCCAACCCCAGCTGCAGAGCGCTTGCCGGTGGTGGGGGAAGGAACCCCTGGGCAGCTAGAACCATGTTAGCTGGGCTGCAGGGAATGCTCCCCCAGCTCCCAGCATGCTCCCTGGGCGCCAGGGCAGACAGGACCCGTACGCTGTGGAGCTGCAGCTAGGCTTGGGAAGGCTCTTCTCCCCACCACCCACCTAGTGGTGGGAGCACTGGGAATGTGGGGTCCCCTCCTCACCACCCAGCCAGTGGGGGGGGAGCCAGGGTTGTGCGAGTCTCTTCTCTACTGCCTGGCCAGTACAGGGCTGCTGGTCAGTTGGGATCTCTTCCAAGCTGGAGCCTGCACTAGGGTGCTAGGCAGTGAGGGTCCCTTCCTCACCTTCCCGCCCCCCTCATGGTCCTTTCCTCCTCCCTGTCCAGGGTGCTGGAGGAGGTCTTCCTTCCTGGGTGCCATGCATCCTGGGAGGAAGAAGGTCAAACAGGGTTAAGTCAGGACAACTGTTGTTTCAAAACAACCCATCCGAACAGTGTTGTTTCAAAATGACCATTTCAATTCAACGGTTATTTCAATTCCCTACCAGTCTTACTTTTTTGCTCTAACTTTTTTTTGTTTTGATATGATGGAGCTCATCATATCAAAACAACAGAACGTCATGTGGGCCTGATTTTTTTAAAGTGAAACAACCAGCATTGTTTTTCTTTAAAACCTATGTGTCGACATTCCCATTGTCTTGCTTCCCCATGATGACAACCTCAGGGGTGTGTGTTTGTTTTTTTTGTTTGTTTGTTTGGTTGGTTGGTTGGTTGGTTTTTAAAGACAGTTATACAAGAAATTTTGTTCAGACATGAGATCGTATACTCTTTGTCTTTTTTTGTAAATGTGTATTTTTAATGGTATAATTTTTTAAATATGTGTCATAAGATGATTTCTTCCAGATCCATGTCCTGTCCTTCTCAGCCTTGTTTCATGGAGTCTATCTGTTATCTGAATTCTTATATTTGCTTCTGTCACTTATCTGAAAGACTGTTATGCTTCTTAAAAAAAAAACACTCTTCTTTCTCATAGCAGCAAAACGCTTGAATAGTGTGTGTGTGCACGCACACATGCAGGTGCATTTTGTTCTAGGAATGCTACTTCAACAAGTTGGAATATTTGTTTCTGAAGGTAGTGATGTTAGATGTCAATATACTCTTGAAAGAGTAAAACAAATAAGAAGTCCTGTGGCACTTCTAAGGACTAATAAATTTATTTATAGCATGAGCTTTCATGAGTGAAAATCCCATTTTGTCATGTGCTTTCAGGCTCCACTCTTTTAGAAGTTTTCTGTTGTGCACTCATGGATCTTCATCTATTGCATTGTCCCTATGGAGTGTAGCTGTCATGAAGAGTTATTGTAGCACCACGTGAAGACCTCAGTTACTACAGTCCTTTCTAATCAATCTTTGAACATGGCCACTTATTAAATGAGGAGCACAAGAATAAAATACTCCTGGAAACCTGCATTACTTAATGTCCCGGCTACTGCATTTTGTACCAATTGGAGTTCCTTCAGGAATGAGAGATTGTTCCTAGATATGCATTGCAGCAAACTACAGGGACCCAAGAGAGAAATGCTAAGGGGAAAGGTGTTCAGGAGTCTTTAAGGAAAGAGATTCTAACATCTAGACCAGCCTGCCAGTAGAACCGAATTTTCCTTCACTGCCTCTGGAAATGCCTAAGCCTATTGTAACCTCTAAGGCTGTGTTCACACAGCCTCCTTATTTCAAAACAACAGAGGTTGTTTCAAAATAAGATTTCAGCTGTTCACATGACGCACGGTTGTTTCGAAACAAGTAAAACCTAGACCATGGGCGAAACAACGTTGTTTTGCAACGGTTGTTTCGAAGCAACGCCATGCGAATGTGTTGTTTCGGAACAAGATGTTTCGAAACAACAGTTCAAGGCGTGCCCCCTCAGCACCCTGGCCAGGGGACACCCCTCAGCACCCTGGCTAGGGTGCTGAGGGGTGTCCCCTGGCCAG
>ML681996.1:21646761-21665728 GCA_007922195.1 Podocnemis expansa
CCTTGAGACAAGTTTGATGCTAATGGGCTGAGGTAGGAGGAAGCCAGGAAAAAAAAAAGCAAAGAACTGGATCCAAACGTACATGGCTGTAGTTTTAGGGTCCCTAAATTGGAACCTGGAGTACTGAGTAGTTCCAGATTTCCCTACAAGTCACAGATAAAGAAATCCCAAAAAGGGGATAGGGCTTATCCAGGAGCCTGAGCAATGGAATGAGATTCCAAGGGCTCTGGGTTGGACCTGATGACCTTAGCAAAAGAAAAACAGATAGTTTGTTTATTGGACTCTTTAATACCATGGGAGCATTTGGACTTTGTGACTTGGCTGGGTGCTCAAGCCAGTGAAGATCTGCCAGGATTGGTAAAATAACTGATATAATTTACCTTTTGCTTTGAGGTTTTCAGCAGTTCACAAGACCTTATTATGTCCTAACAATAAGATCTTACATTCATTTCCAGTTTAAGGTCCAGTCTTCCATTACATGCACTTCATCTTCAAAGCATCTGATGAAGTGGGATTTTCTCCCACAAAAACTCATATGATAAACTTGGTAGTCTTTAAGTGCTACAGAACTCCTTCCTTTTATTCCCAAAACTATGAACATTGGTGGGATTTTGGAATGAACAAGCAATGCAGTTATCAGGTTATTCATCTGAAAAATTCTGTTTTAAATCAAGATGCTTGCAAATTCTGATAACACTATCCTACAGCAAAGTCTCTGGATACGCTTCGGCGAACCTACAGGAGAGTGGTCCAAAACCCCTTAATGCATCATCCTCCAAATGAGGAAATTATAAAACCCTCAGGCTGTCTACACAGAGATTTAGGCCTTGTCTACACAGCCCTGCAGTTGGATTGTGGGAATGTGAACTGCAGTTCATTTTGGCATTCTGCATTTTAACTATTTGATGTGAACACAGTGGGCAAGAACTGAAATGTACCTAATTTGTATTAACTTAGTTCTATTTAAAGAAAACTTCAATAGTGTGACCCAGGTATGCTTTTAGTTCACACCAGCAGTGTCTACAAGGGGAATTACAGTGCAGAATGCTAGTAAGAAGTACCATTCACACTCCTGTACTCCAAACTACCATGTAGACATAATCTAAAAAGACAGGGTGTAAATCTTCTGGTCCAGGTCCTCCACTGCTCCTTTTCTCCCTGATTAGGCCAGGGCTCTGATCCAGCCTAATCATGGTGTAGCTGTTTCCTGCTCTGCCCTAGCCTCATAGGCCCAGGCTAACGGAGGCAGATAAGGGGTTTAACTGCACCTGCACTGTCACAGCACAGAAAACAAATAGGAAATTCTTTACGTATATCAGAAGCAGAAACCAAAGGGGGGGGAGAAAAAAAGGGGGTTTCTAAGAAGTGAAGGGGAAAATTAAGGAATATTATGGATATTGCAGAGAACTAACATCAAGTATTTAAATCAGCCTACGTCACAGAGGATTTCAATGAGATACTTACCCTGCTCCTACACTTTTCAGATAATAAAGGTGTGGATTTGTCAGACAAAGGTATCTGATGAAGACATGCTTGAACAGAATGAAATATTAATCCACAATGCATTACTGAGATTGGACGGCATTCATCCAAAAATCTAAAGAAACTTTAGAATGAGATGGGTGTGATACTAATATATATATATACAGTCTCATTAAAATTAGATACAATTCACAAGGGCCTTACAACACCCAGCACTTTTAACCTTTAGTGATGCTGAATGTTCTTACCGTTCCCCTGTCTGTCAGACGACTTCTAATCCAGGATGTTACCACGTATCCCATGACTACATGGTCGCCTTAGTAGAGCAATGAAAGGGATTGTCAAAAACTTTTGGATGTAAAAAATAAAGATAGTGGGACTTTATCCATCTGCAAACAGACTTTCTGTAGCAATCTGTCAATTTAAGTAACATTTAATTTTCAGGAAAAGAACAAAACCTTTTTTTCTAAATCAAAGTGTTTTATTTTTGACATTTTCCGAAGTGAATAGGTCATATTTTTATCAAGAAACAACTTTTGATTCAATTTGTTTATTGCTTTTTTTAAAAAATAAATCAACATGAAATGTCTTGGCTTTATTTAATGGAACTTTTTCAATAGAACTGATTATTTTTTAACATCAGTGTTATGGCAAATTTACAATATTTATTTTCATTTCAAATTGGAATAAAGAAATCTCAGAATTGCAGAATTTCTCACAAAATGGAAATTCCAGTTTTCATCAGCTGTACTGCTGAAAAGCTGGGGGAGATGCACAACTGGGAATGATTTCCTGATGTGAAATTAATATTGTCCAGCAAAACTGAAATATTCCAATGTTTTTATTTAGTTTAGTTTGCAAAAAGAAACATTTCTGTCATAAACTCATTCCAATGAATGGAAAATTCCTGATCTACTCTACTGAAAGTCATTCACCTGCACAAAGAAGATGCAGAAGATAGTGCAATTACAACAATTATTATGTTGAGTCCGTGTGCTCTCATGCTGAGTACCCCTAATCTAACAGAACATTTATAATGGGACATTTGAGGAAAGAAAGAATGATGCCACAGAAGCAGCACCTCCCAATTCCATGTACACTGAACTGGAATCCTGTGTATTCTAGTTTGTTTTTGTTGATGAAGTTAGAAAAGCACTTGGTTCAAACTCTGAGACTTCTAACACTCGAATTGTCGATTTCCAAAGAGGCAGCTATGTTAGTCTGGCTCAGTAAAACAAATGAGGAGTTCTGTGGCACTTAAAGACTAACATATGTATTTATTGCATGAACTTTTGTGGGAGAAAATCCCACTTCAGCTGCTTTGAAAATGAGGGAACTTACAGAATGGGACGAAATAAGTGCAGGGAAGTGTAAGTCATGCGATCAGGTCACACTATAATAGCAAATTAAAGCTGTTGTGAAGACTGAAACACTGGGGAACAGCATATAGAGAAAGATGAGGTCAAATCATCTGTTATATTGGATTTTGACTTCTTTTTCATCTAAATGCTGTCCTCCAGTGTTTGAATCTTAACAGTGGCTTTGATTTGCTGTTACAGTGTGACCTGATCCCATTACTTACACTTCTCTGCATTTATTTCTTCACATTCTGTAAGTTCTTTGATCTTCAAAGCATCTGACAAAGTGGGATTGTCTCCCACGAAAGCAATAAATACATGTGTTAGGCTTTTAAGTGCTGCAGGACTCCTTGTTTGTTTTAATGAATTATTAGTGTGAATGCAATGACATCCATTACAGAATATCAAATAACTGAAAAATAAGAAATTCTGGTCACCTCTTCACTGACTTTACAGCAAGCTGATATACCTTTCATGAATTCTACCTAGTCCTATATAGTCTAGTACATTATTGTGTTACATAGGCGTTGTTGAAAGAGGAAGCTGGAATGTTCTTTACACTGGTATTCACCATACTGACAATGTAAGGAATGTATTATATCTGCTTAGCAATGTTTTTTTTAATAAATTGTAATGTAATTTCAATTTCCCATTTTGGATAATAGACTAAAATACTTAGTATCATACTTTAAAGTCCATTTGACATGTTTTAGATTATCCATTTGCTGAATTGCTCAATAGATCTTCAGAAGACCTTCTATTAAATAATCAAAAGTTGTTTTTAAACATCTTTCATGATATCTTTTTAATATTGTGTATTCAAAAATGTTTGTCATAGTTTGCCTGAGAGTGAGAGCAGGACCAAACACTTAATCAGGAGTTTTTTTTTTAATTGATGCCACTGAAAAATTATACATAAAGTTATGAAGGAGTAGGATTAAAACTTTTGATATTTACATTTTTATATAATACTATTGGAGCTGACTTGAACTCTCTATTGACTATATACAATATATCATGAATCACAATGTCCACCAGAATATTTAAACTCCTCAAGTTCTGTATGTTTTTCATACATTCAAAATATTTTAATGATAGTCAGTACATGTTTTTTATCTACTTTATTTTGTTTCTGACCTGGCACTCATTCAAAGTTATAGATTTTATAGTAGCGTCATCATTCTAAAGCATATAGCTGGAAATACATTATGCTTCCCTTGAATTTTAATTGGTCTAATTACTCCTATTGATGAAAAATTGCCCTAATATGTCATATCAACAGCAGGCGACTAAGTGGAATCCTTGCATACTTAGCCAATATAAAGTGTATTAATGTTCAAAGTTACTAAGGCAACATCATTATTTAGCTCGCTGTATATTTTACAATTTAGTCCTCTTGAAAGCTCTGTGTGTGTGTGTGTGTGTGTGTGTGTGTGTGTGTGTGTGTGTGTGTGTGTGTATTTCTAATTCTCTGCATATGTAAGTATTTTCCATTAATCTTTGTAATGTATAATTGTTTTTCTCACATATCATCTCTAGTTACCAACTTCAAAACTGGGAAATGTTATTGACTCTGGACACTATTATTAGAAAAGATAGATAGATAGATAGATAGATAGATAGATAGATAGATAGATAGATAGATAGGAAACAAAATTCTATGATATTTTATTAGATATGCTTACTGTATCATAATAAATTAAAATTATTTAGGAATAGTTTGATTTTAAAGTAATGATATCAAATCATTAGCCAGTAAGATGTGGAAATATTAAAAGCTGGAAGTCATACAGAACAGATACAGCATGGGCTGTGGCAAAGCAAGATTTCACATGCTGTCTGGAAATATGCCCTGCATTTCTTTTTTGATCTATGAAAGTGTAGTTTAATCTCTGTGTCCATATTATACAATCGTTGGTCTCTGTTAAGACTCTTAAAAGGGGTCAAGTATGGTGCTGTTTGTGGTGGTATTAATGCCTGTTTCCAGAGCTTGGAATTAAGACCTATAAAATGAATGATTAGTTCTAAGGCTCACTTAACGTCCCATTCCTGTAAACTGTAGGGTCCTAATACTAATAGGAAGAATGTTGCTCATATGCTTAAGTGTTTGGAGGATTAGGGCATAAATAATGATATATGCTATCAGGCAATTTATATATCTTCTGATCTCCTAATCTGACAATGAGTTTGGCCAAACCTCCAGTGAGGTGAAGTTCATATTTTCAAATTAAAGCATTCAAGTCTAGGTTTGAAAGAGTCCTTGAAGAATTTGTTTTTAAATTAATTCATCAACATTAAATTGAAAAGCAGAGCATCAGGGGGGAAAAAAAAAGAAAGATGCTGCTAAGCAACTAATGGCAGTCCTTTATGTGTTTTGTGAATTTTAGACAACAGAGATTTTTTGGAACTGCACACAAAATTAAATATGTTTCATTTCTCTTTCATTTCTGTAATGTTCTTACCAAATTGCTGCATTTCTTGTTATATTATTTCACTCTAGTTATGTATCTTTAGAGTTATCCCTCATACTTCAAATGGGAATTTTACCTGAATAAGGAGTGCAGAATTTCTCTGACACCACTGTGTGTTGTGGGTTTTAGCAAGCTTTGGAATGGTTCCATTATTAACTGAAATGTTGGTCAGTGTACACATTCAGAGTAAGGAGGCTATGATACTAGGCCAAAAAATGAATGCATATTCCAATATTTTTCTACCTTTTAAATTAAATTATATTTTTTAGTATGTAGGAGTAGACAAACATGGTCAGCAGTGTTGCAAATGAATAATAATAATAATAATAATAATAATAATAATAATAATAATAATAATAAATTCCTTTATTCTCAGAATGCCACACTCATTCCTAATATGAATTTACTCCACAGTGCTTTTAGGCTGTGTGCTAAGTGCTGGGGAAGCAATTGTTATCTTCAATCATAACTGGTCTCCTCTGCTTCAGATTCAGGTGTTCAAGAAAGTCCAGGTAAGCACTTCCATTGTTTATTTTTATTTTTCATCATTGCATTAATGGGAATTGGAAAAATAATTCTGTTTACCATCCAAAAAGCAGTACAGTTTACAAAAATTTAAGACTACAGTGTTATTACCTGTACCTGCTCTAATACATTAGATCTGATCCTAATACTATACAAAATTCAAAATAGCCTTTGACAACTTCAGAATATAGTTAGGTTAAAACAATGGTTTGAATCTACTATACTGATTAAAAATAAACTGCTGAACTGAACAAAAGAATATAAATGTCAGATATATTTGTTTCATATTTCAATACAATTTTAGTAGGAGTGATACTTATATGTATCAAAACTCTTCATCTCATACAACCTCACAAGTAACAGCTCCCATATTAGTTTCAATTATATAAAATAAAAACACTAATGAGACTTTGACTGAGGCTCTAATTCAGTGGTACCTAGCCTGTGGGCTAGAAATGGCACACAGGGTCTTTCAAAGTGGCCCATGACTCCTCTCTCATTGGCTGCAAAAGGGAGCTGCTCCCTAAGGACCCAGGAGGAGCACATTGCCTGGACTCTGTAAGACTGGTGAATGCTCCTTGTTGCAGCCAAAAGCAAAGGACACAAGTGCAAGGGGATGGGAGATAGCAAAGTGCTCCGCATGGGTCCATAGGTGCTGGAGTCCCTGCTGGAGCGAGAGGTAGGTGAAATTAGTGCTTCCCTCCTTCAGCTCCAGCAGACAACAAAGGGATCTGCCTGGGCCTGTAGGTGTTCGGGTCCCTGCTGGAGCCAAAGGGAGAGGAGCACTGGTCTCCCATTTCCTTAGATGCAGTAGGGAGCATGTCCTAAAGACGCAGGTGGAGTGCATGGGGCTACAGGACACATACAATTTTCCTGCTGCAGCCAGTGGAATGAGAGATCAGCAAGGAGGCAGTCTTCTCACAGAATTCCTTCTGTGTGGCTGTGGCAGGGAGGAGATCTCAAAGTAGAGACTTGTGGCCGTTCAAGGTTGTAAAACTGGTATCTGTGGCTCTCAAGCCAAAAAGGTTGGGACCACTGCTCTTACGTTTTCTGCAAAGTTGCTACCACAAGGAAATGAAAGAGCATGTTTGATACCTTTTTATTGTTTATTTTTTAAACTTCAGTATTTTGCCTCTTCAGAGATGCTTCAGTTGTAAAGCACTGTAGCAATACAGGGACATCACTGAAGGCAATAGTAAAGATGAAATTTAGAATTGCTGAAAATGCATAATATGAACTATAGACTATATTAAATATTAATAGTATATACTTTAGGGACAGGCTTTTAGATTAAATGTACTAATAGAGCTTTTTGTCTCTGATTTCTATTATATAATCTTCTTAGTATTCTTGTTTAATAGCACAGACAGATGTTATGGTAGCACCCAAAGATCTCTCTGAGGACCAGAGTTTCATTGTTCTGAACATTGTACAATTAAAGTTAAGATAATGCAGACACTCCTTGTCATGCAAATTTGTTAAAAAAGGGGTGTTCTTTATATATTTTTGTGAGTTGCACAAACAGAGATCTGGAATCTCATCAGCAGTCCTGTAGCCACACATTTTCCAGAGAACTAGAAAAAACCAAATATAGTACTTATCCATAAAAAGGGGAATAGAACAAACCAGGGAATTATAGAACAGTCATCTTAACGTTTGTATCCAGAAAGATAATAGGCTATGTCCACATGGTCATTGTTTTGATTTAAAAGTTGTCATGTCCGAACAACGTTTTGTTATTTCAAAATGACGAGCCCTGTCATTTTGAAATAACAAACCTTATTTCAAAATAGTAAAACCCAGGCTGAAATCGAAATAGCTGTTATTTGCCATTCGGACATGTTATTTTAAAATACCCTTTATTTCAAATTAACACTTTTTCCCTTCTCCTTCCCAGGGTGCCTTCCTTTTTTTATATATTGGGTTGGCCCAGGGAGGGGGCCATGTTGCCACACCTCCCATGGTGCCCTCTTCTGATTTAAAATAGCAAATCCTGTGTCCAGACTTGCTATTTTGATTTGAGGTTTTTTCTTATTTTGATCTAAGTTAATTTGAAATACTGAATTTATTTTGGATTAGTTTATTTCAGATTAATTTATTTTGAAATAAGCGTCCATGTATGGACATAGCCATAGTGCAAATAGTCAAACAACAAATTTGTAAGCACCTAGAAGGTAATAAGGTGACAAGTAACAGTCAACATGAATTTGTCAAGAAAAAATCATGTTTAACCAAACTAAATAACATTCTCTGACAGAGTGAAAAGCTTTGTGAATGGAGTGGGGATTAAGAGCAGTGTGATATATCTCAACTTTTGTAAGTCTTTTTATGGCAGGTTCCCCTGGTGTACAACCTGAAACTGTGGTACCACTGTGCCTCCTTAATTCTGCATCCTGGGTTATCTCTGTCAAGCTTTGCTACTGAAAAGCAGCAAACCGCTCCAGGTTCTGTTATCACTCCACCCAACAATGCATAAAGCCTTATACCCAGGTAGATTACATGAATCCTCCCAGGACCACTTAAGAATATCACAGTGAAAGGCAGCCATCAGTTCATGTCAGGTCCCTGTTGTGTACCCCAAAGTTGTCTGTCCTGCCTTGTCAGAAACTGAATCAATATAAGTTTATTATTTACCCCACCCCCCTCCTAATACAGGAAGGATATACATCAGCTTTTGCCAGCTGAGCTGAGGTTTTCCAAACACTTCAATCAAAACACACTGTTTTAGTTAAAATATAAAACCTTATTAACTACAGAAAAATGAGTATAAGTGGCAGGCATAAGAGGTTAGAAATAGGTAGCAAAGCAAACAAAGATTAATATGCAATCTATATCCTAAACTTTTCCCTCTAGAAAGTGCCTAGGTTAAGCAGTTTTCTCAGATGGTATAACTCTCAATGCACAAGCTTCTTCCTGAAATGTAAGGTCCATTCTTTTCAGTTCCTGTCTTTGTCTTTCCAGTGCAAGCCCACTGAAGGTGAAGGTGTGGAAAAGGCAAGAGGTCTATTACCCAAGGACCTGGTGATTTAAAAGGGTCTTGTTGGAGGGAAGGATAGATTTAGATCCTCTTCTCCTCCACAACCTCCCTTCTCCTCTGGCCCCCTCCATGTATGCTCACTGAATCAAGTTGATTGATTATGTGCCATGGAGGTTCTTAGCTGACTGAGGAAGTGATATCTGCTTGTCAGCTTCCTGGATTCTTCAGTAATTTCCTTGGGGAGTTCAAGGGACCGAGGAAACTGAGTAGCAGGTATTGCCTCCACAGCCATGAGGGACTCTTCATTGCACATAATAAATAAGTAAAGAATTTTCAGCACAAGTCTACTCAGAGCTCAGCCATCTGTTTCCAGGGGACCTTTGAATGTTTTGTCCTGGGGCCCAGAATTGTTGTAAGGAGGCCTAGACCAGTATCTCTATTGCTTCTACCATGGGTCGGGGAGGAGAAAGGCCAAACATGAAACCACTGTCATCTATTTTATCCAGGTTCTTGGCAGACACCAGTTGGGGCATGTCTTGGAGGGCTTTGCTGATTTCATGAGTTAAGCAGCTTCCTGTGTGGTGCATGTCTAACCTATGTGCATAAAAGTGCAATCTCTTTCAGGTATCCTTTGTGGTTGGGTTATGTTGCTGGGCAGATTTTGCAGCCCAGAAACCAGAAGCTTCTGGTAAGAGAGTGTGGGAGCACACTGAGCATGCTCCACAGGTTTTATTGTTGAGCTGGAATTACATGCCCAGGGAGAAGCCTGAGAGGAGCAGCCTGGAGAGGAGCAAACAGAGAGTTGCAGAGGACATTGGCTAAGGGACTCTGAAAGGAGCTGAGCAGGAATGGACTGCAGGATGTTTTCTCCTTGGTTTGGACTGCTTTGCAGAGGAGTTGTCTGCAGGGGAACTGAGAGTTGGATGGCCAGTGACCTGACTGCATGGTGCTGGCTACACAGGAGGAAGAAAGGACTGTGTGGCATCTGCCTGAAGATTCCTGCAGCTAGAGAGGATGAGGATTGCTTATGTTCTGCATTTAAGCCTCAAGGACTTGGGAGGACTGCAACTGAGATAAGGGTGACTCCACCTGAACACTGGAACTCTTGGGTTTCTTACTGTTTTGCTTAAATGTATTATGGTTCCTTAGGATAAGGTGTGTTTAGTTAGTTAATAAAGTTCATTGTATGTTTATGCTGAGTGGCAGTTTATTGTGGGATGTGAACTCTGAGCAGTCTTCACTGTGAGTCCTTTTAACAACTGGATCCTGGCTCTCCAGTTGCTTTCTGCAGGGGTTTCTCGGTGGGGCACTAGAGAGGGGCAAGTGAATGCATTTGAGTCCACCCTAGCAGGTTACACATGCACAACAGCAACTGAATTGTAGATCCTTTCATTACAAATACAACCTCCCTTGCAGAATAATGGTTCCTTAATACCCCTTGGGAAGGGTAACTGTCCCTGTAAAACTTCTAAATTTATAGCATATTTCTTTTAACAGGCATACAGTATATACATCTTTTAAGTTGATAAACATTAATGATACACATACTTTGATGGAATAAAGGGCTTCAGCAGATTATGATTTTTCATTTAACATATGGCATGCCCAGCATGAACAATTACAACCATACAGGAAATAATGAACATGGGGTTTACACTGTATTGTGCAGTGCATCATGCTTTTGTTACTGTTTCACATGGTTACCTCATAAACAAACTAGGGAAACACAGCCTAGATGAACCAATTATAAGGCAGGTGCACAACTGATGGGAAAACTATATTAAGAGTAGTTCAGTCAATCTGGACACTCATATCAAGTAGGTCCTATAGGCTATATTTACACTAGCAAATTAGTCCAGATAAAGGAGGCTTATCTGGACTAATTTTATCCCTGTCTACACCAGGCTTTGCCTAGTTTGAACTATTTTTTTAGTTTGATTAGGTAGTTTGAACTTAGCACTTAGTTCGAACATAGTTTCAAACTAGCATGATGTATCCGTGCTAGTTGAACTAAATAAATTTGAACTAAGCAGTTAATTCAAACTAACCATACTTTTTAGCTGGAACTAGCCGCACTTTTTCAGTTCAAACTAAAAACTTAGTTGGAACTAAAACAAGCACAGCTAGCTCAAACTAAAAAGTTAGTTTGAACTAACAAGCTGCTGTTAGTTTGAACTAACCAGGTACTACTAACTTTTGACTAAGCACGTCTGAACTAAACTTGCTAATGTAGACATAGACATAGAGATCTATCCTGGGTCCAGTCTATGCATATCTTCATAAATGGATAATTTCACAGAGAACATGCTTAAACAATGGAACAGAGAGTACCAGACTGGCGTGGGGAGGGAGGTTGCTAGCACTTTGGAAAACGGGATTAGAATTAAAAATAATGTTGAGAAACTGGAGAAATAATAAATAGAATAAATTTAATAAGGGCAAGCACGAAGTATTACACTTAGGAAGGAATTATCAATCACATAATGAGAAATGATTGCTTAGGAAGGAGTAAAGCAGAAAAGGATCTGGGGGGTATAGTGAATCATACATTAAATATTAGTCACCTATATAATCATGTTGCAAAAAAAGCAAACATCATTCTGGGATATAAGAGCAGGTATGTTTTAAACAAGACATAAGATATTATTATTCCAGTCTCCTCAGGACTGATAACGCCTCAGCTACAATATTGTGTTCAGTTCTGGGCAGCACTCTTCAGGAAAGATGTTGACAAACTGAAGGAAGTCTGGAATAGGAGGAAGGGTTAAAGACCTAGAATACATTATCTTGGAGAAAAGACTGAAAAAAACGGTTTGTTTGGTCTGGTGAAGAGATGACTGAGGAGGCCATAATAACTGTCTTAAACAGTGTAAAAGGTTGTCACAGAAAGGCAGGTGAAATGGTTTTCCTTACTTCTTGGTCTGCCTCAGTTGTTAATGGGCTGAAATTGCAGGAAAGGAGACTTACTGGTAGGTTAGACGTTAATAAAATTTTCATAACTGTAAGGGTAATTCAGCACAGGAACAAACAGGGATGTTGTGGCATTGCCATCATTAGAACTTTTTAAGGACATGTTAGACAACCACATTGTGTGTGGTCTCGATAATACTCAGTCCTGCCTCAACACAGAGGAAAGTACTTGATGACCTATCAAGGTCCCTGCCAGTCCTACAGTTTAATGATTCTCTGATCATTTGGCTTTATGTGTAAAAATGGGCCAGAGAATTTTTAGTCTAGCAAAACCTCAGCTGTCACATTTGGTTTTGTGTTTTTGGGTTAGGAAAATTAAAATAATATATCACATACTTTCAGTTTCTCCTACTTCTTTATTATTCTTTGACAAGCATTGCACAGCTCTGGTGGCAGTGAGTAGTGAACATGTAGCTACATGCCACAGAGAAAAGTGAGCTGAGTCCACAGCAACGTGTCAGTGAAAGGCTCTTAGAGGAAGAAGGCAACAGAGAAAGGCAACAACAGTGGGAAGCTAGCAGAGCCTTACCCTGCCTGTCACAGGTAAAGACTTAATATCAAGGAAAGGCTCTTGTAGCTTCCTCCTTAAATTAGCAATGTCAATGGAGAAAGCACTGTTTGGGCATGCAGGTCATATAGGTTCATACCAGATTCAGATGTGTCTTTACTCATCTAAGCAGTGCCACACCATCTACACTGCTATCTATAGCCATGTGTGGAAGGGTACGGTATGTACTTTACAGGTAACTGTAAGAATCATACAGTGTACATATACTTTTAAAATGAAAAATCTGGTGACCTTCCTTACATCAACCAGTACAAAAAGAACACCATTTAAAATATACAAATGTTTGTAGTATTTGACAGGTCATTATGCTACAAGTACCCCCATTCACTATCTTGCAGAGGTGCGAGGATGTCCACCTTCTTTTTCAGGATTTTTTTCATATGGCGATTGCCATTATCATTCTTTATGAGAGTAGGAGACCCAACAGCATAATTAATGCCTGCTACCTCCAATATAAGTAAGGTATTTCCACTCTTACATCATGATGCAAATACAGAATGTATGGACAATTTCAGAATTTGCATAGCACCAAACCAGGTCAAAGACGTGGCAGTTTTTGCTTAGAATGTGATGAATTTCCTATAGTTGATTCAGATCTAATTCCCGCTAATTCACTCCATTGCTCAATCAGAATTTTGAGACATGGAAAAGATATCTGTGTTCGGCCTGCCCCTAATTAGAGTGAATGTTTTTCACATGAAATGTGTCAGACTGGGAATCTAATCAAGTTTTTCCATCTTAAGGAATGTCAAATGTACATAATTATATTATCATGAAAAAAAATACTTTGGTTAGCAAACCACCTTGATTAAGAAGAGAAGTAAAAAAAAAAAGACAGCAGTTAAACATATATGTAAAATAGTGTTGGGGGGAAGAATGTTGTAACTATAATTTGGGAGTTATGAAATCCAAATAATTTATAAGGAAGCCAAACATATCACTAAAAAAAAAATCAATTACCACTATGGTTAAAAACTATCAGAAGGGCCACTTAAAATATATCAGGGACAAAAATAATCCCTTCAATGGTACAAGTCTGTTGTTAGATACAGATGAAAAATCATCAGTAATGATGCAGAAAATGAAGACATATTCAATATATATTCCTAATTTCTTTTTGGAAAGAGGCTAAATGTGTTTATATCATACTGACAATGAATTGCTTTCTAATTCAACATCTAGTGGACACAAAGTATTACAGTTGAACCTTTTAAAATAAGGGTAACTAAACCATTTACTTTTAAAAGATTCAACTAAGAGACTAAATAAACCATTAATGTTGATTTTTAGCACATCTGGAACACTGTGGACATTTGAGAGGGCAGCAATAAAAACCCCTAATGTTGTGTGTGAGTATATACAATGGATGAACAGGATGACCTAAACAATAGCGTAGTTAGCCTTATATCAAACCTGGGCAAAATTATTGAAGTGATATGAGATGTAAATAGTGAAGAATTAATGGGTGGCAGCAGAATTAATGTTAATCAGTATGGTTTTATGAAAAATAATCCATGTTAAATAAAGACATTTTTATAAAGTTAGAAATGCTGTTGAAGAAGTTAATGATGTTGGCATATAACAAGCTTAATCTTGCACTGTTGAAGCCCATTAACATTTTTCCATTGATTTCTTGGGAGAAGGATCATAGCCAATATAGCAAGATATTTTCAAGACATATGACTTAATATTATATAGCATTTTAATTATTTTTTTTGTTTCATATTAAATCAAGATCACATATATTAAAATAATTAAAACATTCTAAATGGTAAATGTAAAAATAAATTGATAATAAATCTTTTATTATTTTTTCTATTTTCTATAATTGAATTATTTTATGTACACTGTGATGTGTGTTTTATATGAACAAAAGCAAGACTGAAGAAGTGTTTCTTGCACTTAGAGCAGAATTTGGGGAGGTTTATAACAGTTCTTAATTCCTGTGGGAATTCAATATAAAAGTGCATCTTAGGAAGCAGCACCTGTGGAAAAAAGGTCTTAGACAATATGGTGGATGTGTTGTTTGATATTCAGATAAGCTCTGGCTTTACTAATAATTAATTGTTTTTAATTTAGCTGTCTTTACTAGATGTATAGCGTACTTAAACAGCATTTTAACTCAGGTTCATCTGTCAATTTAATGTAAAACCAGCTCTTTCCACTGTCAGTTCCTATACCCAAGAGATTCTATTCATTTTCTTAAAGTCATAATAACACCACAGTATATAACAAGCTAAACATATTAGTGTGATTCTGTGGCAAGATGGATTAAAGCAGTCACTTGATATATCACGCTCTTTACACAGGAGTAAAGAAGTGGTTTTACCATTGTTTATGTCACTGGTAAGACCTTTACTGGACTAACTGAGTCAACACTTGAAAATCTTATCAAAATTTGAAAGGATGCAGAAAAGAGCCAGAAAAAAATTATTCCTTCTTTAGAGTAAGAAAGTAAAGAAGCTCAGACTATTTAACTTACTAGGAAAGTCAAAGGACAACTATGTCATCCTTTGTGAGAAACTGCATGAGTAGTACATGTCTGATAGCAGAGAACTCTTCAATCTAACTAACAAAAATATGGTAGTATTAAATGTTGAGAAATTGAACCTAGACAAATTCAGTCTGGAAAGTAGAAGCTGTTCTTCAATACTGAGATTAACTAATCACTGGAAGAATTTATATAAGGAAGTGGTGCATTCTCCATCATGTGCAGCTTGTAAATGAATGTTGGAGCAAATCTTTTAGAAAGCTGTAACTGAAATAAATGTTTCTGCTGTTGATCCTGTCACCCTATGCAGTATATAATGTTACCCAAAAAATTTGATCCCCAAAATCTAATCGTTTAATTTATTAATTTACTAACCTTCAGACTGTCCAGCAGTCTGGACTTTAAATTTGCAATTTTAAAGGGGGTGACTCATATCAGGTCTTTTCGCCTAAACAGACAAATATCCCAAGTGGGGATTACGGCTACAGCCCACCGATCAAGCACAGACCCAAAGCGGTTTTATTATCGTGTCTATGATAAGCAATGAATAAAGTGCATCTGTCTCTTTAAGAAAAACCTCTGCTTAACCTTAATCTTAATGCATCAAAGTTACTCTAAGCAATTACAATATACAGACACTACTCAACTTATAACTATCACATAAGGCACTTAAGGGTCTATAGATACAATTAAAACATAAAAGGCAACACTTATACAATGAAAAGCATAAAAGGCAACACTTAACTTATAACTATAACATATAGACAATGAGGTATTTAAAAGAACATTCAGCAAGTGAGGGCCAGTCAGTGGCTGAATGGAGGGATCTCAGTTCTTAATGCTACTCCTTAAGGTCTAAAAACTGGGTTACTTGTCTTACAGTTCTTAAATAATTTGCCTTAACAGTTACTTAGTAGGGCTTGGGCGTCCCCTAATACTATTCCCTATAGGTGTTCCTCCCCTCCTTGGGACCCTTTCTCTTACCCCAAAAACCAGCGAAAAAGGCTGTTAAATGGAGAGCGGGGAATCAGCGGTGGTTTCTGTCCAGGCCTTGCTCTGCTCTGGGCTGGTTGCTAGGCGACTGGAACTCTGGCTCGGTTCGGAATCTTCAGCAGCAGGCAGGTGTAGTTGCTGGGTGACTGGAGCTTCGACGCGGCTTCAGGGCAGACAGTGGCTTGCAGATATGATAGCTGGGCAACCGGAGTTTACAGCTTGGAGTGTTCAGCGGCTTGCAGGTGCGGTGGCTGGAAGCCCTGGGACTGCAGCATTGGTATATGGAAAGCCCTTTTGAGACTGGGCACAGAGACCCAGCTCACGGATTAAGTCCTGAGTCACTGGTCAGAGACAAAGTCCCTTTTTGCCTTTCAACGACTAAGTCAGAAACTCCGCTCTCAGAGACTGAGTTAAAAGAAACCTAGCTCTCAGAGACTAAGTCCAAAACTTAGCTCCCAGGCTTCCACTAGAGACGATGTTACTCTCTCTAGGGCTGAATGTGAGTGTGGAAACATAGCCAGATGACAGTGGAACCCAATAAGGAGTGGGAAAGATCTCCGCAGAACTGCCTTGTGCACAGCCTTTTATTCACTGTTTCTACTACTCCCAGCTTCTTCTTGACCAGTCACAAAGAGGTGAGTTCATCTTCATCCAATTAAAAAGGGTGACTTCTCTGTCCACCTGCTCAGTGCATGCACAGTGCCTGACAAAAATCAATACTTTTGATGGGTCTTTTTGACAGGAGGTGGGCACCTTAGAATACTTGATGGGAGGGGGACTGAGTGAGTTCAAAAGTTCAGAATCTTCCTCCATCTTGACCTACTTAGCTTTCTGTTGAATCTTCTGATGGAGATATGTACCATCTACCTATAGAATGTGCTAATCCTATGATCTCTCCATTTTCTTGCTGAATGCCCTTTTATTTATTTATTTCTGTATTTATTTATTTCTGTATTTATTTATTTATTTTTAAAACTGTTAAATGATTCATTTATGAATTCTTTACCCTTAATTACTGCATATTATGCTGTTTTCCAGCTTTGCCATGAAACTTCTGCTAAATTGCCTTACCATTTCTTATTCACATGTGCTCTTATATTTTATTATTTTTATTTATTTATTTATTTGTTTCTCTGTGATACTAAAGAGATGGCAAAAATCTCAGGCTACAATAAGTACAAAGTAATTTTGTCCAGAGACTGTAAGTGAGAGAGTTATTCCATAGACTAGTTGTTCTGAGATCCTTTTGGGGAGTAGGAGACCTAGGGTTCAGTTCCTCCTGCTCAGAGAACTAGTTAATTACTTTCAAGAAGTGTAACCTCTTCAACAGAGAAGACTAAATAAAATACATATTTGTACATCCCAAAGGCCAGTGATTAGGCTATTCCGCCAAAAAATGAAAGAACCCTGTTCAAACCTATTTTTCTCAAGAAGAGGAAAAGGGGGGAGTTCAACCAAAGTCTTCCACATCTCAGGTAAGTGTGCTAACCAGTAAGGAAAAAGATGTAAAGGGGGTGGTAACAGCTGCACTGCTATTTCCCCTTTTTTGGGTGTAGTGAAGCAGGTACACAACTCATTCTCACAAGAAACATCTGAAGCTCCTATGCGACCTTACTCCAGAAGAGGAGTTCTTGGTTATGGATTGTAAACAGAGATATGTGTATTCCCAGAACCAGGACGTAGGTAACCTATCTATCTCTGTGAAGGGAGTAGTGCTTCATACAGACCCCTTTTGTCAGCAGATCATAGACTCTAAGGTCAGAAAGAATCAATATGATCATCTAGTCTGACCTGCACAATGCAGATCACAGAACCTCAACCACACACTTCTGCAATAAATCTCTAACCTATGGCTAAATTGTTAAAGTTCTCAAATCCCACTACCTAGTTTAGGGAGCTCCCAACCTGGCATGATGGCTTTTTTGCATGCTATTCTTGGTGGCTACTTATCCCTATTCATTTTATAGGGAACCTCTATGTCCTACTCAGGTTTTGGGTATCCCAGTGTGGTTCTAGTGATTTTTAGGCACCTAAAAGTTGTGGCACTGGGTGTTGCAACACAAAGTATCTAGTGGGGTACAAGGAGAGGAGCAAGTCTCCCTTCTCTCCCAGACATTACCAACAGGAGCCTAGGGTTGGTAGGGTCACTCAGGGAGGTCAAGAACATAATTAATTTCCTGGAAGAATAATTGAAAAGGAGGCTCCAATTCTGGTTGAAGGAAGGAGCAGCTGATTAAACTGAGTGGGAGATTTCAGTTAGAAACCAGGAAGATGAACTGAAAGTTTGAACTTGAGGGGTGAACAAATGAGCTGTGAGAGGCCAGGATATGAGAGTTAGAATCTCAAATAGGAGAACTGTGAATCCTAAACCTGAGTTGTGCATGGCGAGGGACCTTTAGGTGAGCTTAATGATGTTTAAGACAGGGGAAACATTGCTTTAAAGATCCTGGCTGTGACTGGATTATTTCCAGGAACCTGAAGGGAACTATAATGGCAGCTATTTCTGCTAGGACACACTGGGAGTATACCCACTTACAATTTCCTGGTATCACCTTTTCAATGTGCCTTCCTCTCTATGGAAGACCAGTATTTAAATAATCCTTTCATTTATAAACACTAACTTTGATTTAGGGCAAAATCCATGTGGAGTAGGGATAAAATTGCGTATCAATGTGGAGTAGGAAATGAAGAATTTTCTTATCCTTTTGTTTGTTTGTTTGTTTGTTTGTCCTTCCCCAGCAAGGAATTTGAAAATACACCCTAATAACTCTGCCAAATACCAGGCAGAATTCTGACACATTGGCTCCTGGATGAAGGAAAGTTTCCAGGTGCAAGGAAGAAAAAAATCTTGATTATGGGAACAGGACCCACATTGGACACGATGGGGCACAGGTATAAAAGTATTGATGGCTGGTGAGTGTGGCAGATGTCAGTACCAGCCCAAGTGAGAGATGAGAAAAGAAGATTGTGACTAGGAATCTGAAGCTGGACTAGATGTAATAGAAGAAAGAAGGAGGTGAGATCAGGAGTTGGTATTGTAATGCAATGGAATTAACTAGCTTCATTTAAAAAAAAATAATTAAAGAGAAAAGAAAAGAAAAGAAAAGAAAAGAAAAGAAAAGAAAAGAAAAG
>ML681996.1:21665738-21737919 GCA_007922195.1 Podocnemis expansa
AGAAAAGAAAAGAAAAGAAAAGAAAAGAAAAGAAAAGAAAAGAAAAGAAAAGTGTATTCAAAAGCACACCCAGAACATAGTCAACAGCACACTAACACATTTTCTAAAGACTAGAATGCATTTCACAGTAGAAATGACACAGAAATAAAGATTCCACTGGAGAACTAGCTCATCACACTTTATTCTTTTTGTCTTTAGTATATTGTATGACTACAGTTGTAAACCTGTAACTATCCAAACAAAGTGTAACTAACCAAAACAAAGTGCTTTTCAGAAACTACTTCTGAAAAATACTATAGGACATAGGTTTTCACCCCAGCAATCACATTCCTTTCTTTATAGGAAAATGGGAGGTGGATTCCATACATCTTTTCCTTTTTCACAAACACAGTTCATAATGTAGTAAAGGACCAAGAGTCACTGAAACTTGTGGCTGTTTACCTTGCAGTATCTGCAATATTGCCCTATGCTTCCAAGCAGCTACTGCATTTCATATGAGAGCTGATCAGATTTCAGTGAAAAAAAATCCTTACAATTAGTACTCTATGATAGTCCTGTTAAAAATTTTAACCTTTCCTGCCCCCCAAAAATGGAATTGTCAAAAATGAAACTTTTCATAGGGAATGTCTTCATCAAAATTGTTGGGACTTTAAATGAAAAGAACACTCATTTTGTTTTTCAGCTCTAGAAAAATGAAAACATTTGGAAACTTTAAATTTATTTTCTCCTATTCACTTTCACCAGTGAGTGAAACTATTAATCATGTTCAGAGGTGTGTGTGTGTGTGTGTGTGTGTGTGTGTGTGCGCTCCCCTCCCCCCCGGTTTGGTTGCTCAATTCCACTCTCCAAAACTTCCTTGATTCTTGAAAAGTTCTGGGGGAAAAGTTATTGTATTTCATTTTTTTCCTTTTATAATTCAAACTTTTCTAAAGTTGGAAAAGTTTTGAAAGGTAGAGTAGAAAGGCTTGAAGTGTCTAGTGGAATCAAGGGTTGGCAACCTTTGCTGACCCTTGTGCCAGGCCCTCATCACTGACCCTTAGCTAGTGATGATGGTCCCCTGCTCTGTAAATAAGTGGCTGCCTCCGAAAATTGATTGCCAGACACAGATGAAGTGAGAGAGGGGTCCCCAGGCACACCAGGAAAGAAGCTGCCTGGAGAGGCTTCTCTCCATAGTGTGCATGGGACAGGGGTCCCAAAGCATGCAACAAAAAGAAGATGCTGCAGGTCCAGGTAGCTTTTTTGTTGCAGCATGCAGGGTACCACTACCCTGCTCTTCTGAGGCAGGACCGGCACTTTTGGCAGAGGGTAACATTTGCTGCTCCCAATCAGCTGACATGCCACTGCTGGCATGCATGGGGGTTCCTGACTTTCTAGATACTATTCATTTTACTATATCCAATGACAAAAAAAATGGCAATAGAAAGAAAAATCTAAATATTCAACCTATTGAACTTTGGCTTTGAATTTTTCAAGGACAAAATAAAAACTTTCAGCTTTGAATTTAAACAGAACATAGGACTAGACAGAGCTTAAGTTCATTCCAGTCTGGCAATTCCTTTGTTCCTATGCTTCCTTGAGTTCTCCCTTACCTCTCACTTCTTCCAGTCATATTTCCCTGTGCCTACCATGTTTTCCATTCTTCATCCTCTTCTCCCACAACATTGCTTTCCCAGGTCACCTGCCTCTTCCTTATTTCTTTCCTTTCTTCAGTCCTCTCAGGTTTCCCCCATTTTCATCCCTCTCAGGCTTGTAAGATGTGGAAGCCAAGAAATATCCAAGCAGGGACAAAATAAGTCATTAGGACCATCTTCTATCACTGTTTTCTCCCCAGATTTGTGAGTACAAAAGAATGAAGATAAAACACTGCTGAACTTGAAATGCTCTAGGTGCCAGAAGTCTGTTCCCATTTACTCTCTCCAGTAACCCTAAGTCAGCTGTGTGATGACATGACCAAATCAGTAATATTGTACAAGAAGGAGAAGAACCTTTTCTTGTAACTTTTGCATGTATTCAAAATAATACTTGTTGAGGGCCAGCAATTAATATTTCAGCCACCTATCTGAACCTCAGTTAGAGAGGAAAGAAGGTCTCATGTTTGAAGTTGTTAGCTACATCTCAGGAGACCTGAAGTCATTTCTCAACTCACCCATGACTTCAGGCAACTCAATTTCTGTACTCTTAATTCAAACTTGGTAAAATGAAGAAAACTATAATAACAATGCTTATGTCTATACAGCTTCTTCAGCAGCGTGTCAAAAGAAAGTCAGTATCATTAACAATTACCAATACTTCCTTTCCCCTACTCTAGTGTATCTATACAAATTGCAAGCTTTGTAGCTCAGCATCTGATATTAAGTATGTGTATGGACAACACTTAGCACAATTAGATTGCAATCTTAATTGGAACCTTTATATGCTACTGCAATACAAACATTGGCTGCAATACATATTTATTTATGGTCCAGAAAAGTAACAGTGATGGAAACAAGTTAATGGAAACTAATACAGAAATACCAGAACTATCTTTCACTTCTTAATCTTTGTAATCTTGATTCATAAATTATTACACCCTTCTTTTCAATGCCATTCATGAGGTATCCTGTACACAGCCTATTTTTTGCAGGTTTTTTTTTATGGTGTATTAAAAGGGGATAATGACATCTTAATTCTTCCCCCACCCCCTCACAACTAAAAAGTAGCCATGCACCTGAATACATTTAACATTAAGATCAAAACTAATGAAAATAAATACATATACTAAATATGGCAGGATCAATACCACACCTGAGACACTGAAGAAATTACATGTAATACAGTATGTACTATGCAAAGCATGACCAAAAAAAAAAAAAAGTACACAATGTAGCAGAGAAAATCAATGTTTTTTTTTTCTTTTAAAGAATGGTAAAGTTCATTTTGTTACCTTGCATACACTTTGACCCTTCTGTACACATTATGTTCTATTGTATTATATTTACACTTCGTATATGTGTCATACTATAAATAATATATGAGCATAATATGGTCTTCAGTTAATTAAACTTTGGCATGCATATGTATCTCTATTGCTGAACAATAAACACTTGAAACATCTGAAAACAAGCCTCTCAAAAGTGTACTGATGACTAAAGTAAGGGACCTAAGCTTTACACAAAATATGTGATTGTATATAATCATTGTCCTGCTATTTGAGGTTTTCTGAATTCTGTGAACATTTCTCAACTCACTTGAGCGTAAACATGACAGCATCCTAGTTACAGCAACATCTTTATAAGCAAAGTACCATGATTATGCATTAATAAGTGACTATTTCTTGGCTGGGATGAACATATTACAGCACTGCTTCAGTATTTCATGAAAATATATTTGCAGTGTTACATAACTAGGAAAGTGTTGTCTGACTAGCATATCATGTTATGAATTAATTGCAATTTCCCAGTGCTCTGTTTTAACTTGACTTAAAATTTGAGTACCCTAAGGCTATGTCTACACTGGCCAATTAGTCTGAACTAAGAAAGCTTAGTCCGGACTAATTTGGACCAGGTCTACACTAGCCTTTGGCAAGTCCAAATTAAAACAAAACAAAACAAAACAAAACAAAAGACCTCTGTGAAGGCTGACTTAAGCATTAAGTCGACCTTATTAAGTTTACTTAAACCAGTGTGGACACCCTAGGTTAAACTAATGCCCTAGGTCAACCTAGAGCTACGAAGAGCCATCTCAGGGCTGTAGCTCCCCTGGGGACAAGAGGCATTCTTCAGGACAAGGGAGCCATACACAGCTCTCCCTGGGGACAAACCAGCTGCCCACAGCTTTCCCTGCAGTTCCCTTGTCCCAGGGAAAAGGCAGCTGTGAGCAGCTGCCTTCTACCCCCGGTAGGCTGTAGGTGGTTGCCTTGTCTCCAGAGAGAGCCACAGCTCCCTTTGTCCCTGAGAGCTGTGGCTTGCCAGCCCATTGCTCTCTGTTGACCTAGTCAGTTTGACTTAAGACTGTAGTGTAGTTAACAAGGTCAACTTTATGTCAACTTAGAAAGTAGACTTACTAAGGTCAGCTTTGTAAGTGTAAACGTAGTCTAAGAGACTTAATAGGCTGAAATGTCCTCAGAACCAGAGAAGACTTACTATATTTGTCTATAAATATACTAGGTATCATTTCTTAGAAATTACATAGTGAAAATTTCCAGAGGGTTACCCATGTTATTCTGTTAACAGCAAAAACAATGAGAGTACTGTGCACCTTAAATACTGTTTTCTTCAGACATAAGCTTTTGTGGGCTCTAACCCACTTCATCAGTTGCATCTGTGAAACTTATTTTTTAATATTTTAAAAATACTTCAAGTATCTGCAATATTAAAGGGCTCAGTTGTGGCTTGGACTGTATGCCACCTGCATGGAATGAAGGAGAATAACCCCCATGCTGTTTTCTCATACCTAATCAATGCAGAATTAGGCCAAGACATTTAGATGTAAGCAGCATTATATTGCTTGTTTAATTCATAATAAAAAAAAGTAAGAAAAGGAGTAGTGTGGAATGAAATGAATCTAGGGGCTTGTCTACACTAGGAGTGGGACTGTAACCTGATTTTAAGCTTTTGAATTATAGAAAGCGAAGGTGGGTGGTCACAACAAATTGCTTGCTCTGGGTCTCATATCCTTGCTGCTCACATTACTTCCTGAAAGTCAACTGTGGGTAGTATGTGTAGGGGCTTGTGGGGAAGAAGTCATTTGCTGCTCACTCTTCCTCCCCTCTTCCCTAGAGAAAAACAAACAAACAAGCAAGCAAAAACTGGAAAAGTTTTCCTTGCTGTTTTTCTGCCACATGCCCAAGAGAGAAACACAGTGTTGCATTCAAAGAGAAGAATTAAGTAAAAAAATGCCTGGGACTACAGACAAGGGAGGAGCTATGTTGTTATGCTGCAAGTCACTCTGGAAGAAAGCAGAAAAGTTGCTTTCTGGCTACATGGACCTAAATTCGAATGATAGATTTCAACCTCAGTGCTACACCACCTGCAGGATGGTGTTAGCAAGTTGAATTATCGCTGCTTTTTTTCCTTCTTCTTTCTTTTTTTATCTTCTTAGATTTACTGCTCTGAAAGTGGAGCCACAGGTTGCAGAAGGTCAGGGTAAGCAGCATGATGTAGAACTTTACTGTCCGGGTCACCCAGGGCTCAGTTTCACTACCCAACAGGCCAGGTACAGTAAATGAGCTGGCATTGAACATGTCTTAGTTTGCTACTGGCCTATGCCTTCTGTCAATTGGCTTTATGCTAATAGTTCTCAATACAGCTGATATTTCTAGAAATGGCATCTAACAATACGTAAGCAGTCTTGGTAGCCATGACCATTTTAAGATGATTTATTTCTCAAATGTTTTAATATTATGCTTGGAAATACAGTGGATAAATCTCTAGTATCTCTAGATTTTCTGAACTCTTTACCCAGCTTTGTCAGATGCCGGATACAAATGTTCTGCTTTAAAAAATGAACTAGAATAAGCTGTTCTCTAATCTACAAAGAATTAATATGAAAAGATAAAAATGGTCACAGAATGCATACATAAGTACATTTGTCTCTGGTCAGATTTAGACTTCTTGTAAACCCATGTACATCAGTGAAATTACATCAAGCCTGGTTTGGTTTCTCTACTTTAAAATGTTATATCTCACAATATCCTCTGCTTTCCTTACAACTCGGGCACACAGATATCTATTGTCCATGGTTCTGTTATCTGTAAGGCAGAAAAGATGTAATTAACTAAGCTTGCCAAGCACTACCTGTGAAGAACAGAACTGACTGAGGTAGATACAGTTTCTAACATCCACATTAGAAAGGTCTGTGGATATGTAGGTACATATTGGAAGTTTCCTATTTAAAAGGGTTTGGGGGAGGTTTATGATAAAGGGCTGAACAATATCAGTAGACTTTTCTTCACTATCTCAAATATATAGTGAGCTTGTTATTTATGCAATAGGTTTTATAATCAAATTATATTCTCAAAGCGTGGCTATGAATATAAAACAAAGGACACAGATCTTACTTTTACAGTACAGTTAAAACACACTGAAATCCGGTACTTGTGTGAGGCTTGTTGGTCACTACTTTCTGTTGCTCTTATCTGAAAGATTCTCTTTGGGTGCATCTACACTTACAATTTAGGTCTGCTTAATGATGCTTAATTCAACTTAAACAAAGCCACATCTATACTGGGTTTTTATTAAGTCGACTTAAGCATTTCCTTAAGCTGACTAAAGGAAAGCTTAAATGGACTTAATACACTTAATTTTAGGTCTACATAGAATTTAAGTCAACTTCTGAAGTAGACGTAAGCCAGTGTAAATGCCCTAGGTAGACCTAAGTGGCCTCCAGGATGGGACTCCAGCTGCGCAGGGATGCTGGCTCCCACCTCTGGCCCCGGAGCTCCAGCTACAAAGGAATGTCAGCTTAACAAAGTTGACTTAATTTAACAAGTGTAGACATAGCATTTCAGTGTAGAATGGGGAAAGCATTTCTATGAAGATCTGCCCTTTTCCAAAACATCTGTGTTCTATTGTTCTCAGTGGAACTGAGGACACAAAGTTTCTTAATAAAGTCTGTCACCCCCTCTTTTCAGTTACACTACACAAAATTTCTTTCTTTTTTTCTGAAAGTACAGAAGTACATGTTTCTTGAAAAGAGCAGGGCTTTCTTACCTTTCAGAATAGTGAAAGATGCTGGCCTTCTTGAAGAGGGCATCACAGGTTCAAAACTGTTTTCCACAAAGAACATGTAATTTTTTTTTTTGAGAACAGTCCTGATGCTTCTATGAATATTACTATTGGCAAACTCAGTGGTTACAAATGTGGAAAGCAAGTGCAGAATCTGAAACACAGCTGATGCTAATTCAGTTATTTCAGTAAATAACCTAAGTCTTAAGGTATTCACTCAGCTATAAATACCTGTTAGTAAAAGAACTCTAAAAATAATCTATTAAAAGCTAAATTGTTCAATTTCATTATAGAAAGAGGAAATTATTTACCATTTTCTTAATGAAATCCAGGAAACTTCAACAGATTTCTTTTTCTTTTACAAATTTTTGTGAAATATAAAAGTCAAATGACCACTGAGGAATCCAATGCAATGTTAACTCTTTGTATTATAGATAAGGGACATACACATCAAATCAACTGCATCCTGGATTTTTTTTTTCAGTTGAAAGTAATACCTGAAAACTACATTAAAATTAAAAAAAAAGTTACAAGAAAGTCAAGGTTGCCAATCAAGTACTTGAAAAGTAAAGAAGCTTAATTTTCCCTCTTGTTTTTATTCATTATGGTATTCTTTAATTACAAATTCATGATCACATGGTATTTTTCTGTAAGATTCTCCCTTATTCACTACATAACTTATATCTTCTAAAAACACTCTTCATCCCATGAAATGAAACAGGTTCTTATTTGTGGGCCCCTGCACCTTATTACAGATGTTGGAAAGTGTAATGGATGAAACACAGGAGTGAAGTAAAAGATAGGATTGGATGGTCTTTTAGAAAAGGCAGCAGCACAGTGCTTTGGAGAATTGGATTCTGCTCCTCCATCTGCCATAATTTCTGTAATGCAAGGCAAGTCAGTTAAACAAAATGTTTAAATAGGTGGCAATTATGTATTCTTTATTTTCTGGGTGCCTGTGATGAAACCATAAAATCTGATTTGCAAAAATGCTGAGTGCTTAGACCTGCATCTGAAGTAAATGTGAACTGTGCTTAGAACAGTTATTTTTTTTATATAACAAAAATATAAGGGTAAATTCTTTGACAAATCAGACCCCAAGCAACTCAGATTGGGTACCCAAAATGAGTGGATACTTCTTAATTTAATGAAGGATTAAGGTACTAAGAGATTATTAAAATAGGGATGATACAATACCTTCATCTTGGAAGTGTGAAGATAAATTCACTGATGTTTTTGAAACACTGAAAGTCTAGAGGTGAATGCCACAACAAAGCCCATGCGGAAATTATTAATAATTTGAATAATATGGAGCAAACAAGAGATTGGGCAACTCATTGTACAATGGCTCTTAAACAAAATATTGTATCGCGGCTTATTCACTGGACATTGTCCATCAAGTGCACTGAAAGAATGAGTGCTGGGAGGAAAGTATCAAATTCATATGGACTACGAGACCAACTGAGTTAGAGGTTCATTACAGGACTGGGTGGCTGAGGTTTTTTGGCCTCCATTATGCAGGAGGTCAGACTAGATGTTTATATTGTTCCCTTCTGACATTAGAGTTGTTGAGTCTATGAGCTCTATTTCCATCTCTGTTGCTGATCCTCTGACACCCAAAGGTAGCTAAATTAAAAATATATATATATATATCTTTAGATTTATGTGGTGTTTAACTTAACAAACCTGTACTCTACCACAATTGACTTGAGTGGTCTTTGGATCAGCAACTTCAGAACTAAGATCAGATGTGAAAACATCTGGAAGTTTGTGTTAGTCACTCGTCCAGAAGGTTTTCAGTATCACTGAAAATCAGGTTGTAGAGGGACATCATAATTTTGAGAAAGGGAAAAACAATATGCAGAAACTTTGGATTTATATTTCTCTGTTGCATTTTCTCATTAAGTAAAATAGGGATGATAATTTACAACTTGTGTCAAATGCTCTGAAAGCTATGGCAAAAAGCCTTCATATCAGACTGAGTATTGTTATACTATTGGTTTTATTAATAAAATTATTATATTATTATAATTATAATTATTATAAAATTATTCTTCTGCAACAAAAGATAGAACTTCTTTGAAACTTCTGTATGCATAGCTCTGCACATGAAATAACCCTTTTTTATTCCCTTCTGCACACACTTGGCACTACATGTACTCCCTGCCTGAGTTTGCAAGGTAGGGCAACATGTTTGGGCATAAAGGTCTGTATGGTCAACTTGGCACCAGTCCTTTAACAAACAAATTCTGAGTTCTCCTGCACCTCTAAACTAATGAACAAACCTGAGAAGATAACTGCTTGTGCACAGCACATTATGCTAAGTATGTAGTGCAAGCGCTGCTATCTCTGGACCCCTGCATCCTTTTTTGCAGACGCCAGAAAGTGTAGTGAATGATGCCAAGCCTCAGACCTGGTAAAGGGTTAGGACAGATGTTCTGCTTCCCTGTCCCTGTCCTAGCCTGTCACACCATCACCTAAACTACATGGAAAAGAAGCAGGGAAGCCTTGTTAATTGGTATGTGTTAACTGGCAGTCAGTGTTAATTGGCACTGACACCTCCAGCAGAGGGAAGAGAGTTTGATAGATCTTCTCATATTAACCTATTCATCTATCAGTTGCTATTTAATCGTATGCTGGTTTTGGATTTTCTTGCTTAATTGCAAGCTAGAACAGTAGCCTAGATTCTTAATTCCTGAATAACCAATCTGTAGCAGAGGAGAATGTATGTGTGCTCATTTCCTCATTATCTTTGATAAGTGCACTTGCAACATTCCTGATATCGGACTGCTCTGCTACCAGCTTTTTGGAATGTATTTGCTGAGTATTCTGTGCCTAGCACTTCTTTAGGGATGTGTGTTTTTGCAATAGCAGCTCTGTTCTTGCCAGTTAATGTGATCCTGCTAGCATTCACAGCCAGACTTCTGCTAACTTTGCTTCATAACAGCAGGATATGGCCATGCTAGGCATCATGTCTCAGTCTCTCACTTTCCACTATGCTCCCCCAATGTTTGCCATTCTTTTATGGGGAGGATGTTTACCCATCATCCTGGAAAAATATAATGCATGGACTAAAGGTGACCCTGTGGGCTAAACACTGTTATATGGCTACTTTTTATTCCCATCTACACACTCATGGCCCATCTGTCCTTTAGTCTGTACATTCCCTCATACAACTCATGGACCAATTTTATTTCCCAATTATGTTAATTCCTTATTGGTGGGCCTGGAAATTTTAGGCCTTGGACTTTGATTGAGGAATGCAATTTTATGATGGAGCCTTGGGGCACTTTCAAGTAATTAATACATTTGTATAACATGGAAATGGTGTGTAGATCTCTCTGTATATATAGTATGTATATGTACATATTACTGCCTTATATTTCTTTTTTCAATCTGGTGTTACAGTTTGGCCCTTTCACTTTGATACTGCAGATAGCAACACACTTCTATTTGGGCAGTTACAGTTAACATCTGCACACATTTTGAAATGACAGGTACTTTTCGGAAAGAAAGTCAGACTGCATAAGCTTTTATCTCTAAATCCAGTGCTGTCTATCCTATTGGTGGATTACAACAGGAAGATCACAGCATGGAAAATGAGAAGTTGCTATATACTGCTGACATAGCTGTGATACTAACAGATCAGGCAAAACTCATGTCAAGGTCTCCATGTCTCCTCTGAATGCTGATGCACAGCTGGAATCTGAGGTGAACAAAAATTCTCAGAAGAAGGGATACTTCAAGAGACATTTTTTTAAAAGAAATTATTATGATAGAAGATGAAGTCTGTATTGTGACTGACACAATCCAGTACTTTACTGATTTAGATACATGCAGAGAATGAAGATCTGGAAAAGATTGGATAGTAGGACTAGACTCCAAGAAAGCTGAAGAAGCAATGGAGAGAATTGCTTCAAAGAAGATGATAAACAGGTAGGCCTTAGTGCTACCTTTGATGTTATTGTTGAATGCTTGCATGCATACCAACCTCTAATGATGGAATAAAGGGAAGAAAATATTTTTAAGTAACTGTCCGTACAACTTTATACTTACCTTTGCATTGCTACCAAATGTGTGTAGAAGTAAAGTGCAGTCTTTGTGTAAAGCAGGAGGCATGAAGTAGCTGTTGTGACCTAGGCCTCCTGGGATAACCTTCTGAATATGCCAAAATCAAGGCAAGCTGCAAAACCAGGGGCCAAAACCCTAAACCACTGGCGGGTGGTACTTAAACCAATCTCCCAGTCAGTAACCAAAATATGCTCCTGATTCCCCACTCTGGTCATTACCGAGCATGGCAAACCAGAAACAGCCCCCTTTATTGCACATCAGCTTCTATGGTCCTCTCTAGCCATTGGGTCTCTTAAGAAATAGGTTCTCCTGACCCCAAAGGGCCAGCCACATCACCCAGAACAATATAGGCTTGGATCTTACCCAAAATACCACACTGCCAGCCAATCTTTTGGTAACTGCAACTAAAGATTTAATATAAAAAAAAAAGAAAACAAACAAAATGTGAGAGATGTTAAAGGGTCAAAATGAATCACATATATACAAATGGTTTAGAGTCCATAGAAGATAATCCTTGTTTTGCAGCTTCAGTTGTTAGAAATCTAGTTTCAAGGAATAGAAACCAAATAGTCCAAGTGTTGAGTTTGTTCTGATTCTCCCCAGAGAATTAGCAGGGCAGTGTCCAGATCAGTGCTGGTTGGGATCTCAATCCTGTGGCCCAAACTTTCCCTGAGAAACTTGGAGAGATGTGAGTTAAAGGGATTATGTTCCTCACTCCCTTTTATGGTGTAGCAAGGTGGGCATTTGCAGGTCTTTTTTTTCCCTGTGGACTTTGAAGACAGTTTCCAGGTACTTAAGTGGAGAATAGTGATGCATATTGTCCTTTGAAGTAAAACCTTCACATTCTGGGCACCACTGGTACTTAGCTGCACCAGCACCATTAACAGACAGTTTACACTGGTATATGAAAGGTCAATCAAGATGTTAATGTTCCCTTTCAACCCCTCTCAATAGAATAATAATGACAGACAGGGAAGCAGCTCCTTTACCTTGCTATCTTCTAATAGGATATAGGTAAATTTCCTTAAGAAACCACTACTGATACACATAAATATCAAAGCCCTAGCCTAATTATAACACTATCATTGTATTTTCCTATAATAATTCTTTAAAGATTAAATTTGAGTCATGTATTTTACAAGATAGCCTTGTCTTCTCAGGCCTAGCGTGATACCACCAACACCATTTTGGTGTAGTAAGGAGTAATCAAAGCTCCTGAATACACCACAAAACACCCCTCCCCCTTTCTTGAGAATGCATCACAAAAGAGTTAAATTTGGATTTGCACTGCTACAGCTTTAAACAAGTTTCAAAGATTTTACAAAATGTCAGGTGCTTGATACCTTTCCTATTCTGGACAATGCATCTGCAACTAGGTTTTATTTTCCCTTAATATGGACTATATCCATCTCATACTCTTGGAGGGCCAGACTCCATCAAAGTAGCCCAGAGTTGGGTCCCTTTGCATTGTCCAGCCACACTAAAGGGGCATGGTCACTTGGTACTTTGAACATCCTGTTGTACAAATACGGCCTGAGCTGTTTAACTGCCCATATGATAGCAAAACACTCTTTTTAGATAGTTGCATAATTCTGCTCAGCAGGAGTCAATATTTTGCTTAAGTATGCAATGGGATGCCTTCTCCCATCCTCCATGCCTTGCATTAGAACTGCCTCCAGCCCAGTGTTGGAAGCATCTGTGCATAGCTGAAATGGTTTGTCAAAGTTAGAGCTAGCCAGGATAGGCTCTCTGGACAGGGCCTCTTTGATGCTTTCAAAACCCCTTTTGCATGCCTCTATCCATATTACCTTGTCTGGCTTTGCTTTCTTTGTAAGGTCAGTTATGGGAGCAACAATATCACTGAACCCTTTTATAAACCTCCGGTAGTAATTGGCCAAACCAATAAATGATTGGACTTGCTTCTTCATCCTTGGAGCAGGCCAGCACTTTATGGCCTCTATTTTCAAAGGCTCCGGGTGAATCACTCCATTGCCTACTCTGTGCCCCAAACAGGTCACCTCAGAGGCCCCCATCTTGCATTTGGAGACTTTGACAGTTAAATTTACCTCTTTAAGCCTCTGCAACACTGTTCCCACGTGGTTTATATGGTCTTGCCAGGAGACACTAAAGATAGCCTGATCATCTATATAAGCTTTGGCAAACACTTCTAGTCCGCTCAAAACTTCATTTATAAGTCTCATAAATGTGGCTCCTAAATTCCTTAGCCCAAAACATAGGACTTTAAAGTCATACAGGCCCGATTCCACTATAAAAGCAGATTTTTCCTGTGCATCTGCATCCAAAGGGATCTGCCAGTACCTTCGTGTCAGATCCATCTTCTTATGAACGTTGCCCCCCCCACGGGTGTCTAGCAGATCATCTACCCTGGGCATAGGATATGGATCTGCCTGTGTGATAACATTCAGCTTCCTATAATCCACAGAAAACCTCATAGTCTTATCCCTTTTGGGCACCATAACAGTAGGGGATGCCCAAGGGCTTGTAGACCTAGTAATCACTTGCATGGCTAGCCTGCTTTCCACCTCCTCCTATATTTGCTTCTACATCTCACCCTTTGCCCTCTATGCCCTGCTGGGTACAGGGCCAGGTCCTACAGTCTAGATAGAGTGAGTTAGGATGTTCGTCATTCTTGGCTGGTTGGAAAAGATCTGTTTGTGACATCTCAGTAAATCTAGCATTTCATTTCTCATCAAATCCTCCCCCAATTCAATGGCCTCTAGAGGGGATTCATCTCCACTCTCTGCAATCATGTCTATTAAAGGCAAACACTAGCCATCCTCCTCCACACAGCAAATCATATTCACAGCCACTCCTTGCTCTTGGTAGGCCTTCAGTCTATTTATATATACCATCTGCAAATTCCCTCTCCCATGGGGCCTCTTCACATTATAGGTGACTTCATTAATTCTCTTGCCACCATCAGTCTGGCATTCCACGAGTGGTTCGCAGTGAGTCTGAACTCACTGCACAGCTCTTAGAAGTCAGGGAAGTCAGCTCTGAGTGTCAGGGGGCATACAGGAAACCCAATCAAAAGGGATTTGTGGTCATTTTTTTCCCTGCTGTGTACCAGTGGCTTACAAAGTCGCCAGCAGTTATGCAAGGAATTTTATGTTTCTTGTGTAACTGGTGGTCCACTACTGCAGAAAAGCCCTCTAATATAGACTAGGGCTAAGTCACTAAAGAGTGGCTGGAAGCAACCATATCAACAGAAGATCTTACAGAGGCAGTTGTGACTCCAGTGACTGAATAACTGAGACTCTGAAAAGGGAGCATGCCTTTCAAGCAAGACAACAAAGGCAGTGGTGACTTTGAGAGGGGCAGAAATTAATAAGAAATGGACTAATAGACAGAGATTTCTTAATTTGGACAAAGACAAAGAGACAAAAATAATTAATTTCCTTCTGGGAGTGGCCTGAGGATTACTGTCTATTCTATTAAATGCAAATATAGTCATAGTGACTCACAGATTAGTGACTTTTTGGTTTCATTAGTGGAACTATTTGTGTTGAGCAATGAAGCCCCATACTAGCTGATGCCAGGATCCAACACACAGCAGCTTATTTTCATAGTAATTTAAGTTGTCAAATCAGAGTTCCTCTCTCCTTCCCCAGTCCTCTGGTACCAAATCGATACAAAAACACTCTGTGGGTACTTGTAGCTGTTTATATATTTGGTCTTTGCTCCTGGAGGGACCACATCTCTTTAACGGCTTCTAAAATGTAAAGGTCCTTGGCATGTTTTTTTTTTCCTACATATAGTTAAAGGGGGGAGGGTTGTGTATGATTAAGTGAGGAGTAATATGTAAGCGTGTATTTGCGTATTTTCCCAAGCTGAACTTAAGTTGAAAAACTGGGATCCAGATTTTGAACATCCAAACACCAACACATGGTTCCATCTGGCTTTGTTGGAGCCCACTAAAGAGTAGCAATAACATTTAAATCCCTAATTGAACTAATGTTCTAAACCAGCATTTCCCAGACTAAAATGGCCATGGAACACTTTTCAGCTTGAAATATATCGATGGACCACATACATGCTTGTGGGAGGATAGTGCCAAAAAATTGCCTCATGTATTGCTCAAAAGCTGATTTTCAAGAGTTAGTTTTTTTGATTTTTTTTTGTTTGTTTGTTTGTTTTGGCAGGGGGCAAATGGTTTTTATTTGACAAAGAACAAAAAGTATTAATGAGGGAACAATTAAGGAAATATTTAAAAGGAAAAATATCACTAGCATCATTTTTTTTTCTGAGAATATCTATTCACATCACAGAGAACACCAGTGTTCCATGGAACACAGTTTGGGAATACTGTTCTAAACCATTCCTTTCCCTCACTCTGTTTACTCTATTTTTTTTTTTCAATACTTGATTTTGGCAAGAATTTTATAAGCATATCAGTAACTTCTTAAGGATTTTTGTTTTCTGAGTGGGGGTTCAGTACATAAATATGATACATCATCTTGCCTACATGAGCGTGAATGACCTCAGTCTGTGGAAAATTCTCACTACAATAGGTGGATGAGTCATAGTTAATATGGATGTAATTTTAACTTGTTGAACATACTAAAGCTAGGGTTGTCTATGCAAAAGATAAAAATAAAAGGTGCCCGTTTGAATGACACAGAATACCAGCATCAGATTTATTATCAGAGGATTGACACAGGGTTTCTTGTAGTTTTCTGTCACTAGCTCTTATTGCTTCCTGCACTACAGGTGGATAATAACTTGAGAACTCCATTCTTATTAAATTAAAATGTCGCCTTTTATTAAAACAACTATTTATAGAGCTGCCACAAAGGAAATGTAATACTTCTAGACATTTGCACAGAGACCTACAATTATCTCAAATTCTGCCTTATCTTATTTAGTTTGGCTAGCAAAAAATTGCTGAACAGTTATCCACTTGTTCCAGTATATTTTGCAAATACTTGTGCTGTTTTTGTGTATATATAAAACTTCAATTCACATGGAAATTCTAGGGTATAAAGTTTTTTTCTGCAGATCAACTTGTGCAATACACTTTTAGCTTAAATTGTTTTCATGTCTTAACTCTACATATCAAAACTTTCTTTTGGGATTACCTTGACAACTACCTCTGACAGATCAGTGATTTAGATTATGTCTACGTTAACACTAGTGCTGCAGCTGCACTGTTGTAAAACAGACATGTTTATTTAGCAACTGAAAGTTTTCTTCCCTCACTTCAGTGAATCCTACTTCATGGAAGATTGTAGGTAAATTCACAAAAGAGGTTTTCTATCAACCTAGCAGTGTCTATGCTGGGACATAATTTGTCTTAATTGAATCACACAGGTGATGAAATTTTTCAAAGTTCTGAACTAGGGGCACAGCCACCGGTGGCTCTGAGTTGGCCAGGGCCACCCACTTTGTCATCAGGCCCACCCTTATTAGCATCTGGCAGCAGTGCGAATTTCTTCACCACTGTGCCGCCTAGCAGCCAGTGGCCACTACAGTAAGCAGAGCAGGGGCACCAACACCAACACCTCTGCCCGCTCGTGGCTGCAGAACCTGGTGGCTATGGCTGGAAGGGGGGCAGAGGCACCACCAATGCCTCTAGTCTCCTTGTGGCTGCAGCTGTCGGGCCCTGCACCCACAGCTGCAAGCAGAGTTGAGGAGCCAGTGCTGCGGCCTCTGCCCTGCTCACAGCCATGGCAGCAATGTTTACACTGCTGCAGATGTGATGCCGCTCCCCCTCCGTCAGGGGAGGAAAGCTTCTGGTCATGTGACTGGAAGCTGCTCTTGGCTGGGCCCATCATCTGCTTTTCAGGGGTCCAGCCAGAAATCAGGGGGTTGGCTACACCCCTGCTCTGAATGATACACTTAAATTAAGACAATTTTGGATCCAAGCAACATATTTGCAATTTTGTAATACATTAAAGTCCTAATTACATGACATTCTATAAAGTAACATATAAAACTGGGTCCATGATCCAAGAAGCCTATAATCCAAGTTACATTTAATAGGCTGAAAAAAAAAAGGAATAAGCAAAGGGGAGAGAAACATTTCTGTCCCACACACCATCTTCAGAATATATCTTCTATAATGCATCATGGTCTCCCCTCTTTTTGAAGATAGGCATTGCATCATGGGAGTCCCATGACCATGGTGCATTACAAAAGTAGAAATTTGGTGCGGTAGTCAAGCTCATTTTTCCTTCCATTCATCTGTCAGTGTCTGACAAAGTAGGATTTTCTCCCAAGAAAACTCATGCTATCAATAAATGTGTAGTCTTTAAAAGTGCCACTAAACTCCTTGACAGTGATTGGTTATGTTTCAATAGTTAATCTATATTATATTAGCTCTCTTTCAGTGTTTTAAAAAAGTCAGGCATTATTCATAGTCTTCAAAATTAAGCTCAGGAATCGCGGAGTGTAGAGAGTATAAAACACAAACCTCAAATGAAGGTTATTACTACGTCATTGTTAACAGTCATATCAGATCATTTAAGCAATAAGTTAAAATATTAACCAACTAACTAAAGTATGATGCAGAGGCATGTTAGTCTCAAACTTTGCAGACATACTGATCATTTCAAGGTCACTGTGATTAATCTAACTACAATAACCTTAACATCCCAGCTTCATAGACTTTACACCAGAAAGGGACCACTGTGATAACCTCATCTGTCCTCCTACATAGCCTGGGTCATTGAACTCCAAACAGAAATTTCTGCATCAAGCACATAACTTCTGGATGAAGTAGAACATATATTTTGGAAAGAGGATCAATCCTGATTGATTAAAATATTTCAAATGACAGAATGTCCACTTCATCCTTTGGTCTGTTATTTCAATGATTAATTATTCTCAGCAAAATGTGTGCCTCATTTCTAGACTGCATGTCATGCTTTAGCTTCCAGACATTGTACTGAGTTAAAATTTTGTCTTTTAGATTACGAAGTTTTCCACCACTGGAAATTTTCTTTCTAAGTTTTTTATAATCTATACTCAAATCATGTTTTATCCTTCTCCTAGGTAAACTAGACTGAGTTTCTTTTGTTTCTCAAGCAAGACAAATTTTCCAGATTTCAATCTGCTTGGCTATGTCTACACTTACAATTTAGTTTGAATTAAGGAGGCTTAATTAGAACTGAATTAGTGCATTGCCACATTAGCTTTCATTAGTTCAAACTAAGGAGTTCCGTTATTTCAAACTAAGGAATGTCTAGTTTGAACTTTTAAAACCTACCTTAAGTTCAAACTAATCCAATGGAGCTGTGTTAATTCAAACTAACAGCTAGTTTGAATTAACATGGTTTGACCTTCCTCCCAGGGTGCATGGCACTCTGGAAGGAAGCGCCTGCCCTCCAGTGCCCGGGGCAAGCAGCCCAAAAGGTGACCCCTGCACTTAGCCCCGATCTGGCCCAGGGCCAATGGGGCTCCAGTGGCCTGTCCAGGGGGTAGGGACCCTGATGCCCAGCTCTGCAGATCTGGCCAGGTGTTAGGAAGGGATCCCTGCAGGCGGCTCCAGTAGCACTGGCCAGACAGCGAGGAACACTGCCCCCCTCTCGCTAGGCCATAGCATGTTTGCCAGGAGGGGGAGAAGGCATCCCCCCATCGGGCTCTGGGCACTGTTGCTGGGTGGGGGAGAAGGCATCACCCTGCCCAGCTCTGGGTGTGCTTAGCAGGAAAGCTCCCCGACACCTGGCAGGTGCACTCAGAGCCGGGTGGGGAACGCCTTCTCCCACACCTGGCAAATGTTCTAGAGCCAGGTAGGGGGTACGTTCCCTGTTGCCCGGCCAGTGCTCCCAGACCTGGAAGTGGGGATCCTTTCCCTGTGCCAGGCCAGCCTGAGTGGAGGCTAGAGCAAGGCAGCAGGCAAAACATTCTCTGCCTGGCTCTAGCCTGCTGAGCTTGGCTATGGAAAAGCATCCCTTGCCCAGGTCTAGCCTGATGAGCGGGGCAGTGGATGCCTTTCCCCACATCCAGCTCAGCAGGCCAGAGCCAGGCCTGGGATGCTCTTCCCCATGCCTGGCTCAGAGGGCTAGAACCGAACACAGTATGCTTTTCCCCATACTCGGCTTAGCAGGTCAAAGCCGGGCCCAGGATGCTTTTTCCTGTGCCTGGTTCAAAAGGCTACAGCCAGGCAGGAGATTGGGTGGGGGCATGGCCTTTCTTGGGGGCCATCTTCCCACACCTCCCATGGTGCCCCTCTCCTAATTTGAACTAGCAAGTCCTACCCATGGACATAGTTAAAATTGGCTTTCCTGATGGGGCCACTTTAGTTCAAATTAACTGAATTTGAACTAATCATTATTAGTTCAATTAATTAGTTTGAATTAAGTTAATTTAAAAATATATTCTAACTGTAGACAAAGCCTTCTTGTCACTCTTTTGAATCCTCTTCTGTTTTTCAACATTTTTTTGTTAATGTGTGGGCACCTGGATTCTCTCTTGCACCTTTGAGAGAAGCAACACAGAACTCAAGTAAAAACTGCTAAATTGGCCAAAATTTCCATGAAACAGGGATGTGACATTTCTGAATGATCGTAAGTTAAAGCCTGAAGTAATGTGATTGAAAAACTGAATTCTCCAATTTAGAAATGCCACAGCCGTGGTTTATAGGAATTGTAGGTAGGGTGCTACCCACCCTCTTCAGATTATATTTTCCATGATGCATCATGGTTTCCTCTCTTGTTGAGGGTAGGCATTACATCATGGAAGTCCCATGACCATGGTGCCCTTCTAAGAAATGAAGTCTGGTGTGGCAGTCAAACCCTTTGAGGAGAATCAGAGCATATGGCACAGTGGTGTCATTTCTGAACAGAAATATTTTGAGTTTTCACCTATTTATTTTTTCCCCCTGAAAAGCTAGAGTCTTCTGTTGAATGGAAAAGCAATTTTCTGACTATCTTTACTAAAGATACTAGGTAATATTTCCAAGAGTGCTCAAGCCATATTGCTTACCAGTGGGACATATGTGTCTCTGTATTTTGCCTGTTTTCCTTTTGCTGAAATCAGATTCCCATTATTGTCTTTGGGAACTGAATCAGATTCATTATGAATAAACCTTCTGAAAAAAAATGTTCTATGTAAACATTGTACTGTAGTAAAATGTCAATAAAGTTCACTAATTCTATATGCATTCTTCATTTTTCTGCTTGTCACATGGGATCTGAGTGATCATTCAGCATTTAAAAAGAAACATAATGTACTCTTTTCTATCATACACATATTTTTCCTCTATCGATGAAGAGAAAGAAATCATTGAGTATAATCTTTTTTATGAATGAAACTGGTATGTAATATGTTGTTAAGTTCTCTCAACACTGTGTAACTGAGAACTAAATTCACAATATGTACATGCCTGGGTAAATACATCATCTGCATGAAATAGAAAAACAATATCAATTGCTAATATAGCATTTACATATTGAAAAACATGTGAACCTTATTTGCTTTTGCATTACTATACAGAATTCTAAATCTGCTGAATCAGTAACACATAGAACCCGAAGCAGCATTTCTTTGAGCAGAAACCATATTTACAACTCAGTTCATGTCCTCCAAGTTAGTTTGAGGGTTATAGCTCATAGCAAAAAGATTATCAACTGTTTCAGTGATTCTTTAGGCATCTGCTGTACAGGCAAATATGAAAATATACAGAGAAAATCTGGTCAGCAATAATTAAGGGATTTGCTTTTCTGTTTCTATTTTTAATTCATTGTCATAGGGGTTTTTAGCTACTATAATGTCTTTGTTTCCTACGTGATCTGTTTCCATTGCTTTATTTAAATCGTTATTGAATATTTTAGCAGAAATCAATTGTAATAAGCATAAAACTAAAATATAATAATTTTATGTGTAGCTTCATTAATTGTCATAGATGCCCTCTTGTCCGTCCCCTTCCCCCCCCAAAAGGAAAAACCATACCATGTTGCCAGAGAAGTGAAAAGATACAAAATAGGAAACAATGATTTTGTGGTTTTTGGTGAGCAGCTGAAGTAGAATGTAAATAACAACAAATTCCTTAATATAAACACTACCAGTTTAAGAAAGAGGAGCTCAATCTTTACTCTTTAAAACTTCCTAAATATATGTGATTTGTGTTACTGGAGTCCTCCCCTGCCCCCGCCCACGTTATGCTAGAAGATGGAATCCCTGTATATAATGTCTATATCCTTGGGATAAGTCAACATTTAAATCTCTTATTAGTTCCTCTTTGCAATTGGATCCTGTGTCCCCCCACCCCACCTGATGTATGCAGGATTAGCCCTAATGATAGAAGAAATGAATAGCAACACTCTATCCAGCAGGGTCTATAACTGTGGCAAGGGCATATTATGCAGTCACACAAAACATTACTCTACTCTAATAAGATTTTACAATGCACATGTTATGCTAACAGATTTGAAGTCTATTTAGAGTAGTAAGGCCTACACACTTATAAATCTATAATTTATCTGCTTTCTAAGAAAGAAGAATGCTGCCTTTGATTTGTCATAGGTTATCTTTTTAAAGATCCAGTGTGAATATTGCTGAATCTGTTCTGAGAGCCATTGTGTCCCCCTATATATGCCAAATACACAAGCAGTGGCTTCCCTCTTACATTAGCATACAGATTTATAGATCGGAAAGGTTACTTTTGTCATTTTCCTGAAATCCTCTTCTGTTTAGCCTTGAGCACTTGTTTTACAATTTTTCAATTATAAGTGAGATTGCAGTGCTATCAATGCCAGTGACTTTGAAACTGATTTTTTTTTTTCATTTAGAACAAGAGAGTCTGTGGCTCTCTTTTCAGCCTTCACATAGAAACACAATGGAACTTCTGGAAATAGAGTGTGTTTTCACGGAGAAGAAATACCATATGTGCAAGAAGTGCTTTGTGTAAGAGTGAAATCTTGTGTCTTTGACTAGGAGAAGCTCATCCAATAAAAGCTATTATGTCACTTAATTTTTCTTGCTAATATTCTGGAACCAACATGTCTGCATCAACACTATAAGCAGTGATTCATGTCATTTGTGTTAGCATTTGAAATATGGCAAATAGTATGTGAAAATGAAGATACTGGGCCAAATTTTCAGCATTCAGTGGGAATGGGCCAATTTAGAATAAGAGAGAAGTTGGCACTAATGGGTTAGTCTATTTTTATTTTAGGTCCTTAATCTAAGTAAATGTATGCAGTAGAGTGTAGACCAGCCACTGAATTTAATTTCTTTGGAGAAAATAGACCTCAGCTGGGGCATGCGCATAAATTCTGTGAGGAGGATAAAAATAATCTGAGCGTGTAGACAAACCATTAAAACAAGTGAAACAAAGAGGACCAACCTTTGTCATTGCTGATTTTCTTTGTCTCTCTTAGATGTTTGACAGAATTAATTATGTCAGAATCTCTGTCATTAATTTGTTGATTTGTTGTTCAGCTGTTTGGCATTTTATTTCTCTAATCCTCTATTTCTGTTTGTACTTTGCATATTTGCACTTTAATCTCTGAGGTGTAAAGATTGTGTATGTTGTATTTCAGATGCCAGTAGGGCTCTATCCCATTCCTGGAAATATATTCTTTTGAACTGACTGGGAGCAAAAAAATGGCATTGAAAATAAATAGTTTTTATGTCAAGGTTGTCAAACCTATTTTTCTGCCAGATCTTGGATAGAATTCTACTTAACACCAGATGGCATTGTTTTTTGGCTGTTCTTGAGTAGAGTGCATTATTAATTCCCCATGGAATTGCTCAGCCACCCTATAGAAAAAAAACTTCCTGGCTCCTGCCCACATGCTAGAGCATGCTGCAAAAATCTTTTTTTTTTCTTTTTCCTTTTTAATATATAAATAATCCACGCTTGACTCATACTTAGAAAAATACAGTATGTAAACTATGCAGCATCACATTATGAACCTGAGTTTTAGAAGTGGCCTCTTTTTTCCCACCTTAAAAATTTGCATGCCAATTTGATGCAAAATAGACATCTAATTATGTACTTGCTCCCACAAATCAGATAGTTAGGTCACTGACTGCTACAAAATACCCTTTCAGTAATTTACAGCCACAGTTCTCTCAGTTATAAAATTGTTGGTACAAAAAATAAAGGAGGTTCGAGACACCTTAAACATACAGGCCTTTGGATAGATCTGATTGTCTATCACCTTGAATTTTGTGTAGGCATGTAAACCCCTGTAAAGAGGTTGAGGGGGCATGAACATATTGCTAGAATAAATGCTGATTTAGCAGTTATGACTAGTAAACTTTCATGATTTCCCACACAGGTGAATTTTGATTTCCACAATTATTTTCAAATATAATTTTTGGGAAATACTGCAATATCAAAAAGCACTGTGCTGTAACACTTGTGAAATGCTGTCTGTTATATAGTGACCATTGTAATTGATGAGTGATGATTCATTTATTGCCAAGTTCCAAAGGGGCAGCTGTCTGAATGTAGTCCCGCAACTAAAAAAAAAAAAAAAGTTCCTGTGGCACCTAAAAACCAATAGATTTTTTGTTTTCATGAGCTTTCATGGAAGAAAATCCCACTTTGCCAGATGCTTCAAAGATGGGGGAAGTAAGAAAACAAATTGATAGAGCCAGACAGGTACCCCGAGGTAAGCTACTGCAGGAGAGGCCCCAAAAAGAAAACAATACAATGCCACTAGTCACCACATACAACCCTCAAGTCAGACCGCTACAACACATCATTAAGGACGTACAGCCTATTCTAAAAGATGATCCCTCACAATCTCAAGCTTTGGGAGACAGCCCTCTCCTCGCCTACAAGACAGCAACCCAACCTTAAACAGATACTCACCAGCAACTACAGATCTAACAATAGAAACATTAAAACAGTCACACACCCCTGCAACAAACCACGTTGCCAACTTTGCCCACATACCTGCACAAAAGATACCATCATATGTCCTAATCAAGTCACCTACTCTACCAAAGGCTCATTTACCTGCTCATCTACTAATGTGATTTATGCCATCATGTGCCAGAAATGCCCCAACACTTTATACATTGGACAAACAGGATGATCCCTGCGCAAAAGAATAAATGAACACAAAACTGACATCAGAAATCACAAAACAGAAAAACCAGTTACTGAGCACTTCTATCTTTCTAATCATTCCATAAATGATTTGTCAATAACCATACTCAGGGATGTCAGTGGGACATCAAGACTTCAAAGAGAAACAGCTGAATTGGAATTAAAAAATTGTCTTGTGTGAAAGCAGGATTAAATTGAGGCTATGGGTTCTTTTCCCATTACAACAGGTAATTTGACTTCAGCCTTCTCAGGGTTTGAACCTTAACAACTGCTCTGATTTGCTGTTACTGTATGACCTGATCCTATGTTTTACACTCCCTTGCATTATTTCATTCTATTCTGTAAGTTCCCCCATTTTCGAAGCATCTGACAAAGTGGGATTTTCTCCCATGAAAGCTCATGTGCAAAATAAATTTGTTAGTCTTTAAGTGCCACAGGAATCCTTTTTTTTCTGATTTATGTTGCGTTCATTTAATGCTATTTGTTATCTTTGTAGCCACACATTTGGTTAGAGGTACACAGAGTTATCCACAATGACTCCTAAATTTATCTTCTGGATAGTATACTGTAACATCTTTCTATTTATAAGAAGCTAACTAATTTGCTTTCCTATATTTCACTTTGCAGTCACATTGCCTGTACATGGAGCTAAGACTCAGGAATGACATAAATGACTAGCGGCTGCTTATGTCCTCATTGTTTCACAATAAGACCTGTAATTCTGCACTCTTTAAATAGGGCAACAACAACACCCAAGTTTTAAAAAAAGTGTAAAACAGCTCTCAGATACTCATTAACAGTTTCTTGCCTATTGAAAGATAATGGTTTTGACCTCAGGCAGACTCCAATAAGTGCATGGTGCAGTTTAAAGCTTCCAAGGAGTCATTTACAAATCCCTCTTCCTGAGGCCAGTGTTGCATTAGTTCTGAACCTTACATAGTTTAGAGTGGCTGCACAGAAGCTAGCCTGCTAGGAGCAGAAAGTAGAGCTGGGGTAGGCAACCTATGGAAAGAATGTCAAGTTTGGCATGTGTGATCAGTTTGAGCTGCACTGCTCCTGCTCCAAATGCTATTCTTGAACCTTGCCCCTCCCACACCATCAGTGTGGGCCCAGCCTGCAGGAAATGGCCAGGATGGTAGGAAACCCACCATGGGATCTGTACTGCCACTGCCAATGACACCACCGCCAACAATGGAGCCCAGGACTGGAGGAAAAGGTAATTTGATTTTAGCCTTCCCAGGGTTTGAACCTAACAACTGCTCTGATTTGCTGTTACTGTATGGCCTGATCCTATGTTTTACACTCCCTTGCATTTATTTTCATTCTATTCTGTAAGTTCACCCATCTTCGAATCATCTGACAAAGTGGGATTTTCTCCCACAAAAGCTCATGTGCAAAATAAATTTGTTAGTCTTTAAGTGCCACAGAACTCTTTTTTTTCATGTATTGTCTGTCAGTTTCTGTACAGCATCTCAGTAACTATTTCAAGAATGTAACAATATAGGCTTTGATTCACCAATATAATGAGATGCTTAATTTCTAGTAGATGCTTATTTAGAAAATAAGCACTAGATTGAGTGGTTTGCTGAATCTGGATAATAACAGAGAAGATTATTTTATATAAAAAATCAGTAACATCAGTGGTAACAATCTGAAGATACAAAAACTTTTGAATTAAGTCTCTTATTTGAGTCCAAAAACCAGAATAGACTCTAGCTTCTCCACCCTGAGGTGCATTGGAGTAAAGTCACACTGCAACTGAAACACTAGAAAAGACTCGTCTCCTTTTGTAAGGCTCTTCTTGGAGCACACAGTGCAGAATCATCTTTGCAATAATCTAAGCATAATTCCTTTTTCACTCACACATACACCTAGGGTATGTCCACACGCAGCTTTTAGATCGAAATAACGCTGGTTATTTCAATCTAAAAGAGTGTATGTCCACACAATATTTTCCTTGAATCAAAATAAGGAGCTCCTTTATTTCGATTGAGGGAAAGTTAGACCGATTCCTTAAAAGCTGGTTTTAAATCAAAACGTTGCTTAAATCGAAACAGTTGTTTCGAAATAACAACGTTCGGACGTGTTATTTTGAAATAACTGTTTAATTTCAGCACCAGTTCTCTTCCTCCTCCCAGGGTGCCTCTCCCCAGAATCAAACTAGCAAGTCCTGTGTCTGGACATGCTAGTTTGATCTGGGTTTTTTTGGTGTGGACCTGTTAAATCAATTTAGCTTAAATTGATTTAATGATTTTATGTCAATTTAGCTTATATCGATTTAACTTAAATCAATTTAACTAGCTAGGTGTGGACATAGCCCTAGTGAGAAGTTGTGATGGGGAAGGCAAGGTGATCAAGGCAAGTGTTTCATTCATTTACCTTTGCTTGGTTTCCTTTGTGGGATTCTGCTGGCAAAGTACATCTACTAGTATTTCTAGTACACCTATTGTGGTAACTATTCCCAAGAGTCAGTCACTGAAGCGCTGTTTCCTATGCCAGAGGAAGAAGAGGAGACTTTGCATATGGCTTAATTAGGCCACAACCTTATTATTAGAAATCTTGGATTACCCAGAAGATATGAGCATATAGTGCAAGTAACTCCATAATCATTTCAACAACTACTTGAAAGTTTCAATATTCCCCTTTCCTGGTCCCCCACCAATCTATTCCTGGGACTCCCCAAATAAGGATTAAGGTAGGTTAAAAAGAAGGGGAGGATGGCTTCCTGATTTGCTACTTGCAAGTATCCTTAATCCCTCCTGTTCCTCTCCTATAACAAAGTGCCCCCACTTTTTTAATCTTTTACCAAGACATTTATCTCATCACTGAATCCCCTCTTTACAGAGTACCTGCACTGGACAGCAGCCCCACACTTACGTAATGAGCTGCAACATCATAACTTAACTCCTTTCCCTACATACCCTAACAAAAGACATCTCACCAAAAAAGCATCCATGAATAAGGCAAAAAACAAAACAAAACACTCTCCCTTGGCCAATCTAGGGATAAAGGGAAGATTCCTTTGCAATCCCCTCCCTTCAAGAAAGAAGGGGCTAGCACAATGCCCACTGAAGATCTTGGCCAAACCTTGCATTTTTCCATTTTTTAGAGTGAGCTCTTAGTATGGTGAAAAATGGATTTATCACACAGGGCTTGCCCTTTATCACTTCCTGCCCTTCTGCCTCCCAGACAATCAGTCAGCATTGCCATGCTCATCCACTCTTCTTCTGCAGCAGAATTCATGCCTTTCTCTCCAACCTTCCTCTCTACTTACAGTGATAATTTAACTTTCCCAAGTAAAGGAGACAAGGCTCCCCATCCCCAACCACTCACTTAAGTTAGAGTGCAATTTCCCTTCCAGTGTGCCAGAGATGGACAGAAGCTATTTCTTACATTCAAAAAAGATAAATACTATATTATGTTCCTGGCAAGACCAGCACTTCTTTGACATTAATATGTTAGAACAATATCTTACTGTGTGCACAAAGAAGGATAAAGCATGCCATCTGTTCTAAGACATAGGATGAAGCTGGTACCAGTTCTGGAGTGTTGCCATATTGAGTTCTGCTGCAATGGTTTCAGTTTAGTAGACAGATAAGTTCTCCAGGGTTTTTCTGACACCAAAGCATCTGTATTGATTATCTTACGTTAAACAGGAACTATAGGCAATTTTATTTGCAGTTCTACAAACCAGTCTTCACTCAGTCATATCATTAAGGCTGTTGAAAATCTCTCTAGGGTTCTTTTTCATACAGTCTCAAAACTGAGGACACATATATTTTAGATTCAAATATCATCATATTTTAAAAGACAACTGCAAATTATATAATACCAGTGGGTATTTTACTAATCATTAGCAAGGCTCACAATTTCAATATTCCATTTTCTTCTCTCCATCCCCCTTGAGCTGCATATATCAAAGAAAATCTTATTTGCATTTCATATAAATTCAGGGTGTATTGTTTCACAGATGGTGAGTGTGTATGTAAATGTAAAAAATTTCCTATCGATCATTTTGGGACTTAATAAGTGAAGTATTCTTCCTACTATATGCTAGACCTGGAACTGGGTTTACAATCAAAATACTCTGAATGACTTTTTATTAGATTCTGTTTTTGATTGAATTAAATTAATTAAAAGCAAACGGTAATCCTGCAATCATTTAGGGACTAGCAAAAATTTTGTTTTAGGGAGAATTCATTTGTGAACTAAAGAAGGGAGATTAAACCAATATATCCCTCATCTGTCTAACCTGCTCTCAAACACATCCAATGCTGGAGATTCCACAGCCTGCCTAGGCAACTTATTCCAGTGGTTAATCACTCTGACAGTTAGTATTTTTTTTCCTAATGTCTAACCTAAACCTCCCTTGATGCAATTTAAGTCCACTGCATCTTGTCCTGTCATTGGTAGCTAAGGAGAACAATTTTTCTCCATCCTTCTTGTGACAACCTCTTAGATACTTGAAAACTATTATCATATCCCTTCTCAGTCTTCTCTTTTACGGACTAAAGAAACACAGCTCTTTCAATCTTCCTTCATAAGTCAAGTGTTCTATACCTCTGATCATTCTTGTTGTTCCTTTCTGGAATTTCCCCAATTGGTGCATATTTTCCTTAAATGAGGTGCCAAGAACTGGACGCAATACTCCAATTGACGTCTAATCAAAGTGGAGTGAAGTGGAGGAACTACTTCTCATTTCTTACTTAGAGTAATTCTGTTAATACATCCTAGAATGGTGTTTGCTTTTTTTGCAACAGCATTACACTGTTGACCGACATTTAGCTTGTGGTCAGCTATGACACCCTGATCCCTTTCCCCAGTATTCCTTCCTAGGCAGTCATTTTGCAGTTTTTATATGTGCAATGGATTGTTATTTCCTCAGTGGAGTACTTTATACTTGTCTTTATTGAATTTCATTCTGTTCACCTCAGACCAATTCACCCGTTTGTCCAAATCACTTTGAACGGTGATCTTATCCTCCAAAGAATTTGCAACCCTTCCCAGTTTGTTATCATTGGCAAAATTTGCAAGTATACTCTCTATGCCATAACCTAAATCATTTAAGAAAATACTGAACAGAACTGGACCCAGAACCAATTTCTGTGGCACCCCACTCATTATGTTCTTCCAGCATGACTGTGAACCATTTGTAAATACTCACTGGGAGTGCTTATCCAACCAATTTTTCACCCATTTTATAGTAGCTGCATCCAGGCTGTACTTCCCAAGTTTGTTAACGAGTAAGTGATGCAAGACCATATCAAAAGCCTTGTTAAAATCTAGATACGCCACAGCTACTACTCCCCTCTATCCACAAGGCTTGTTACCCCATCATAGAAAGCTATCAGGTCAGTTTGACATGATTTGTTCTTGACAAATCCATGCTGACTATCACTTAGAACCTTATTCTCTTCTAAAAATGCTTCCTAATGGATTCCTTTATTATTTGTTCCATTATTTTTCTTGGTACAGAAGCTAAGCTGACTCGTCTATAATTCCCTGGGTTGTCCTTATTTTCCTTTCTATATAAGGCACTATATTTGTTCTTTTGCAGTTCTTTGGGATGCCTCCAGTCCTCCATGATTTTTCAAAGATAATAGCCAATGGCCCAGAAGTCTCCTGAGTCAGCTCGTTGAGTATTCTATGGTGTATATCAGCCGGCCCTGGTGACTTGAAGACATCTAACTTGTCTAGGTAATTTTAAACTGTTCCTTCCCTCTTTCAGCTTTTGATCCTGTCCCATTTTTATTGCTCTCCCCTAACTCAGGCATCCAGTCACCACTAACCTCTTCGTGAAGACTGAAACAAAGAACTGATTTAATTCTTCTCTCATTTCCACATTTTCTGTTATTGTTTTTCTTTCTTTGTTCAGTAATGGATCTTTGCTGCCCTTTCTATTGTTTCTAATGTTTTTTCCTATATAACTGTGTTATTTGTTTAGAGTCATCATTTGAGATTTGTCCAAGTTTCCACTTTTAACAGGACTCTTCATTTTGAGAAGATTAAAAATCTCCTGGTTAAGCCAGGGTACTCTCTTTCCCTACTTCCTATCCTTCCTGCCCATTGGAATAGGTGGTTTTGCACCCTTAACACTGTCTCTTTGAAAAACTGCCAACTGTCTTCAGCTGTTTTTTTTTCTCTTTGACATGGTTCCCATGGGATCCTACCTACCAACTCCCTGAGTATGCTAAAGTCTGTCTTTATGAAATTCATTGACTTTATTTTGGTTTTCTCTCTCCTACCATTCCTTAGAATCATCAACTCTACCATTTCATGATCACTTTCACCTAAGTTACCTTCGACTTTCAAATTTTCAAACATTTCCTCTCTGTTTGTCAATATCAAGTCAAAAATAGGCTCCACTTGACCATCAACTCTAACAAACTATTATTTTTTGTCTGATTGTTAACTGAAATCATACACATACATTTTAATTCCAATGGAGTAATCATATTCTAATACAGAGGTCGGCAACCCCCAGCACCCAAGAAAAAAATGGCACAGAGGCCAAGCCTGAGCAGCACGCAGCATCTGAGGAAGTGGGATCTTCTCCCATGAAAGCGCAAGCAAAAAATAAATCTGTTAGTCTTAAAGTGCTACACAACTCCTTGTTGTTTTCTTACTGGACTAGACTAACACAGCTATCCTTTTGAAATTTAGAAGTTAAGCAAACAGCAGGAATGCAAAAAAATTTAAAAAGTGGCAGGCAGCTTTATCATTATCAATATAGAAATATTTTATATAGAGGAAGTCTTTTAGAATTACCCTTCAACAACCGTAAAGGATTTTTAGAGAGAAGATGGGTAAGGTACATTTTTACTGGACCAGCTTCTGTTGGTGAAATAGGCTTTTGCGCAACACAGTTGTGTAATTCAAAAGCATTCTCTTTTACTAACAGAATTTGGTTCAAAAAAAGAGAGAACCTCACCCATCCTGTGTCTTTATATCTTAGGATCAACAGATCTATATGAACTCATCAAATCTTAAAGAATTTTTGACAATACTTTTTAGAATGTGACCAAAACTTATTTTGGGTAAATGGTGCTACTGACTCTATTATAATGATGGGGTGCCAAGAAGTAACAGTGTTATTCTGTTTTCCAAAAGAAGGGTCATTTGTAGGTGTTTTCACCAAAAGCCCATACATAACCCCTGCTTGAAGGGATTCCACTTTGCACCACAGCTGTGAAGTGTGGGGAAGCAGGGTCCATAGGAGTGAAGGATCAACTGCTACAAAGATTGGCCTATTCTCCCCCAGTTTTCTGGAGAGGAAGTAAATGAGACCCCACTGAGATTATTCTACATTTTGGTTATATTTGCTTCTGCAGTGTGGCTCTATAATTGCCCTCCGGCTGCATGTCCTTTTCCACATTGCTATATCTGTACAATGTCCAACTTGCTTTCTCAATCATCACTAGCCTCTGGTTTTTACTCCTTCAGATTTAACTTCAAGATTTCAGACAAGATACACCTCAAGAAGCTCTAGAATAATTAACATTTGACAGAATATCTGTTTAGGTTACTAGAAGCTTTTATCCAATCATTCAATGAGATGACCAGATTTCTCTTAGTAATATTGCTGAAGAAGTGAAAACATGGATTATTAAGTATCATTTTCAAGAAAAAATCTATGGAAGGCCAAAGAACTTAAGTACAGTGTGGATCAGTTTACTTGTGATCAGTTTACCCGTGAATTCGGTTAACATGCGCTAGTGTCATGCCCCCCAAAGTACCAATTTAATGCATGGTATCTAAAACCAGAAGTTGGGCTAAGTACAGAAACATGTGGAGTAAGCCTTATTAGCACTGCCTTTTTCTTTTCATTGTCATTTTAGAAAGATGTATCACGCTTAATTGTGTTGTCTTGGAATATATAGTATATATTTTTGATTAGCTGTAATTAAGCACAATAGATACTTTAGTATAGGCTTTAGTTCATCAAGTGCAATATTGTAGATATTTTAGTATAGACTTTAATTCATGATGTTCAATAGATTTTTAGTGTAGTACAGTATAGTCTTTAATGAATTAAGTTCAATAGATAGTTTAGTATAGTATAGGTTTTAGTTCATTATGTGCAATAGATACAGTATTTAAGTATAGGCTTTAGTTCATAATGGCAGGAGACAAGCGTCATCATTCGTATACTGTTGAAGAAAAATTAGCAGCTATAAATTGGGTACATAGTGATGAAACCCAAGCCAAAATTTCTAGAGTTCTTGGGATTACTGAATCAACACTATAAGGCTGGATAAAAAGCAAAACAAAGCTGCGCAGTTTTGTACAACAAATAGATTCTCAAGTCCGCCTGGAGCAAAAACATGTGCATTATTCGGCAAAGCCTGCTGTAGACAAAGCATTGCGCACATGGTTTGCGCAAGAGAGAGCTAAGGGAATGCCACTAAGTGGCCCAATTCTCCAAGTCAGGCAAGCAAATTTGGAATTTTAATGGGTGATGAAACATCAAGCCAGCAAAGGCTTTATAAACCAGTGTAAAATTTGCCATAGTATTTCACAAGTTAGCATTTCTGGAGAAAGCCAATCAGCTGATGAGACTGCTGCCAAAGAGTTTCTCTCGAAATTAAAAACTATAATAGAAACTGAAAATTATAATGATGGACAAATATATGATTGTGATGAAACAACTTAATTTGCAAAGCTTTTGCCAGACAAAACTTTAGCTTTGAAATGTGAAACCCAAAAAATAGCAGGCTTTAAAAAATAAAAGACAGGATCACCCTTCTATTTTGTACAAACAAGATGGGCAGTCACAAGCTCACCCCACTTCTCATTGGTCAGTTCAACAACCCTCAGTGCTTTAAGCACCTTAACAAAGCCAAGCTTCCTGTCATATACACCAGTAGTAAAAATGCTTAGATGACTAGGAGCATTTCTGAAGAATGGTTCCACAATTCTTTTGTTTCACCTGTTCGTAAACATCTCCACAAGAAAAACTCAAAATCAAAGCACCGTTGCTACTTGACAATTGTCCAGTCCATCCTCCTTCTGAATTATTGGTATCAAATGATGGACAAATCTGTGTGCTATATCTCCCATTCAGCATAACAACAAAAATCCAACCCTTGGACCAAGGCATTATTCAACATTTTAAAAGCAATTATTACGGTGAGTTGGTCTCAGAAATGATTTCATGTGTCATCTTGTGTTTCTGAATTCCTAAAATAATTAAACATAAAAGAAATTATTTATTCGGTGAAAAAAGCTTTGGGTGGTGTAAAATAAAAATCTACTGAAAACTGCTAGATGAAAGCTCTTGGGCCAGCTTTTTCTGTCAACTGTTCTGCCTCTAAAAACCCAAACCACAGTGATTCAGAATCAGAATTTGAAGGGTTTACAGAAGACAACATCCTGCTAACAGAAACACAAATGAAAGAAGACAAAGCTAAATTTCTTTTTCAATTAATTGAAGACTTTAAATTAGACACATCTCCTGAATTCATAAATGAGTGACTAGAACTAGATGAAAATGGCACAACTACAGATAATCTGACAGAAGAAGGAATAATTGCAGGTTGTGAGGCTGGGCCAGACCATGAAAGTGATGGAACAGTTACAGGAAGAAGTAGATGATGGTGATGGTGATGAGAATTATCTTGAAAAAGCCAAACTTTCCCATTCAGAAGTGTTAAATGCTGCCAAATCTCTTGTATGATATATGGAGCAGCAAGATGCAGAGAATATCCAAATTTTATGCCTAGGTGAGATGACTGATTTTGTAAAACAAAAGAAAGCCAAGCATGAGAAACAGCAGAAAATAACATTGTACTTCATAAAAACTCTATCCCAGCAAGATTAACTTGAGAACTCAATAAACTTTATATAAGCATGCTTCTTGGATTATGAACTCTGTGGACTCAATGTGGAATCATGTACATATGTAATATGCCATCTATGGTAGTACTATACTGAAATATTCAAAATGGATTCACTCTATTAGTATTTTCGTGCATTGATGTGTACAGTATTTATTTTCATCAATGTTTACACAGTTAAATAGATATGAATTCTTAAATTTGTTTAAATAATTTATTACATTTTTGTGATTTCTGTGTATTTTTGCATATTTCGTGTTTTAAAAATTGGATCATGAATTAAAATTTATATTTTTAGTTTTGCTAAACAAAATCAAGTTTTGGTAGCCTTGTAGCCAATGTTATGGTACACCAACTGCACTATGTATGGATTTATTTAAAAGTACTGTATTTTAGGACATTTCACCATGGTCCCGTTTACATGCAGTCTGTTTTACATGAGGTTGCGGTAGCTTGTCTCCCAACATCCGCACGTTAACCAATCCCCGCTGTATTCAGATTAAAAGTGCAACAAGACTAGAGGTAAGCTCTATAGTGTTATATATCATTTTTCTCTTCTTGGGCATCATCCAAAATATATTCCTTCCTTATAGATACATTATTTGGTACTTTCTGCTAACTCAGTTCCCTGTATATTTGGCTTTTTCCTAATTTCTATTGGAAGAATTTATTTTCATTTTCTCTGACATCAGCCATCTTTGCATTAGCTTTTATTTATTTTATTTCATAATCTTCAGCTTCTTTCACTAAAAAAAAATTATGGGAAAATGCTAATATTCATGATAAAGCTAAATTTTATGCTTTTATAACAAAATAACTAATAAGAATGAAAATATAATTATTTTATAGTTAATGATTCATAGGAAACATGTTAAGAAATAAATAATAAACCAGTCATTTTGAATAAAACACACACAGTTTTAAGTGTTGTTGATAAATGAAACAGAACAGCAAGGAGATTTGGTGTCAGTTTAATACATTCCTATAATGGACATTCATATTTACTGTTATTATTTTTGTATCATGTCTTGTTCCTTCAAAAGCTGTCCGTTAAACATGAAAGTTTCCTCCAGTGAATTGCCTGAGGATATAATTTTCTACATATATAAATAAATGATATCCAATCTAATGTGATGTAGTATTGGGCAAATGAAGAAAAACACTTATGCAACACTGTTGTGATCAAGCCAAAATATCTTTCCTCCTGTTATTCCCAACTTATGAGCCCTGAAGTTGTAGCAGAAATTCTTATTTTTAGACCTGAAGTGCATGACCTATTGAATTTCATTCAATTTCTATCATTCCAATTTTCTAGGTCTTATGTATCTTCCTGTATAATATTCTGATCCTCTCCTGTAATGATGATGACTCCTAGGTTTGTATCGCCATAACATTTAATTAGCAGTCTTCTACTTTTTGTTCCAAAGTCAGTAATAAAAATATTAAATTGAATGGATTCCAAGACCAGTTCTTTACAAATTCTGCTAATATACTCCCTCCAGTCCAGTAGTTCACTCTTCAGCACAACCCATTGCCTTATTCACCTTAGCCAATTCCTAATACACCTTATAGTTCTTTCACTAATGCCCATCTTTCCTCATTTAATGTATGATGTAATACCATGTCAAATGCTTCATATTCAATCCAAATATGTTAGCTCTACTGAATTTTCTTTATATAAAAAAATAGTTATTTTCTGAAAGAAGAAATAAGGTTAGTCTTGCATGATATATCTTTGGTAAGTCCACTTGGTATTACATTTCCTTTACCATTTACATCCATGAATTTAATTATTCATCTCTTTATAGCGCATATTATTGAAGCTACTCTGCCCCTCTCTCTCTCTCTTTCAGCTCTCAGTTTGCCAGGAAGGAAGAATCCATTCTGCAGGCAATGCATGATTGGGTTATTGGGGTTCCACAAGCAAGCATAAAACCATAAGAAGACCGTCACATTAATTGAGCTTTTTCCATATCCATATTTCCAAGTTTTTCACACCAGTCAGGCTTAAATCTCTACACAGTTTGCAGCACTACATGACCAAAGAAATCCCTCTTTCTTGAATCATAGCTTGATACAGTGATGGAGCTCCCTCTTCTTCTTCTTCGTAGATTTAATTATACTCATAGGGCTTCACCTCCACAGATACCACCCCTTCCAACAAAGAGCCATGTTACATTTTGGAGGGTCTTGATCTGGGGGCTTTAGTAAATCTTTTTTCTACCTCATGAGTGGAGTTGGCCATGGTCACTTTATGGCCCTATAGTGTTTCTTTCTTTCATCTCACTTCATCCCCCTTGTATCCCCCAGCCAGTTAGGTAGCCTTGCTCTAGCATCTGTTTTGAAGAGAAGTCAGAGTTTTCCTTCATTTGTGCATTCACATATAAAACCGCCTTTACACATCAAAATATTTTAACTATATCCCTTATCATTCCCACAGTAATAAAGAAAACTCATCTGGTTGTGTGTAGGCAAGAGGAACACAATATATCTTTGTTATTTACTTTTGCAATGCCACTTCTTTTAAAGACTTAACCTTTGAGGTAGTCAAGCAACCCTGAAAACAGGCCCAGAATAGAATCATAGAATCATAGGGTTGGAAGGGACCTCATAGGTCATCTAGTCCAACCCCCTGCAGAGGCAGGACCACTCCCACTTAAACCATCCCATTCAGGGTTTTGTCCAGCCAGGCCTTAAACACCTCCAAAGATGGAGACTCCACCACCTCACTCGGCAGCTCATTCCAAGACTTCACCACTCTCCTAGTAAAAAAGTTTTTTCTAATATCCAGCCTAGACCTCCCTAACCACAACTTGAGATCATTGGTCCTCGTTCTGTCCTCTGTTACTACCAAGAACAGTTGAGCTCCATCTTCGTTAGAGCATCCCTTCAAGTAGTTGAAGGTTGCTATCAAATCCCCCCTCAGTCTTCTCTTCTGCAGACTAAATAAGCCTAATGCTTTCAGTCTTTCCTCATAGGGCTTGTGCTCTAGCCCTTTAATCATTTTGGTTGCCCTCCTCTGAACTCTCTCTAGCATGTCCCTGTCCTTTTTGTAGTGGTGAGCCCAAAACTGAACACAGTATTCTAGATGTGGCCTCATCAGTGCAGAATAGAGGGGAATGATCACATCCCTTGATCTGCTGGCAATACTTCTTTTGATGCAGCCCAGTATGCCACTGGCCTTTTTGGCAGCAAGAGCACACTGCTGACTCATATCTAGCTTCCCATCCACCATGACCCCCAGGTCCTTTTCTACACTGCTGCTACTTAGCTGAATGTTTCCCAGCCTGTAGCAGTGCATAGGGTTTTTTTGTCCCACATGCAGGATTTTACACTTGTCCTTATTGAATCTCATAAGATTTCTATTGGCCCACTGTTCCAATTTATCTAGGTCTCCCTGAATCCTGTCCTTGCCCTCCAACGTGTCTACCGTTCCCTCCAGCTTGGTGTCATCCGCAAATTTACTGAGAATGCAGTCTATTCCATCATCCAGATCATTGATGAAAATGTTGAACAGAACCGGCCCCAGGACCGACCCCTGGGGCACACCACTCGTGACTGGTTGCCAGCTAGACATGGAACCATTGATTCCTACACGCTGAAACCGTTGATCTAGCCAGTTCTCTATCCGCATTATAGTCCACCTATCCAACCCATACGTCCTTAATTTGCCAATGAGAATGCTGTGGGAAACTATCAAAAGCCTTGCTAAACTCAAGGTATAGCACATCAACGGTTCTTCCTGCATCCAGAAAACCAGTCATCTGATCATAGAAGGAAATGAGATTGGTCAGGCATGATTTACCCTTTGTAAATCCATGCTGACTGTTCCTGATCACTTTATTTTCCTTTAAGTGTTTGAGGATGGATTCTTTGAGAATCTGCTCCATAATTTTTCCAGGGATTGAGGTGAGGCTGACTGGTCTGTAATTCCCTGGATCCTCCTTTTTCCCTTTCTTGAAAATAGGCACTACATTTGCTTTTTTCCAGTCCTCTGGCACCTCCCCCATTCTCCACGAGTTTTGAAAGATAATGGCCAGCAGTGCTGCTATTTCATCGGCCAATTCCCTTAGCACCCTTGGATGCAGTTCATCCGGCCCCATGGACCTGTGCACATCCAGCTTCTTTAAGCAGTCCCTAACCTGACCTTCTGTCACCAAGGGCCTGTCTCCTTCTCTCCCATCTGCCACACCCATGGTAGTGGGCTGGGAGCTGACCCTGCCTGTGAAAACAGAAGAAAAAAATGCATTGAGCACTTCAGCTTTTTCCTCATCCTCTGTCACAAGGATGCCTGCCCTATTCAGCAAGGGGCCTACACCATCCCTGATCCTCTTTTTTTACTAACATACTTGTAGAACCCCTTCTTGTTATCTTTTACATCCCTCGCTAGCCGCAACTCCATTTGTCCTTTGGCCTTTCTGATTTTATCCCTGCAGTCCCTAGTGATATCTTTATATGCTTCCTTGGTCATCTGACCAAGCTTCCACTTCCTGTAAGCTTCCTTTTTATGTTTAAGCTCTGAGCAGAGTTCTCAGCTAAGCCATTCTGGCTGCCTCACATGTTTGTTCTTTCTCCTAATTGGAATGGCAACTTCCTGTGTCCTTAGCAGGGTTTTTTTTTTTAAATATAGCCAACTCTCTTGGACTCCTTTCCCCTTCAGATTAGCTTCCCAAGGGATCCCGCCCATCAGTTCCCTGAGGGAGCCAAAATCTGCTCTTTTGAAGTCCAGGGTTTTTGTTTTGCTTCTTTCCTTCCTTCCTTTAATCAGCATCCTGAACTCAACCATGTCATGGTCACTACTGCCTAGCTTGCCATTTACCTCTACATCCCTGATCAATTCTTCCCTGTTTGTGAGCAGCATGTCGAGCGGTGCAAGGGCCCTAGTTGGTTCCTCTAGCATTTGTACTAGAAAGTTGTCCCCAACACTCTCTAAAAATCTCCTGGATTGCCCATGCACTGCTGTATTGGCCTCCCAGCAGATGTCAGGGAAATTGAAGTCCCCCATGAGCACCAGGGTCTGTGATCTAGAAGCTTCCACTAGTTGCCCATTGAACACCTCATCCACCTCCTGCTTCTGGTCTGGTGGTCTATAGCAGACACCCACCACAACATCCCCCCTGGTGCTTTCCCCTCTCAATGTAACCCACAGACTTTCTATTGGCACGCTTCCACTTCCATAATGGACCTCTGAGCAGTCATAGAGCTCTTTCACATATAGTGCTACTCCTCCCCCTCTTCTTCCCTGCCTGTCCTTCCTGAACAGTTTATAACCATCCATGGCAGAACTCCAGTCGTGCAGACTATCCCACCACGTCTCTGTTATTCCTATGATATCATAGTTCCCTGTCTGCGCTAGTATTACCAATTATTCTTGCTTATTTCCCAGGCTCCTCACATTAGTGTATAGGCACCTAAGATACCCAGCCGATTGCCCTACTTTGTCATGTTGATTTCCAGTTCTATTACATAAACCTCCTTGCATCTTTTCTAGGAGTTCTCCTCCCCGACTCTCCTCGCATACTGGGACTTCAGTAGAGCCCTTAAGACATTTGTTTGATTCCCCCCCCCCCATGTTCCAACTACCTTCTCTTTTACTCCTGGTGCTACAGTCCCAGCACCCCCAAGGTCCATCCCTTCCCCCAGATCACCCACATTCTCACTTACCTGTGGGCTTTGGTCTCCTTCCCCCGTTGAACCTAGTTTAAAGCCCTCCTCACTAGGTCAGCCAGTCGGTGCCCAAATATGCTCTTCCCCTTCCTGGACAGGTGAAGGCCATCTCTGCCTATCAATCCTCTGTCCTGAAACAGGACTCCATGGTCAAGGAAGCCAAATCCCTCCTGACAACACCATCTTAGCAGCCAGGCATTCACCTCCAGGATACATCTCTCTCCCGTCAGGCCTCTAGCCTCAACTGGAAGGATTGAGGAGAACACCACCTGTGCTCCAAACTCCTTCACCCTCGCTCCCAGAGCCCTGAAGTCACCTTTGATCTGCTGAGGATCACCTCTCGCAGTATCATTGGTACCCACATGGATAAGCAGCATGGGGTATTAGTCTGAGGGGCGGATGATTTTTGTCAATCCCTCCGTTACATCTCGGATATGGGCACCTGACAGGCAGCATGCCTCTCTAGAGGCCTTGTCAGGGCGACAGATGGGTGTCTCCGTTCCTCTCAGGAGTGAGTCCCCAATCACCACAACCCTACGCTTCCTCTTAGGTGAGGTGGTTGTGATCTGACCAGCCTTTGGGGTGGATGGCATCTTCTCTACCTCCTGCATCGTGTCCAGCACCGCATAACGGTTCCTCACCACAAGGGATGGTGGGATTTGAGCAGGCGTGGAGCACTGTCTACTGCCAGAGGTGACCAGCTGCCACTGTCCTTCCTCTGCCATAGGCATCTCATCCATTTCCAGAGCTGTGGCAGCAGCCCTTGGCACCGGGATAGGGACCTCCTCCTTGCAGGTCTCATCATGGACACTGTCAAGGAACTTTTCCAGGGCATAGATACCCCTGAGGCGTGATACTTCCTCCTGTAACTCTCCTACCTGTTTCCAAAGAGATGCCACCAGAAGGCACCTATCACATAGGCTCATTTCCCTAGCCTGATCATCAGTGGCAGGAAAATGAAGGCCACGGTCCTTGCAAATCCACACCAGGATCTGGGTGGAGATATCCATGGACAGACAGTCTGTCTGGGTAGAAACAGAGCTAAAGGAAATAGCAGGGACACTGGCACCAGCAGTACGGCTCCTCTTCACCATCTTGGCCTCACCAAATTCCTCCTCAAATGCCCTCGCAAACTCCCCTGTTTACTGTCCCCTGTTAGAAGCTACCATCTTTAAACTTACCTTTTATCAGTTTTCATTTTCTTCTACATTTTCTACTCTGCAAGATGTACCTTTCTTTGCTTTTCAATCCCTTTTTATTTCCCTGTAGGGTCTCTGTTTACTTCTAATACCTTTTTTGAAATTGTTATCCATCAAGGTGGGTATGAAGCCTGTCTATACAATATTTCCCCTTGCTTGCCATGCAAATACCATCTAAGGAAGACACACAGACACAAAGACTTATAGAAACCTAAATCATATACTTGTATCCTAACATGTCTATATCTATATCTATATTGAGATAGAGCTAGCGCTAGATTCCCTTGCATACTTCTGAGGTCACATTAACAGGTTGCTAACATGAGGATCACTTTCCCTACACATTTAAAAAAAAAATATACATATAGCGTTAGCTGATTTCCAGTCATATTGTACTTCCTCACAGAAAAGACTGATTTACTAAAAATCCTTGTAACTGGACCTTTAAAAAAATATTTTCTAATAGAAATCATCCAGTCTCTGACTCTGAGCATGTTAAACTCTTGAAGTTTTTCTTCTACCTCAGAGATGGTAATCTCCATTTTTACACATTAAGTTCCATTAGCCATCTTTGTTTTATGCTCATGTTCCAAATTATCATTCTTATTTTAAAACTGAGGCAAAATATTCATTTAGTCTTGGGGACCATACCTAGATTATCTTTTATCTCTTGTTCATCCTCATGTTTTAGAGACACAGACTCATCTTTTATTCTCTTTATATATACATATAAAACTAAAAGAACCCCCTCATTACTTTATTTTAATTTCTAATTAATTAATTAAACTTATCTTTTACCAGTTTTCATTTTCTTCTACATTTTCTACTCTGCAAGATGCACCTTTCTTTGATTTTCAATCCCTTTTTAATTCCCTGTAGAGTCTCTGTTTACTTCTAATACCTTTTTTGAGATTGTTATCCATCAAGGTGGGTATGAAGCCTGTCTATACAATATTTCCCCTTGCTTGCCATGCAAATGCCTACACCAAGAAAGCCACCAAACACAAACCAATGTACGAGAAAGTAGGAGCTATGCACAGCTTTGAAATATCTTGATGATGATAGATAAGCTTAAGGAAACAGCTGTCGTTGTTGAGATAAAAGTCATTCTCCTTTAAGATCTTGAATGCCTAATGATGCTGTCTTGTTAACTTCCATTTGTGAATTTGATCTGATTGGGCAAGAAACAGCATGTGTTCATCTGATTATTAATGTGGATAAAGCTGAATTCCTGGTATTCAAAAACAACTTCCAGCTCCAGATTACAAGTACCTCAATATAAAGCTGTCTGGATTGGATTTCAAGCATGTGGCATCTATCATAGAGAGCTTTGGAGGATACTCAAAAGATGTAAGTGTTTTCATGGCTGATGTTGCCATATTTTGGACTCTTTAGTAACCTTATTGGGGGTGTTGTGACAACAAGTGAGTACAAAACTCCATATCTATACAACCAGATTTATTCCAACACTGGTATGGAAGTGAATAGTGGACAATGAAGAACACCAGATTTACTTTTATTTTTTTAATTTTTTTAAGTGTCATTGTCTCCATTTAGGAAAAAGTCGGGGGGGGGGGGAGGAGAAAAAGAAAAAGGAAAAGTGGCCAAAGCTCTAGCAAACTTCGGTAGAAGTAAAAACGAAAACAAAAACAGAGAGAGGGGGAAATACCCAGTAAGCAAGATTTCTGTCATGTCTAAAAAGAAGAGGAACCATTTTATTTGTACATGCTACTCAGCCAGTTGAAGGCCCCTTAAAGAAAGAAGAATATATAGTCAAGATGGCATATGCAGCAGAGGGCAGTACTAGATTAGACACTGAACTGCTTCTGGTATCTCATTCCATGGTAGCTGAAATGGATGGAATTGTTAATGTGAAAACTAACAGGTTTTATTTTGTATTTATTTATTTATTTATTTATTTTTTAAGAAAAGAAAAGAAAAGGAAAAATCATGCTGGGCATAGTATCGTCCAACCACATACACACAAGTTTATACTATGCTAAAGTAGAAAAAATTATGGACATGCATATAGTACCTTTGGGGTCACCTATACTACCATATATCGTGGCCAACCCCTTTTGAATTCTCATAAGTCAACTAAAATACATATGTACTTAAAATGTAACTCCTAATTTTAATAGCTGCTTCTGTCTTTTAAACTTGGTTTTCTGTGTAATGAGTGGACATTTGCTGTGTATATGGCTTTGTTTGTTTGTTTGTTTGTTTGTTTTGGACTGCAACTCTGCAAATTATAGGAGCCTCCCAAGTCCTTTCAGTTCTTGTTTCACTGACAGGAGTAGAAGACCAGAGTCCAGCAGCAGACAATATGACAAATTTACTGGGATCTTTTTCACGCAAGCATCCATTAGGACGCCATAGTCTTTTACACCAATACATTTCCCCTCCCAGTAAATTTCCACTTCTTCCCAATGAATTTTTCCTCCCCAGTAAATTTTACTTCCACTCCTTCCTGGTTTACCTGAGTTTTTAAAATGTATTTTAACTACTTGTTTCTTTAATATTTCAAGGTGATTTTTTTTAAACCAATCCTATTATATTGTAACATAATTCTCTAACCAATCTCACCTCACTACCTTAACTGATTGCAACTAGTTATAGGACAGACAGAAACAACCAAGGACTCAGACAGAAGCTATCAGAGCAATAGGTACCAGGATGAACAAATAATACAAAATGTAGATTCTATCACCACAAGTGTTTGCAAACCAGACAGGATGACATCAGCTTTGAGAATTTTAGGGTCTTTCTTTGCCTGGAGGAGTTGTCCTCTTCTAAGATGATGTGTTGGAATGTGTGGTTGTGATTCCATTCTTCTCAGCTCATGGCCACCCCTTGTGCTTTTTGCCTTTGCTTAGCTGAAGTCCAAGATCTCAGCTTGTCACAGTGAGTGTCAAACAGCCTGTGGTCTTGATTCTTTGATTTGATACTGCTGTAACTAGCTAATTGATATAAACATACTTAATACAGACAGGCCTGAACATCTATAGTCTAACAGAAGACAATACATTTTAACAGGTAAAGACTTTCTTGTATGTGCCTTTTGACCAAGATACCAAAGTAGATAATGCTCCATGCACCCTTTCTTCAATTTCATTTTAAAGGATGAATGCTACTTTCCTGTCAAGGAAATACTCTGGTGGTCTAATTAAAAACAAAACTGATTAAAAAAGAGAGAGAGAGAATCAGATTAAAACTAAATAAATAGTGTGCATGACATATCTACCCTGAAATGCTGCAACAGCTCATCTAGACCAGTACACGCTAGTTCAGTTTCAGTGAATAAAATGAAATATTTTACAATTGTAAGAGAGCATGGCCTTTATAATATCTGTCATTTTCAACAATGTATTTACACAACTGTTCTTTTAAGGAGGTTATCAACTTTTCTTGCTCCTTGCTCATTTTAAGGTTTTTCATTTTCCAAAAGGGTTTCCATTGTTGTTCTTATTGACCTTGACAATCCAGTATGGAATTCTGTTTATTTTCTGTTATCTTTCTTTCTTTAGATTTGTATTTCCACACCATAGATGGCTTTTCAAATTGGATTTGCATTCCTCCATCTTTTTAGTGATTGTTTTTGTGAAGTAGCCCTTTAGGGAAGCAAATTAACCTCATGACTTATGCATACTGTCTATGCCTGAAAGTCTGAGCTCATTATCTGCTTTTTAAAAATATAAGATTAATATTTTTTTCTTTTAAATTCTCTTAACAGTATTTCTACTCTATGTAAAATATAAATTATTGATAGATAAAATCAATTGGTTACAGTTTCTCCTACAAAAGCTTTCCTTGTAATAGAAACCTCCAAGTGACCTATACTTAGTACAAATCATAAAAGGAGAACCAGCAAACAAAGACTTCACAGAAGTAACACTTAAGAGGGAAAACAATTCCATACTTTTTCCAAGGTTGGAAAACCTGCGAATTGTGGAAACCTAAAAGAGGATTCAGAATAGTGAATGGGACAACAGAACAGGTCAATTCCATCAGAAAGAAAAGAAAAGATAAGAAATTTAGATGTGCCTGGAAGTAAATCTTCAGTTGATATTGCTCACAAACTAGTCATTTTCTTCAGCATACTAGATTAGTAATGTAAACACTGGCAAACAAGGGTACCCTGAAAGTAACAGAAAGTTGGTAACATTTATCACACCATTTAATCGGTGACAGTTGATTTGTATGCCATTTGGAATAGGCTCTATGCAAGAGAGTTTTCAAAAGCTATCCACACAAAAGGGGAAAAGGAAATAGTTGTACAACTAGGTGCCTTTCAGAACACCTTTCAGAAATCACTTTGAAAGTGAATCCAAGTATGTATAGCATAGCCAAAATCAGAGCAATGATTTCCATCAGTTCCACTGTCCAAGCAGTAGCCACAGGCAATTGCAGTATACTACACTATAGAAAAAAAAATAAAATAAAATAAAATAACACAAAAATGAAAAACAACCAAATCCCAGTTCTTCCCTTTTATCTGCATTTGTACTGCTGCTTTGTATACTCTTTGAATAATGTGTCTTATCCCCTTTGAAAAATACTTTTGATATTTATACATGAGAAGTGCTATATAAGAACTATATAGGTATTACAATATTCACCCAGCTGCCACAAGCGAACATATATATTGTCTCCTGCTTCTGATACATTGCCATGTATTGCTGCTGTCCTGGTGTCCTTGGATAATCAAGAAGCTCTATTTCTTTGCCACTACTACTAAGTTATTCATAACTGCTTTTTGTAAAAAACATTTGTTTTCCTCTGCCTTTTGCTGCTGCTGTTTCTTATCTAATCCACAGACACTCATAATCCATGTTACACTCCAATTTTTCTACTTATTTTTCCAAACCTGAATTCTCGCAAGTACAAGTATCATCTAAGTACAGATAACATCCTGGTCACTCATTACTACAAAATATCCATTATGCTCCTAGACCTTAGAATATATAATGTTTTGAGCTGAATCCATATTTTTCATGGGAATAGGTTTGTTAGTTCACTGGCCATTGCTTAATCTAGGTATTTCAGTCTGAGTCTGTAGACCACAGGGATTCAAAGGCAGTTTTTGAAATAAATATTCTTTTAGAGCTGTTCAAAAGTTGTCTGTAACTTCAAGTAATCTTTATACAGTTAGCTATGAAGGAGTCTCCAGTGCATATTCCCAGATTCTATTTTTTAAGACAGATACTGAAGATCATTTATGTAGTTTACAAGTAGGGCTAGAAGAAAACAATGCTTTTCCTCAGATGTCAGGCAAAGTTGTGTTCATTTACAAACTAAAAACTGCAGAAAGACTATAAGAACAAGAATTCAGTGAGACAGCAGAATGGATAATTTAAGCATTGTTGATACTGGACACCTAGTGATCAGTGTGAATACCAATGAATCATGGTGTACCTGATTTGAAGATGAACAATGTTTAATGTGCAATGAATTCTATAGATATACTAGTTACATAAAAAGCTTAAAATTAACCACACTATATCATACTCACTAAGCCTGAAGAGCAAAGCAGTCACTCAGAAGGCTGCACACATAAATAGGTTTCTCCAAGAGTCCTGTCAGGGACTCAGTGGCCTCTGGTTCAACTGGCAGCACTTCCCATGGAATCAGGTAAAGATGGAGCACACCCCTTTATGCAAATAATAATTTTTAAACTTTTCCATAAACAGCTTTCACCTAATTACCTCTTAATATATATATGCCAATTACTTAAACTAAATTCTTACCCTTTACTACATTCCATTCTCACCATGATAATTGGGGTTGTCAAAACAACATCTGGTAATAGGCAGGGCAGAGTAAAAATATGCCACTTGGCAATGAAAAAATGTACCCCCAGACTTTCAAGTACAGCTTGTTGTTCCCATCACTGTTCTCTATGTGCGGCTGCAAGAATACAAGTTATGATTTTGTCTCATTGCGTGGAGTGATATTCAGAAACTAAGACATCTACAAGCCTATTTGATGATCCTGTTAATCTCTGCCAACTGGAAGATGTCAGCTACATGGCTAAGAACATCCAAGCAATCAACTAAAGCTATGATAGGCCTGCAAGACAGTGGTCAGCCCACTCAAATTGCACTGAGTCTCCAACAAGGATCTCACAGAGAAAGACATAAGTCTTTCAGAGAAGCCTAGAGTTTGAAGAGACAGGTATCTGATTTTTGTTATGGATGTTTTCATTTCAAATATTCTTCTCTCTCCAGAAACTGTATGTCTTTCCAGTGTATGACAGAAACTGTACATCTTACTCAGTACAAACTAGTTGAGATACTTGCCTCATGAATGAATACATACCATAAGTAAACAAATTAATGAATACATACTATAACAGTGACAAAATAAAAAGTTGTCTTAAGAATATTTCCTCCAGAAAATAGAAATAAAATTAAGTTTCTTAAAAAAAAAAAAAAAAAAAAAAAAGAGAGGGTGAACCGTACTCCTACTAGTGATGATCTTTGGTAAATTAAATAAAAACACAAACAAGGACAAAAAAAGGCACAGCTAAAACTAGATTTTACTTTGTAAGAACTTCAGTGAGAAGCACAAAGTAATGCACCATATACTTTCCCATAATTTCTAAATGAGCTTTTCAAATCAATGAACCACAGCCACAGAAAAAAAGACAAAATTAGTCCAAGGCTAAGCAGCAAAAAAAGTTTTAATTTAATAGGAAATAGCACTGCCTGTCTGTTTTCTAAGGAATAAATCATGTTATTTGTTCAAGTAGAAAATCAGTGGTCAACAGATTTTACTAACTTTGTTTACATTCTGTATACAACAGGTCATGACAAGTATTATTCTTGTTCATTACAGCTGGCGGTGCAGAAAAGATTGATTTTCCAGGGCATTACTATGACAAAGGTAAAAATGAAAGTTCAAAAGTTAATGGGGTTCAATAATTGTCCGAACTGTTTCTTCAACATAAGGAGATACTGAGTGGTTACTATGGTTCTTATAAAGTTGACTTCAGCAGCTCTGAAGGGTGAAACTGAAGCTTCACACAGATAATTCAGGGTGACTAAATGTTTCTGAGTGTCCAAATACTTTTATGCTGACATTAGATCTGCATGTGCTATAGTTTAATGTTCAAGCAGTAATGTTGCTTTATCTCTATTTTATAAAATGCCTGTCAGTGTCGTAACTGATAGGAGAATATTCAGTAGCTGGAAGTGTCTCAAGACATAGTTTAAGTATAGCATCCTAGAGATGGACCATAATAGATTGACTGCTTTTTCATAAACATATCCACATGGTAGTTACTATAAGAAACAGTTGTCAAAATTCTTGACCTTTGCTCATAACACCTGTCTTTTGTAGTCTGAAAATAAACATTTTATGACATATATATCATATAGTGTACAATGGGCTAGCTGTAATGTAAGCAAATAAATCTAAACTAACTTGTATTATGATCTATGATAAATAAGTGTCTATCTGCATGTCATTTGTTTTGAGTTCTCAAATTTATTTCCCTGTGAACCTGCAGCCAATCATTGCAACCTAATTACCTAAAGGATGTCATTGAGTGACCTATACCTTGCAATGCACTCCCTCCAAATTAATTTTTAATTTTCAATCTTTACAAAGGTCTTTCACGTTCATTCTTAGTCTTTATTTTGGGCATTTTTCAAGTTTTGGTCAATTTTAAAAAACAGTTCTTTTGATCCTGAATAAGAGGGATATTTTTTTAAATTGAACAAACTTCTTCAGTCTGCTCAAAAACAATTTAAAAATTGTGGATTTCCCTTTACAATATTTTCAGAGAATATGTCCTCCCTGTTGTATGACTGGAGTGAACTTTTCAGGCTCAGCAAGGTTAGTCATTATTTAAAATATTTTCTCAACCAAATCATCTCCTTTGTTTTCTAACACATTTCTTTTTAGCTCAGACTTAAAATGGCAGCAAATAATCTTAGAATCTACATCAGCAGCATACTTATTGATAGAACTGGGCAAAAAGTTTGGATGAATGGCTTTTTTGCTGAAAATGCAATTGTGGGTAATCTATAACTATTTGCAAATTTGACCTAAAACATCTTCAGCCTTTTTATTTCCCTTTTTTTCTTTGTTGACTTTGATACAGTTTACAAAACAGGAGTAGTGGTAGTTGTAAGGGGAACAATAGTTTGGACGAAGTCATGAGGAGACTGTTATGATGGCTTCTTCATTTTAAGGTACAAAGGAACCCTCAACCCTTTGTTTTTCATTAGCTAGCTATGGGCTTTGCATCAAACCATAAGTTTTGATATAAAACAAACAAGGAGTACTGTGGCATTTAAAGACTAGCACATTTATTTAATGCATGAGCTTTTGTGGGGGAAAATCTGCTTTTATCAGACACTTTGAATATGGGGGAGCTCACAGAATGGGAGGAAAATAAACGCAGGGAACTGTAAGTGAACTCACCATTCCCTGCATTTATTTTCCTCCCATTCTGTAAATTCCCCCATCTTCAAAGTGTCTGAGGAAGAGGGATTTTCTCCCATGAAGCCTCACACAATAAATAGATTTCATAGTCTTTAAATGCCATAGGACTCCTTGCTTGTTTTGTTGAACTAAACTAACACGGCCACCCCTTTGAAAGCTGGCAAGCTTGGTATGTTAGCTTTGTTCTATCTTCATTAGCTGAACATTTACTATCTTAGCAAATAGTCCCCCTCCACCCCCATGGTTCCCCCTCCTACACAAACCTTATGCAAAACTGCCCACAGACAGCAGAAGTCATCAAAAGTCTGTTACTTTCTATAACAAATTCAGTCTTTCTACTGCCAGTCATTTTAGCTATTGAGTTGTTAAAACTGCTTAAAAGATGTTTTTTTTTTTTTTTAAACTAATGAAAAAGCATATGTGGAAGACTGAAGATTAAACCATTTTTGTTCATACTTTCAAAAAAATTCAACATCAATCAAAGAGCATGCATAAAATATATTATCCTGAAAATTGGACTTTCTAGAAAGCTATGAAGTGCTAAAAAGAGGTTATGAGAATGGAAACCATTATGTAACCTTCACTGTAGCAATTGTTGTCACTGCTGCAACACATAAGCTGTTGTATAATAGAATATGAATTGGGATTTTTTTATGAAACTTTACATACAGAAAATCTGCAATAAAAGCACATAATGCACTGTATTATTCCAGATCTTTTTTTTTTTTAATATTATAATGTAAGAGGCAAATCTTGAGCTCTTGTGTCTCACAGAAGCAGACAGTATAAAAGTAGGAGCAGCAAACCTGGGGAGCTGCCAATGGGGAAAGGAAAAGAAAATATATCAAATATGTTTTAATTTAAAAAAAATATATAATAGCTAGAGCTAAAGATAATATTCACATGAGTAAAACTATACACTATTAAGAAATGTTCTCTTTTTCTTGCTGTACTCTCCCATCTACTCATGGAAACAGTAATTTGGGTACCTCAAGCCTCCATTCTCTTCTATGATCTGGTATACCTGGCTGGACTTCATCTACCATGAAACACTGAAGCCAGGAACTCCTCTAGTATATTGTGGTAGCATAGCAAAACGAAGAGTATGCTAGTGCATGGAAATGTAGCACAGGGAGTGAGGCCCACAGAGAACAGTAGAGCTCTGAGGTACCTGAATGACAACAACCACAAGATGCCAAGGCAGCAATTCCAAATCAAAAATTGGTGGGAAAAAATCAAAACTTTCTGTGGAACTTTTGAGCAAACAATGCATTTTTCACATTCATCAAAATAATTGATGAGAGATGGAAATTTGTCTTTTACACAGCAGTATTGAGGGGCAAATGGAAACACCCTGAAATAGATGAATTTCTTCTAACAGACAAAATCCAGAGAGATTTTGGGGACTCATCTGCAGAGGTTCATAAGGCTAATTTGTTTCCCCTTGTACCATTCAACATGAAGGTGTTTGGCAAGACAACAATGGACTGAAGTGTTAGCAATACACTGAAGAAACCTGGACCTACATCTTCCTTACATCATTTCCCTGCTTTCTCAATGCCTGCTTAGAATCAACACCTATATGTAGAGAAGCTAACTGGAGCTGAACCCAGTCAAACTGAGATAATCCTTGTAGGAAGAAACTTCTTCGTACAATTTGCCTTCTTTGGAGAATCCACTGTTTTTGAAAGCATCTGCCTTCAGATTGTTAAACTGATCTATAGCTTGTGATACTATTTTTACAGAGAGCACCTAGCACAAATGTGCCCTTATCTCATCTGGAACACCAAGGCAACATACTAATAAATTAATATAAATATGTTAATAATAAAATGACTTAGGTGAGTGCTTGGATTTTAAAACACGATTAATAAATGCTTTAAGGACAAAGCGCAGCAAACAGTTCCTAAGCAATCCATAGGATAAAATTTTATAACAAAAAATATTCAAATTATTTCAAATGGAGAGCAAGTTAATTAAATCTCAGTCTGTTCAAAGGTAATGGGATAAAAGGTACCATCAGATGATTCCAATCCCTGGAAAAATCATGGAGCAGGTCTTCAAAAAATCAATTTTGAGGTAATTGGAATAAAGCAAGGTTATCAGGAAGAGTCAGCATGGACTCATATAAGACAAGTCATTCCCAACCATTCTGATTGTCTTCTATGATGAAATGACAGGCTTAGTGGATATGGGGAAAGTGATGGATATGATAAACCTTGACTTAAGCAAATCTTTTTATATGGTTTCCCACAGTACTCTTGTCAGTAAGTTAAAGACGTATGGGGTGGATGAATGGATTATAAAATGGATAGGAAGCTGGCGAGACCATCAAACACATTAGGATCAATGGCTAGTTATTGATGGCTTGATGTCTAGTTGGCAGCTTAGCTTGCAACACATAGAGTATCCCAGGGGTCAGTGCTGGAGCTGGTTTTGTTCAACAACTACATTAATGACCTGAAAGATGGAGTGGCTTACATCCTTAGCAAGTTTGCCAATGATACCTTGCTGGGTGGAATGGTATAGACACTGGAGGGTAGGGATAGGGTACAGAGCAAATGTCAGAGGAAATCTGATGAGGTTCAACAAGACAAAGTTCAGGGTCCTACACTTAGAATGGAAGAATTCAATGCATTGCTACAGACTAGGCTCCAATTGGCTAGGCAGAAGTTCTGTAGGAAAGGACATGGGGGTAATAATGTGTGAGAAGCTGGAAGAGAGTCAGCAGTTTGTCCTTACTGCCCGGAAAGCTAATGGCATATTGGACTGCCTAAGTATAATTGCCAGAAGATTGAGGAAAGTGATTATTCCCTTCTATTCAGCATAAATAAGGCCACATTTGGAGTACTGTATCCAGTTTTGCCCTCACATCCACCCCAGCCTGGATGGAGGTACTATAAGATGGGTGAAAAACTGGTTGGATAACTGCTCCCAGAGAGTAGTTATCAATGGTTCACAGTCACACCAGAAGGGTATAACAAGCAGCGTACCACAGGCAGGGCCATCCCTAGGGGGGTGCGCGGCCCTGGGTGAATTGCCCTCTGCAGGGGCTCCACCCCCCCAAGCACTGGGGAGTGGGGCCAGCTGGCCCAGGGGAGTGTCTGACAAGGAATATCATTCCCTAACTCCTCCAGGTTCTTGTTGTTGAATATCAGGAGCCAAGAAGCTCCACAAATAGGAGTAGGAGGGAGGCTGATGGATCATACTGTCCCTGGGACTTCCAGCCAACTTCATAGATTCCCCATGCACTGGGGAAGTTGATGGCATCTGGGTGCACAGCTGGCACATGGTTCCATGTCCAGCTGTGATATGCCACCCTGCTGACCCACACTAGACACATCTACTGCTATGGTTCTCAAGATTTTTAAATAGATCCCACCCTTCCCATGAACTTTGCTGTGATGCTTGCCTTCCCCACAACCTGCTGAGTGGCAGCATGAGAGTGGGGAGTAGGGGAGGATAGAGTGGGGTGTCAGGAGAGTAAGAGGAGAAGTGCAGCTGGGTGGCAGGCACCAGGGAAAGCAGCACAGAATCTGCAATTTCCTATGCTGTTCCTGTCCTAGGCCAAATGCCTGGGCATGCTGCAAGGCAGGAAATTTAAAAAAAGCTCTGGCCTGGTCCCAGCTTACAGGTGCATGCAAACCAGGTAGAGGAAGTTAGGGAACCCATGAGGAAAAAAAGTCCATTTCACTCAGGATGGGAAAAGCAGAAAAGATCCACCCAAGAAAGAAAAGAAGAAGCACAAAAAACCAAAAAGCAAACAAAGAAAAAAATCCAACAAAATACAAGTTGAAAGTCATGTCTGATCACCAGCCATACACAATGATCACACCTACGAGCTCTGAGGAAGCAAGAAACAGGAAGTTCCATAGATTTACCTGAGAGTCAGAAAATATAAAAGATGGGTAAAAAGATGAAAAGTTACCCAGTATTAGTTGGAGAAAGGGCAGGCAACACTAATTGTCAACTACTTACCCTGGGATGGGAAGGAGGAATTCAAACATTAAGAGACTAGTTTAAAAACACAGTATAACCTTAGGCAAAAAACAAAACAAAAAAATTTTTTTTTTGCCCTCCTTGTGATGTTTGCTCTCTTGAAACTGGCAATACTGTATAAGTTAATATCATATACTTCACTCAAGGAATTCCTTTCCCTAACTGTATTCTTCCTGCTAGTGCACAGCCAGGGCTCTGTCGCCACAATGTAGTAACACATAGATAAAATGAATTGAATGTACCTTTAAAGCATCTGTTAGGCAACACTGTATCTGTTATTTAATATCATGACTGAAATAACTAACTCAGTCTAATAGACATTATAACCAATGTCAAACAAAGCTTGATGTTGTGAATTTAGAAATCCATTTTGTATCCTTGATGAAACTTGTTTTAGGTGTATACTCTGGAATTTCATTTAACTGTGTGAACAAGATGTCTTAATGAAGGGTGTGTGTGATGGAATCAGTCAATATTAGCCTGTCCTGATGAAATGCAAGTACTACCTTAATGGCTAAGTGATGCAAACAACTCCAACAAAAGCAAGGATCCACACCAGAGAGAAAAGAACAAAACACAAGATGAAAGTCATGTCTGTAAACGGTTGGTGATCAATGATCACGCAGGATCCCTGGCCAGGCCTGCCTGCTGCCCGCAAGCCTTACCCCTGGGCTGGGGGGAGGTGACCTCAGCCAGACCTGTCCACTGGTCTGGAGGGCAGGGGCTTGACTCCAGGCAATATCTGCCCACCAGCCCACTGGCCTGCGGTTTGACCCCTGGCCAGACCTTCCTGCTGCCTGAGCTAGGGGGAGGTGACTCCTGGCCTCACTGCCTGGGCTTGGTAGGGGGGGCACAAACCCTGGTCCCACCTGCTCCCCAGCATCACTGCCTGGACTTGGGAGGTGACCCCTGGCTCAGCCTCCTCCTGGGCTTTGGGAGAGGTGGGGGTTGACCCCTGCCCAGGCCTGTGACCCTGGCCTTGCCACCTGGGCTGGTGGTGGGGGTGAAGAACCCCTGGTGCAGTCTCCTCATTGGCCTGCTCACATCCCCCCCGGGTGCGGGGGGGGGGGGGGGTGGTGATGCCTGGCTCAGCCTCACCCTTAGCCTCACTGCCTGGGCTTGTGGTGAACAACCCCAGGCCCATGTGCCCCCCTCAGCCCTGCCACTTTGGCTTTGGAGAGCCTTGACTGCTGCCTGGGTCTTCCTCCTGGGACTCACCACCTGAGCACAAGGGAGGAGGGGGCAACCCTGGCCCTGACCTCACCACCTGGGCTTAGGAGAGGTGACCCATGGCCCAGCCTGCCTGCTGGCTCCCCAGTCTTGCCACCTGGGCTTGTGGGGTGACCACTAGTCAAGTCTGCCCCCCCAGACTCATTGCCTGGGCTTATGGGGGGGAAAACCTCTGGCCTGGCCTGCCCACGCAGCCTCACCACCTGGGCTTGAAGAGGCCACCCATAGCCCAGTCTGCCTGCTAGCAACCCCAGCCTTGCTGCCTGGGCTAGGTAGAGATGACCCCTGGCCCAGCCTGACCCTGGTCTCGCAGCCTGGGCAGGGAGGAAACCACAGCCCGATCTGCCCTCCAGCCTCACCCCCTGGTGTGGGGGAGGAGGGTGTGTCAGTCCTTGGCCTGGCCTGCCTGGCATCCTGTCATCCTCTTGCCTGGCCACCAGCATGACCTGGGACCCAGAGGGGCATGATCCCTGATTTACCTGCCCCTCACTAGCCCAGTGTGACTTGGGGGCCAGGGAGAGTACTGGATCCCCTACCTCCCCTGCCCCCCTCTAGCCTGGCCGCTGGCATGACCCAAGGCCCAGGTGGGCCCGATCCCTGGCCACCTGCCCCACATTGACCTGGTGAGATCCAGGGCCCATGGGGAATCCTGGATCGCCACGTCCCCCAGACCCCCATCTCTGACTTGGCTGCTGGCCTGACCCAGAGTCCCCGTGGGGGGACAGATCCCAAGCGAACTGGCCCCTTGGCTCAGGGTCAGGGTTCCACCAGGACCCCCCCCCAGTACTTATCTGGCTGTTTGTTTCCTGGGCTGGTGCTGCCAGTGTCTGCTGGAGGAAGAAAAGGTTAAACCTCCCTCTCCCCTCCAGATAATCACAGCCCAGCTATTCACCAGCAGAACAGGGGCTGAGTTAGCCTGCATCTGCCAGCCTAAGACATTCGGGGCTCGCTGTGGGAGACTGGGGGCTTGTGCTGGTCCCCAGCATGGGGGAGGAAGCAGTGCAGGCCCCACGAGGCCCCCAAAAGCACAGGACCCTGGGCAGCTGCCCTGCTCGCCCTACCCTAAGGATGTCCCTGACTACAGGGATTGGTTGTGGGTCTGGTTCTGTTAAATATTTTCATCCGTGATTTAGATGATGGCATAGAGAGTACACTTATAAAGTTTGCCAATGATACCAACCTGGGTGGGGAGGCAAGTATTCTGGAGGATAGGATAAAAATTCAAAATGATTTGGTGAAACTGGTGAAATGATCTGAGGTAAACAGAATGAAATTTAATAAAAGCAAGTGCAAAGTACTCCACTTAGGAAAGAACAGTTTATTGTACATATACAAAATGAGCAAAGGCTGCTTAGGAAGGAATAATGCAGAAAGGGATCTGAGTGTCATAGCGGATTGCAAACTAAATATGAGTCAACAGTGTAACACTGTTGCAAAAAAAATCACTATATTGAGATGAATTAACAAGAGTATTGTAAGTAAGGCGTGAGAAGTATTTATTTCTCTGCTCTACTCAGCCCTCATTAGGCCTCAATTGGAGTATTGGGCACCTCATTTCAGGAAAGATGTGAATAAACTGGAAAAAGTCCAGAGAAGAGCAACACAAATATTATAGGTCTGGAACACTTGACTTATGAGGGAGATTAAAAGCACTGGATTTGTTTAGTCTGGAAAAGAGGAGACTGAACTGGGGCAGGATAACAATTTTCAGGTACCTAAAAGGTTGTCATGAGGAGGAGAGAGAAAAATTGTTCTCCTTAACTGAAACTGATAGGACAGGAAGCAATGGGCTTAAATTACAGCAAGAGAAGTTTAAGTTGTACATTAGGAAAAAATTGCTAACTTTCAGGGTGATTAACCACTGGAATAAGTTGCCTAGGCAGGCTATGGAATCTCTGTCATTGGAAGTTTTTAATAGCAGGTTAGAAAAGCACCAGTCAGTTATGGTTTAAGAGGGTACTTGGTCCTGCCATGAATGTGGGGGACTGGATTCAATGACCTATCATGGTCTCTTCCAGTTTCTATGATTCTATGAGTCTATTACAGAAAGGATCTGAGCAAATTAGAAAGAATCCAGTGGTAGGCAACAAAAATGATTAGGGGATTGGAGCCCATGGCTTATGGGTTGAGGGGTCTAGTCTTGTTTAGTCTGCAGAAAAGAAGACTATAAGGGGAGTTGATAGAAACTTTTAGCTACCTGGAAATTGGTTCCATGGAATATGGGACTAGGCTGTGTCAGTGGTAGTAGATGACAGAACAAGGAGAAATGGTCTCAAGTTCCAGTGGAGGAGGTACATTTCACTTGAAGGGTTGTGAAGCATTGGAATGGGTTACCTAGGGGGACGGTGGAATCTTTATAATTAGAGGTTGTTAACAATTTCCTGAGTAGGATGATTTCTTTGGGGTTGGTCATCTTTTGAGCAGAGGATTGGACTAGATGACCGCCTGATGTTTTTTTCCAGCCATAATCTTCTATGGTTCTATGATATCTTAGATAGTGATTATTTTCATCTATTGGCTTTTTTCTTTTTCATCCCAGTTTGTAATTTATCATTTTTCTTATTTCTTTGTTTTGAATATTTTTAATTTATTATTTGTCCTTTGAAATACTGTGATATTTGGGAGAGGTTAAAGGACTGATTTTAATTTGCAACATTTATACATATTTTAAAATGTTTTTCTTAAGCAATACATCTTTGATTTTATTTTTAGTAACGATATTTCCATTTAATTAGAAAAAAAATCACTTGTTCTTTCTCAATGTTACCAAATGGGGTTATTGAGAGGACTTAACTCTGTTGGTAAGGGATGAAAGACTAACAAACTGTCCACTGCTCTCATTCTTTCATCTTTTGAAAGTTTGCTCTAAAGTCATTACTAATGCATTATTGAATGACATCCTGAGAGGAAGCTAATAGAAAAAAAATAGCATTTATGAGTTTGATGCATGATCTCAGACAAGGCAAGTGAAGTTGGCCATGGAAGGATTATAAAGTATAACGGTGATACAGGACTAATATAATACATCTATTTTACTTCATATGCTTAAATGGCCTCTAACACCTAATGTCTGAGCAACAGTGGTGAGACGTTTAATATCTACACTCACTACTCAAAAAGGGGTGCAAAAATTTCTGTGGTTACAATTTGACACCAATGTCCTTCACTTGCACAGCTCTCAGGCCTGGAGGTGGGTATTTTAGAGGGATAAAATCAGCATAGTTGGGGTAGCAATCTGAAAGAAGCAGAGCTAAAGCTCCCGGGCTAGGGTGTTCAGTTACCTCATGCTGAATAACTTGAAAACACCACCATACTGAGATTTCAGAGAAAAGAATATTGGCCTGTGTATTTATTTTTTATTAACATTACCACACCAGGGTCTAACTACTAGCCTTTAGTCACGTATTAGGGTGGAAATTAAGGTTCCATGCAAAACTATTTCCTCTCTTTCGTGAGAGAGAGAAGTGGGCTATTTTCTTTCTTGTTTGGACTGGTTCATGTCTCAGAAAGGGGTAGACTTGTTAAGAGTTACAAATGGAGGGTTGTTCCTAGTATTTAATGCAGGACTGCCATCACTGGGGGAAAACAATCAAAATCCTAGGCAAAGGAATTCTTCTCCCAACAATTCAGTCACACAGATAATGTTAAGCAATTCATTTAGTGACATGCTGGGAAGAGCTCAGTAACAGCATCAAAATACAATTAGCATAGCAACTCCTTATATACACATACTACTTCCTTAGATGAGTTATACTGCTTAAACTAGTTTTGTAACAGTTCTTTGGGAAAAACCACTCAGTATATGGTAATAGGGTCAGGTGAGGAGTGGGAGGTGGTTTTGACAGGTAGGAAGACTATGTGATGAAAGATGAACGGCTAAGGAACAGAAAAAAATGAAGAGCCAGATTTTGAAAGATATTTAGACATCTAAAAATTCAGACCTATAAGCACCTAATTGTATTGAAATCAGTTGTTGTCAGGTGCCTGAATGTTTTTGTATATCCCAGTGGGAGCCTATCTTCATCTTTAGGTGTCTAAATACCTTTACTAATCTAAGTAGTTATATAAAACTAATCATAGAGGAAGTCGGTGGCATATCGAGAACAGAATCCTGATTTGCACTGTCCCAGGCTTGTACACTAATGACTGGATCATCATTCCTCTCATGTAATGACTTCTCTGGCAAACCCTAACTGTGGCTAGGCTTCAGGGCAAGGCTAGGAAAAAGGAGATGTGGTGAACTCTGTTGCTGGTCTACTCTAAATACTGTTTGATAACTAATCTAGGCAAACTGATCTAGGCAGACAGCTGGCCTAGAATTAGAGAAGTGCTGTGATTCATTTCCACCCATTCCTCAACCCCTGTGTTGCACTGGCCACAATGAGGATTAAAATCTCTGTGTTCAGCTTCTCCTAGTGTTCTGTTTATGCACAAACTCCCTGCAAACTCCAAATGTTCAAATCTCTGCTAGATTATATACTAGGAAATATAACCACTTGTCCACATTTGTTATAATTATTTTTGTTTGTTTTATTTGTAAAGAAAGCATTCTCCAGTGTTTTGTGAACTGCAAATCCATGCCTGTTCTATTTCAGATTTTTTCACTGATTTTTTTTTATTTGAATGTTACATTTTTCATAAACATTCTGTTTTGAGTTATGTGATTTCTGGATGCAGGGTTCTAAAACCAAGATTAAAAAAAAACCCTGGCATTATTTTAAATACACAGCATCTATTGCTCATCCTTGAAAATGACATGTTCCTAACCAGTTTCTGACATACAGCGTGTTTGCCATATTTTGGAGACAATAGCCTTGGTATAAATTGGCTCATGAGTACATTAATGACTTGCTCGTTAATAAGAGCAAAGAAGATTGTTGAGCTGTAGAAAAACTTGTAATGAAACAGTTTTCCTCTGCAAATTGAAACAACTGTTTCCTAGAACATGTCAATTCTGATTAACGCTTAGATACAAAGAGCAGAGACAGCATTGGGGATAATAGCATTTTCTATCCTGTCATGATTCGTGCATTATTACCTCTGCATGTCAGTCTGGGGGTTTCTTTTCCCTTTTCCTGTCATCAACCTAGGGATACCTCAACCTCCCATCCTTAGCTAAGAAGTTTCCCTCAATACTACATTTATATTTAGAGTGGTTTCTCTGTTCCTGACATCAGCACCCAGGGTTTCGCTCCCTCACCATTTCATGTTCTCAGGGAGGAGGAAGCAGTGCTGGGAGTCAGGGTGTTCCCAATTGAAATGTTCCCTTCACAGGAAATTCCTAACTTCAACATTTCATTTTAGATGGAAAAAGAAAGTCTCAGATACTTGCAATTTCCCACAATATAGAAATTCTCTTTTTAAGTGTTTTCTAAATATGTGTTTCAGTCACCTTAGAAAGTTCACATTTTGCAAGCTCCAAGAGATACTGTGGCATATTTGATGTATGAGTTCTTCATGGAAAGATTTGATTATTTGAGAGTTTGCCTTGTAAAACATCATTGACTGTTGTAGTTTCTGGCAATAGGACATTTTTACCCCATCTAGTGGAGACCCTAAACTCCATGTGGGTTCTGTACCCCAATTTATTTTTTTGCTTCACAGTCAACTTTACTCTCCCATTCCCCAAAAATAAAAATTGGGAGGAGACCCCATGAGAGAAATGTCATAGAGTTTGCCATTCTGTTGAGGACTGAAGATGCAAAATTGGCTAATGATGCCTCAGAATAACAGGCTGATACAACAAGAGACTGATCCAGACTAAGTGGTGGTCTGATGCTGTGCATTTTTTCAATAAACTTTACCAATAAAAGAGTTCTGGATAGAATTTTAAGCTACTGTTCCTCAGAACCACTTGCCCCTCCATAAAGATGCTCATGTCTTGGAAAACTGATTTCATTTGGGACTTCCATGATCCTGCAAGAATTTTTATCAGCCGTGGTTCCTAACCTTTTGTGGGTTGTGACACACTTGGTGGCATATCATGACCCTACGGGACACACCAGCCCACTCCAGCTCACAACCTTCTCCATGGGGATGGGTTCATTGCTGTTCACCACTTATACTTGTGTCTGGCAAGAAGCCTTGGTATTTCTGCTCTGAGCACCTAGACCTATCTCTGATGAACGTGTCAGGAAAGTGATAAAATAATATTCACATGGACCAGCCACCAGACAGGATGACCATTTAAATTATTTTATGTCAAATATTTCCAGGAAGAGAAATAAATAAACAAAACTAGCTAGATTTCTGCAGCTAGTAGATGGGATAATAAGGAACAATTGCAATATGTAGTTTAAATAAATGGTTTCATTGCTATTTAAGAATCATGTTCTAATAACTAAATACAGCAAAGATTATTATTGGAATACTCATTGCCAGTGAAATGCATAGAGTGGACATTTGCAAATAATTACCATTACTTCAGCAGTCATATTTCCTGTCATAAGAAAGTATAGGATGGTGTATAAATATGGTTTTAGGATAGATAGCCAAAAGATATAAAGGTACTGATTTTTGAGTTGTCCATTTCATTTATTTAAATTATTGGAAAACTCAGATGACTGAACCAATTTTACTACAACTTTCTGAGTCAATTTCAGATTGGATGAGGATGAAGAAATGTGAACTCCCTAGTCAGAAAATTCTGAGCAGGTAAAAAGAGTGGTGTGAATAGAAACCACGGTTCAACTGTATTATATTTTAATAAATAATAGTGATAGATATATGTATATGTAGCATGTTATGACCATGTCCCTATCAGTGCCTAGCCTACTGTCTTTAAACACAACTAACTGTTTTTGAGAAGAGCTTTCTTTGAAAATGTTAATCTGGAAGAACTCCATCTATCTTGGTCACTCCAGGGTCTTGGGCAGAATCCATAGGTAATCAGATATTAAGACTATGAGTATAAAATAAATATTGATGCAGGAAAGTAGATACATCACCTTCTGAAGTAGGCACATCTACTGGCTCATACAAAAAGGGACAAGAAGAGGTGTCCACATCCCAATTTCATGACTCCTTTTGGTTGTTATCACCAGACTCAGAGGTGGCTTTTGGGTAGGTCAAGCAGACAACTGCCTAGGGCCCCCAGCAGTAAGGGGCTCGTTCACCTACTCTGAAAGCCATGTCTACCTCTCATCCTGCAGGATATGTGAGAGGCAGATGGGGCTGGGACTGGTAGTTGGGCAGTATTGGGGCCCCTGGTAACATGCCAGGACCACGGGAGGCTGGTTGTGGAAAGCTGGGACATGGCTAGGGGTGGGGGTGCAGGTGCGGGTGGGGGGTTCAGGGCCCCAGGTGGGGTGCTGGGGCTGCAGGAGGAGGGTGTGGCCAAGGGGAGCTGGGGCTGTGAGGAAGGCTGGGGTTGGTGGGGGGGGTCCTGTAGGGGGCCCCAAAGTAGACCTTTGCCTGGAGCTCCAGATATTTTAAGGTACAATTTTTTCATGATTCTCCCTTTCCCTGGCCCTATATTTTAACCAGCCCTGGGCATGGACCTACAGGGCCAGGGCTCAGTGGCCTGCACAATGTGGGGGGCCCTCTGCTGGGTTGGTGCAGAGGAGAAGTGGGTACAGTCCTACAGAGGAGAAGAGTCACACTGGGCCAGAGATGGGGCTCTCTGTTCCTCTCCCACTCCACGCCTGGGACAGCCAATCTAATCCTGGGGGCGGAGACGGCTGGCTCAGAGGCTGGGCTGGGCTCTCCTGCCCTGTCCTAGGGCCAGCTGCACAGCACAGTCTCTAGCATGGCCAGGATGCTCCAGGGGTCTGATCAGCCTGGCTGGGGCCAGCCTGGCCCCAGACCCCCCCCCCAACCTCACCTCAGCATCAGCCCTCCCACAGACGGCAGGGCTGTAGAGTGGAGGAGGGCTGTGACCCCAAGTGAGAGCAAGTGGGGTCCCAATCGGGGCCTCAGGTAGGCCCCACAAGTACAGGAGACCCAGAGGCCCCTGATCCGACACTGGCCCAGGGATATATGGGAAAGAAATATTTATTACTTATCAGAACTATTCATTATGAAGAGTGCAATAGCATCTTCACTAGATTTGTTCAAACTTAGCTTGCTTTAAAACTGCACTGAGATCTAAGGCATGTGTTATGCTTGAAGAAAAGTGGTTCTGTAATTTTGGCATAATAAACATTATTTTTTGTATATTCATGAAAACTTTCCCCATCTCTGTTACTACTTTATGGTGCAGGGCAGATGAGCAATGGACATTTCCATTAGGTTCTCTTGATCAAACCTAAATCTTTAAATGGAGAGAAGCACTTGGGTTAAACCTAAATCTATGGATTTTGCTCAATATTGTGTGGCCTTAATATAGGAAGCATATATTATTCAGGGAGTTAGTGATGCTTTTGACAATAGTAGCTTTATAATCATAAACTTCTTCCTTAGTGATCTATTCTCCTTATATGTGTGTATCAAAGTACCTAGGGAAAAATAGGAGTTATCTTCATCCATCAAGTGGTAGTTCTTTTGTTATAAACAAGCAGCTAAATAAACTCCTGCAATTTCTGTCCAATGCTAATATAATAGTTACCAGAGTTAGAAACTACCTATATACACCTACACATAAAAAACCCAACAAGAGTGCCTAGTGCATAAACTCCTACACATCACATATATATACTACCAGTCACCAGAAGGGGAAGAGATGATCTGACATATTCCTTTTAATTTAAATTGTATTTAAAATCCATCATCATTTGACTTTACTCCTACAGCCACCTTTGGGAGAATGTCAAATCAAAATGTATTATTAACCTACAAGGAAAAAGAATAGAGACAGACACATTTTGACTGATTTCTGTTCTCAGTTAAACCAGTGTAAATCTAGGGTAAATCTACCTATCTCAGTAGAATTATTGCAATTTACTTCATGAAATGGAGATCTCAATCTGTTCTTTTTTATTAAATTGTTCTTTAAAAAGCAATGAAAGAACAGATTTGTATAATAAAAGATTAATAAAAGATTGAAGGTTAAACGTAACAATCCCATGTTGTATTGCAACTGTACAAAAGGGGTTATGAACACTAATCAATAAGTTAATCATTAAACTAATATTCCGTCCTTTTAAAACTGGGAAGCAATGTGCAAATGCAGGTGGATGGAACCTGCACCTCCAAGAAGTGTTTTGGTTTTTTTTGCCTCTTTAAGAATGGTCAATAAACTTTGAGAGAAATGTATTTCAAAGGTTTCCTTGACCATAAAGAGAGCAGAAGAGAACCTCCAAATTATTCTTCATCTGATGAGGCAAGGAAAATCCTGAGCTTAGGGCTCTCTGAGGATCCTAAGAGTTAGTCAGCCATTATCGGAGAAGACTGGTAAGGAATAGCATTATACTGAGGGTGTCCAGGCATCCACATTTGTACTCCCTTGGGCACTCTATTGCCAACCCATGCCTTGTAGCCCCCACCCCAGCTTGGTGCCTCCTGCAGCCCAGCACCCAGGGGCTTGCCACCACCACCTCACCCATCGCTTTGTCACTGGTAACAAAAAAAAAAAGAACGTAACTTCACTAAATTAGATCTTAGATATTTGAGAGTGTATGTTAATTTTGGAGCATCATACATAGGTCCATAGGTGAATAACAACTTAAATAACTCAAGGTGAGACCTTTGACATTTCGTAAAACCCACAAAATCCATAAATAAGAAAAGAGCAAAATAATGGAACATTCTAAAGGGCAGTTATCTGTTAATCATATGTCAATTGTACAAATAAACCCTCTAGCCAATGATACAGGTGTACCCCAACAATTTCTGGGTTAATGACCCATGTTTGAGTGATGAATGGTGATCTAATCTAACCTATTTTTAGAAGGGTATAAAGTTGTAAACCCTGTTGCTAGTGGGAAAAAAGGGGTTTGTGGTCTTAGGATCTGAAGAATGGAGAAGAAGCTTCCAATCCTCAGTTTTCATGCTCTGCTTTTCTCAGGAAAGAACACCACAGACCCATCTTGCTCTTTCTTAGCTATCTAGTCTTTATTGCTTTGATAAGTTAAACATACCAGTTAGGTTTTCTAGACTCTTCTTTTCAACTGAAGCATCAGGCGTTCTTCTTGACTCCAGGGTGTAAGTATAGCAACTATGAATTTTAACAGAAAACACAGTTTATAAAATTACAAACTGTGTAAGATTTCTTAAATGCATGCTGTATGTATATTCATTAACTAACCTTGTCTCATCATTTATGCTTTTGGCAATAAAAGGATTTTATAAAGTAATGGAGTGTCTGTATGATAACTACTCTTAGCTATTCCATGGGGGTTCCATGTTTTAAATATTTTCTATGGTCAGATTTGGATTTGAACCTGAATTCCCTGGCAAGATGCATTGACAATCCCAAGTTGTCCCTTATAACTGAACTCATAGTGTATAAACTTGTTTAACTTTTATCTAAACTAGTCCTCTGCTTTGATTGAATTAAATTGATCGCAGACTCCAATCAAGATAACACACTGCTATTCTGTCTTCTTAAAGGAGCAAACTGAAAAAGTTTGGTGGGTATTCCGGGAGAGGGCTGGATCCTGTGAGGAGACTGTTCTAGGGAGATTGTGGTTGGCATCACTCTACAAATAGTGACAGGATGGTGGAATTCAGGATGTAACCAGCTTGGTTGTAGCTGGCATGGATGTGAACTAAAGCAGCACAGAATTCAAGGCACCTTGATATATATCTGCCTTGATTGATCCTTAAATGTCATAGTGACATACTATATAGATATATATATATATCACTACAGCAGCTGTACAAAATTCAGATTAGTTAAATCTCTTACTGAGGTGTAACATTGCTGCCATCTGATATTTAACATATTCAACTCACTAATTTGTTAGACCTACAGCAAACTGTTGCCTCTGAAACTACATTTAATATATTACAGATCTAACAAATGATTCACCTTTAATGTATTATAACACACTATATAAAAGTGGGTTTACATTCTCTGAGCAAAATAGCCATAATTTTAGCATCAAACCAATCTAAAAGGAAGGATTTAGTGATAGGATTAAGCCATAAAATTAAAACCTCGCTCTAATTATCCTGATTTTCAGATTTCTTCTGATCTACAGTTTTGGTATGCTTAGAATATGTCTACAATTAAACAGCCATTGCTGGCCTGGGTAAGTTCACTTAGGCTCATGAAGCATCAGCTGTGGGGCTATAAAATTGTTGTATAGACATTTGGACTTGAGCTGGAGACTAAGTTCTAGGACTCTGTGTGGGGTTGGGGGGGGGTTGATTCCCAGTGCCTGAGCTCCAGCCTAACCCTGAACATCTACACAGAATATTTTAGCTTCACACACCAATTTCTGAAAGTCCAAGTCAGTTGATCGAGGCCAGCTGCTGCCATGGTATGGATCTTTAATTTCTGTGTAGTCATAAAAACTGAAACCAGCTATGATGTTTGGATTTGGATCCTAGTTCCGCCAACGTTCGGGCAGCTGGAGATTTAATTTGGTACCACATGTGGAAAACATCTGAGGCAAGCATCCCTACCAACACATGCTTAAGACAAGCCTCACATACATTTTAAAGCTCGACAAGCAGATACTTAAACATTAGCTAAAATAAAGGGAGCTTAGATATTTAGACAAGGATGAGAGTTCTATGAGAAAGGCTATGGAGTTGGATGCTTATATGAAGGTAAAAAAGATTCTTGGAGTGCTGCGGAGGGAGGGGAGAGAGAGAGAGCATGGGCGTGTGTGTGTGTGTGCCTTTGTTTAAAATGTATATGTTTCAGTATGATTTTAAAAGATTCACACACACACTGGTGGGTTTTTTGTTTGTTTGTTTGTTGTTTTTGTTTTGTTTTGTTTTGTTTTTTTGTTCTGTGAAAATTTGAAATTTTAGGGGAAAAGTGAGTGAGGAACTTTGTGGAACGAAATTTTCTGCCTTTTTCCTTCCTTCCTTCTTCATCTCCAATGCTAAGCAAATTAGAACTATTTGTGTATCTGGCAACAAGCAGCTCTAGCAGTATGTGGATCTTTTGTGTGGCCCTGTACATACCATTTGACCTTCCTTTTGTTGCAATATATTGCTATTGTTAAATGTAAAAAGCGTTTTTTATGGGTTTAAAAAATGTCAGCAGATGCTGGCATTTGTAGAAGAATTGTAGAACTCTTTGAACTAAAATATCCTATATAAATTATTAATATTAGCACAGAACTTCCATTCTAACCAGAATTACTTATTATCTTAGTGTTTCACAAAATAATTAGTGAACCTGGCATCTTGCTTTTTGGAATTTAGGACACAAGTCTGGATACTTGTCAGGTTTGTGATGTGAAAACCACATAGAAGGCTGGATTATTATTCCAATTCTTGTCAACTCCACACTTTTGAGAAAGTTTGTAAAAGAGTATTTAAGATAAATTTGACTTCAGGCAGCTTTCATTTGTGTGTCAAGGCTATGGATGACTCATATGCTCCATGATATATAACCCAAATAGCAAAACAAGCACATCATTACAATTAGTAACCTCAACTCAAAACCATACTGAGCAAAGGTTTACTGAATTTCACACTTTCTATTTCTGTATTCTATCTACCTTTTCTGCCATAGCATAAGAGGCAATTTCTTAAGAAAAAAATCAACAAAGACTTCCCTCCCATTTTAATAATGCTTAGTTGCGATATTCTGTAATTTATTTAATTTTCAAAAGCATACACCAAAGAAACACTTAGAACACCCCTTCAACAGTGGTATTTAACATTAGCAGATTTACAGGTGAGGAAGCTGACTCAGAGATGTTATAGGTCATGTTTTCAAAAGCACCCAAGTTACCGAGGTCCCTAATTCACCTTTGGAAGTGAGAGGTTTCAACATCAGTTAGGTGGTTTTCAAAATAGCTTCCTGAGGCTATGCATACACTAGGAAAAGTTAGTTCAAATTTGTTAATTCGAACTCATAAGTTCAAGTTTAGTCCACTTTGCTCATTCAAACTTATTAAGTTTGAACTAAGGGTTAATCCTTGTCTACATCACCTTTAGTTCAAACTAACGATTGAACTAAGGGCTTAGTTTGAACTAACCAGCAGGTCTTACCAGTTCAAACTAAGCCTTCATTAGTTTGAATTAAGAAATTCCTTAGTTCAAAATAATGAAAGCTCAGTGTAGACACAGACCAATTAGTTCAAATTAAGCCTCTTTAATTTTAACCAATTTGCAAGTGTAGACATACCTTGAGAGTGTGTCTACAGCACACTTGGGAGAGAGCCTCCCAACCCAGTTAGATAGACATGGGATAGTTTGAGCAGAGCTAGCACACTAAAAATAGCAGTTTGGATATTGTACCATGGGTATATGACCTGATTACAGAGCTAGAGGCTGGGCAGGCTTGGACGCTGGCTGCCAGTCTATGCTGCCGCCCATAGAGCAACATCCACCAGTGTATGTGTAGAATATCTTCTCAAGCAGAGCTCATGCATGTCTGTTTACTCAGGCTTGAACTGCTCCTATCAGCTTCCATATAGAAAGATATATCTGCATGGTATATCTGCCAAGCTGCAGAAGGAATGCAGTATGAGAGGAACATTTAGATCTCATGAGCATTTCTGGGCAGCCTCTCACTCCTTTTCTCAGGCCATTAAACAGCACCAGTTTCTTCCTTATTTTTTGTTAGTCTTCAGTAAAGTGAAAGTTAATATCAGCTTTCCAAAATGGGATGTTAATTCGTTATGTAAAACATCTTGAGGGAAGATGTTGCATACAGATATTAGCAATTAACTTATTACTATAAAAAGATTCCTTAATTAACAGAACAGTATAAAGTCACTCCTACCACAAGCACTACATAAAGCTGTGACACCAAGAGGGAATATGACATCCTTTAATAAGTATAAGCCAAAAAAATAAAGTAGAAAATAAAGGTGTTTGGGTTAGGAGATTTAAAAAGAAATATGGGAGAATGGGTGCACATGTGCCCATTTGACAACAGGCCAAGTTTTCTGCTCTCAGCTAGTACAAATTAGGCTGGAATCTATCCCTAACTATTAGCTGAAAATTCCATCAACATGGGAATGCCCTTCACTGGTGTAAACTGGAAAAGCCCAGCCCATCCTAGGGCAGCAGTCATGCCAAGAGCAGAAGTGGGTATCCAGTCATTTGATCCATCTCTGGAGAGGGAAGTCAGCCTTAAAGTATGTCTCCCTCTAGATGTGAACTTGCCCAAAGGCTTTGTTGTGAACCTATCTGTAGTGCAGATACTACCTAAGCATTTCCATGCCACAGAAGATTAGGATGCGATGATACTGGAATAAACAGTTTCAAAGATACTGTGTGCATCATGTCTATCTCTTCCCCTCACAGAAATCCATTGGTTTCCTTCAACATGTGTCTGCTCTAAGACACTCCACCACAAATTCAACTTCACCTAGTCTTCTAGCTCATTAGCAGTCTATCTGAGTCTTCTTTCCCCAGCCTAGAGCTACTAGCCCGTGATATTCCCAGCCCCAGACACAAATCTATTAGTTATCAGACATCTACTTCTTCCCACTAATCTCTTTGCCCACTCATCTCCATATGTTTGTCTTCTCATCCAATTTTCAAACCACCTCCAATAAGATGACCTCTGACCTCCACCTTTATGAGGCTATAAAGGAGGGAGGATCCATCTTTTTTCCTCAGGGGTGGCAACACAGGTATATATGACTGTAATGGAGCAGAATAGGAGATCCTTTGGATTCAGATTGTGCTATCAACTGATCTCTAGTGATATCAGAAAACTGAAGTGAAAAAGTGAAAAAAAAATCTATTAGCACTACTGAGCTCCAGCAACAGCAGCCAGTAGAGAACATTAGCTCTCTCTTGTGTTTGATAGGCCATATGTAGTTGCTAAGGTACTTAGAGTATATGTGGGATAGGAACGGAAGACCATTCTAATGATTAAAAGAAGAGATATGCCCACTGAATTAGTGGTTCATGCCAGACCTGCTTCACATAATAGTGCAAAGATTAAATTTACATTTTCTAAGGAGGGAATTTTTAATAACCAGTTTAATGTGACAAGAAGTATTTTCATGATCTTTATCAAACCACACAGATAAATTGGGGATGTGATATGACAGAAGGAGACGGAGGAAAAAGAAATGTCAACAGCAGCCCTTGGCTTGGCCATGACACCATTCTGATTGAGGGGATGTCAAGTGCTAAAGATCATTTCAATGTTTCTAGGGCTTTTTTTTTTTTTAACTCCTTCCTCTAGAAAATCAGGGTGGCCAGAACTGGAGATGGGGGGCACTACAGGTTGGGCTAGGGCTCTGAGATGGCTCCACACACTCTCTCTCTCAGCTGACTAATTCTTACTCACATGGTCTGGACCTAACTGAAAGGGCATTTTCCCCAGGTCAGATTGACAGTACCCTATAGTGGTCTTTTCCCGTCTTCTGCTGTGTGTTGATGCTGGTCACATGATACAGTTATGTAGGTATAATTCATTTAATTATTTCCCTACCATCATGGAGTTTTGAGCATTGATTCTCCTTAGTCTTTTCTAGTCTTTGCATGCAGTATATAACAGTCCCCTGTGGGTCTCATTTACTTTAGCCTCATTTTTTGGTTGGGTTTAGTGTTTGGGTGTTGGATCATTTTGGTGTCCTGTGACATGCAGATATCAGACAAGATAACCTAGTAAACCCTTCTGGCCTTAAACAATAGGACTCGGTGCTAGCCCACAGGGTATCATTTGTGTAGGCCTGGGATCAATGACTAAGCCTGGAAGCATCTGAAATTGTAAAATTCCAAACATTTGACAGAGTAAAACTTGAGCTAATGAGGGATGGAGAAGAAGGGATCATTAAAAAAAATAAATAAATAAAGGCCAAGACCAAAAAAACTTAAACACACCACACCCTGACAAAAGTGATTAGATTTCAGACTACTCACCAGACCATCTCTTTATCTCACCTCTCGTGCAGCATCAGTAAAGGTATGCCTAGGCTGCAGTTAAAAACTCATGGCTGACCCATGCCAGCTGAGTTGGACTCTTGAGGCTCATGTTAAAAGGTTAGTCAGCTGGAGTGTAGACATTAGGCTCAGGCTGGAGCCCAGGCTCTAGGACCCCATGAAACAGGAGGGTTCAGAGCTCAGGCTGGAGCCTGAGCTCAAATGTCTACACTTCAGTATAACATCCCCTTAGCCTGAGTCACATGTCATGGGCCCAACACAGATGTCTAATTCCAGTGAAGACATACCCAGAGAAGATTGTTTCAGATAATTTTCAATATAAAAAGCAAAGACGTGGTAGGGGGAAAGAGTGAACGACAAAAGTATTTGTATTCCAATGCTCTGTAAAGGAAGTTATTTCAGTTTCTTCCTTCTTTCACAGCATAGTCCTATTAGATGCTAAAAGTGGTAAGAGTTCCCTTTAAAAAAATGGTATATATCTTGGAAGAGCGACTGGGAAAAGTAGAGTATTTTTTCAATTTAAATGAGGTTCTGTACTGTGATACTTCCTTATAAGAAAAGCCAGAGACAGATCCAGTTTTAATGAGCCCTTATACTACATCAGGAAAGGGAAAGAGACATATATTTTGAAATAAGCCATTAAATAGTGCATTTAACCGATGAGAGGAAGCCAAGGAAAGTCAGATTCATTGTTTCACAATGAGCTGTATAAGAGGTGAAAGTACAAGGAACAAGAAAGGTTTTCAGCTGCTAACTTGCTTACTTCTTTTTCCCTTCTTTTTCAAATGTTTCTTAAAGGTTTGTGACACCCCTCATGCTGCTGTACAATAGTTATGAGTATACAGGTGTTTCCATTCCCATTATTATTTATTTCTCTGCACTAGTGCCTAGAAGCCCTAATCATGCATGCAGTCCTAATAATACTGAACACCATGTGTGTGTGTGTATATATATATATATATATATATATATATATATATATATATAATTCCCCTCCCACCCCTGTGGGTGGTATGTGTCATCCTCAACCTCAGGTCCTCTACCAGAGGCCTGGGAGTTTGAGGGTTCTGCACAGTATCTTAGCTGTTCCGAGCACTGCACTCTTCTGGACAGAGAGCTCTGATGTTGTTCCTGGGATCTGTTGAAGCCACTCTCCCAGCTTAGGAGTCACAGCCCCGAGTGCTCCTACCACCACTGGGACCACTTTGGCCTTTACTTTCCACATCCATTCTAGTTCCTCTTTCAGGCCCTGGTACTTCTCCAGCTTCTCATACTCCTTCTTCCTGATGTTGCTGTCACTTGGCACTGCTACATGTGTCACCACCGCTGTCTTCTGGTCCTTGTCTATTACCACGATGTCTGGTTGATTGGCCAGTACCTGCCTGTCTGTCTGGATCCGGAAGTCCCACAGAATCTTAGCCCTGTTATTCTCCACGACCTTCTGTGGAATCTCCCATCTGGACTTGGGAGGGTCTAGCCCATACACTGTGCAGATGTTCCTGTACACAATGCCAGCCACTTGGTTGTGCTGTTCAATGTATGCTGTTCCTGCCTGTATCTTACATCCTGCCACTATGTGTTGGACTGTCTCTGAGGCCTCTCTGCACAGTCTGCACCTTGGGTCCTTCTAGTGTGGTAGACCCCTGCTTCAATGGATCTGGTGCTCAGTGCCTGTTCTTGTGCTGCTATGATCAGTGCCTCAGTGCTGTCTTTTAGTCCAGCCTTTTCCAGCCACTGGTAGAATTTCCCAATGTCAGCCACCTCAGCTATCTGTCGATGGTACATTCCATGCAGGGTCTTGTCTTGCCATGGCACTCCTTCTGCTTGATCTTCCTCCCATGTCTGCTGCTGCTGCCTCAGGCATTCTCTCAGCAGCTCATCTTTGGGTGCCATCTTACTGATGTACTCCTGGATGCTCTGGGTTTCATCCAGGACAGTGGCTTTGACACTCACCAAACCCCGCCCACCTTCTTTCCGGCTGGTGTACAGTCTCTGAGTGTTGGACTTGGGGTGGAAACCTCCGTACATTGTGTACATATATATATATATATATATATATATATATATATATATATATATATA
>ML681996.1:21738959-21787505 GCA_007922195.1 Podocnemis expansa
TAATATAATATAATATAATATAATATAATATAATATAATATAATATACAAATTTAACAAACATTTGAAAGAAAAAATAGTTTTAAATGTTTATGTTCCAAAGCATCAGAATGGGATTTCAATATTTTTTTTAACTTTTCTTCTGTTTCTTTCTTCATGAGAACCAAATATTGCCATAATTGGCACAACTTCACAAAGCATTTTGATTTCAATATAATGCCATTGGTTCCATCAAAGTTTCTTCATTCAGCTCTAAACTGATATAATGAACAAAAGTCCCAGTATGCCAGGGTTTTGTATACAGATTTTTCTAAATTGGGCTCTGCATAAATAAATCAATACATTGTCTTGCCAATGGGAGTGTAAGTTCCACCTTCTTTGGAAAATTTGACCTGCAATTGATGATTCACAGGAAAATTTGTCATTATTTTGTTTTATTTGTTGAAATATCCTAACATAAGGTCAGTCTTCCTAACAGATAAAAATATAAAGTGGCTATGTGGATTATAGGGATCACTAGTATTTAGGATCTGAGTCATTATTAGCAGTTACAGCACTGATTTTTAACCAGTGTGGCACGGCACACTGGTGTGTCATGAGAACTGTCCAAGTGTGCCATGAAATTTTGCACAAAAGTAACGAAATAAAATGTAAAACAACCATTGTTTCATCTTAAGCAATATTCTATCCAACCAAAATTGCAACTCATAAAATTCATGAAAATTTATCATCAAATTAAAAGCAAGATATCAGTATTTGATTCTAAAATGTGAATATTTTAAAAGCAGGTGGCCAAAGGACAAAATTGAGATGGTGCATATTTTTTTTCTGCTGGATATGAAACGTTAATGAAGTTGATCCTTTTTTAGTTTATTGTATACACTGCGTTGCAAACCTTTCTGGTAAGACTGTAACCATAGTAAATATAAGTAAATGTGACATTTATAAGCAATCAATTTAGCTGAAAAAAGTGGTTGTGCTGTGGAATTGTTTGTCTTTCTGAAGTGTCCCATGTTAGTGAAAAGGTTGAGAACCACTGGGTTATAATATAAGAGGCAGCACAATTTCCCATTGTCTCCTACGAGTAGAAGAGAGCTTCTTCTCCACTCCCTGACTTATTATTGTTTATCATTTATAATGCAATAACACCTGAAAATATCAGCTATGTCAAGATTCCCTTTTGCTAGCCCCAAATTTATAACGAATGACAATCCATGTCCCAGAACCAAGGGCCTTCCAATCTAGCTGACCAGTGAGAAAAGGTATATAGGATAGTGGGAGTTGACTTTGTGAGATGTGAAGAGGATGGACTAACATTACAGCCTGGCCCCTTTCTCCAAGGTCAAGCAGATCCTTACAACAAGTGCTTCCCAGCACAGCTTTTGTGAGAAGTTCTCTAAAAAATAGTTCCCCAATATAAAGCTGTCTGCACAGAAAGTAATTTCCATAGGCTGATGAGGGGGTCAAAGAGATTCTGCCAGTTTCTTATTCTCCTGCCTCTAGTACATGCACTCCTAGACCTTGTGCAAATTATACTCAAACCTATCTTCCTGCAAAACAGAAAAACAGGTGAGCAGAGAATGGTCCTACTAAGACAACAGAACTCACTCTTCTGCATGTGAAGGGTCTGGAATTAGAAATTTTCTCTCCATGTGCAGATCTAGAAAGCGTGATTTTGGCCACTAACCGCTAATCAAAACACCCAGGTTGTCTTTAGGTCTAGAAGAAATCTCCTAAGCACAATACTGCTTTACTACAGGGATCAGCCTACTAGCTACAGACCAGTTCTTTAGAGTGCCTTACAAGAAGTGTAAAATCAAGGCAAACTGCTCTTTGTACTCCAGTAGTGTCAAAAGGTCACTGATCAAGACTGGGACCCCATTGTGCAAGACACTTTACAAACATATAACAACAGAGAATGCCTGCCCCAAAGGACTGATAACTTTACATTGAAGAAACAACATATAGAGAAATGATATAACATTAGCAGAGTGACTGGAATGGTGGGTGGGACATGTCAGGTCAGTTCTTTGTGGGTGAAGGGATTGGGTGTTTTTTCAAAACAACATTATTTTTTTTTCCTTCTAATTTTATGTACAGAGTGGGAAATGGTGGGAGCTGTGGTAGGGTGAAGGAGATGAGTTAATACTAATGGGCATGTATTAAACTAGTATATAAACTGTAAACATTACAAGTTGACATTTTAAACCAAGGTCCTGTTTTTAGGCTAGAAAGTTTTGTAGGGGAATGCACAATCTCTGCCTTGCTGAGTGAGTTTGCAGACAGATAGCTAGAGTAAGATGGGGTTAGGTGTTCCTCTCTGTTTTAGGGAACAGTCTGATTTGTCTCTCTCTGGTTTGGGGTTTTTCTATGTTAATGTTCTAAATTCTAGAAGTAAAGTCATGTTATGTTGCAACCTTCCAGGAGGAGTACTGTATTTTTGTTTGTTTGTTATGTTTGTTTCAACTTCTCTGTTTTGCATGCTGTGAAGCATACCGCACTGGCATAAGAAAAAGAGAGGTAGTATGGAATGGGTCCAAGGGGAAACAGAGGGAAAGATAGAGTGGGGAGTAAAGAGAGTGAAATTGCAGCATTAGAGACTATGAAAGAAGAGTTGGAGGTCTTGGAGAAAATTTTGAACGAGAAAGTACTTAAGGATATTAAGGAAAATGGTAACTGGGATAAAATACAACATGGCTTTACAAAAGGTAGATCATGCCTGACCAACCTGATCTCCTTTTTTGAGAAGATAACAGATTCTTTTGGATAGAGGGAATGTGGTGGACCTAATGTACTTAGATTTCAGCAAGGCATTTGATACAGTTCCACACAGGGAATTATTAGTTAAATTGGGGGAGATGGGGATTAATAAGAAAATAGAAAGATGGATAAAGAACTGGTTACAGGGGAGACTACAGAGGGTCACAGTGAAAGGTGAACTGTCTAGCTGGAAGGAGGTTACTAGTGGAGTTCCCCAAGGGTCGGTCCTGGGACCCATCTTATTCAACCTTTTCATTACAGACCTTGGCACAGAAAGTGGTAATGTGCTAATTAAGTTTGCAGACGATACCAAGCTGGGAGGTATTGCCAATATGGAGGAGGATCGGGATAGCATACAAGATGATTTGGATGACCTTGTAAAGTGGAGCATTAGAAATAGGATGAAATTCAACAACGGGAAGTGCAAGGTCATGCACTTAGGGACAAATAAGAAGAATGTTTCTTATAAGTTGGGAATGCATCAGCTGGAAGTGACGGGGGAGGAGAAGGACCAGGGAGTACTGGTTGATCACAGAATGACAGTGAGTAGCCAGTGTGATGTGGCAGTGAAAAAAAACTAATGCGGTCCTGGGATGCATCAGAAGGGGTATTTCCAGTAGAGATAGGAAGGTGCTAGTACCATTATACAAGGCACTGGTGCGACCTCACTTGGAGTATTGTGTACAGTTCTGGTCACCCATGTTTAAGAAAGATGAAGTCAAACTGGAACAGGTGCAAAGAAGGGATACAAGGATGATTCATGGAATGGAAAATCTTTCCTATGAGAGACAACTTAAAGCGTTTGGTTTGTTTAGTCTGACCAAAGGAAGGCTGAGAGGAGATATGATTGCTCTTTATAAATACACTAGAGGGATCAATACAAGGGATGGAGAGGAATTATTTGAATACAGCACCACTCTATCCTGGCTGTATATGGATAGAGTCTATTTTGGCCTTAATGACTAGGAATCTTTGGAGAAAATGTTCAGTTTACTACTGTCTCACATCAACAAGACAATTTTCAGGAGTATGGTGTTAGGCTTTGGGATCTGATCTAAAGTTTGCTGAAGTTAATGGGAGTTTTTGCATTGACTTCAAAATGACTTGAATCGAGGGCTTGATCCATACAAAAAAAAATCAGTATATTTTTTGGAGACTTTTTCAAGATGTATAGCAAAGCACAACAGCATGAATTCAAGGTGGAAATTCAGCCTCCAATTCAAATGTTTTGAATTTGCCCTGGGTTATTTATATAAAACTTTGTGATATTTAATTAACTGCAACTTTCAAATATTCAATTTTCAATATTCAACTTCCAGCTTCGTCTGTCTCCCTTCAATGGGTCCAAAAGCATATACAGCTAGAAGGTGAACAATGTGTTATATTGACAAATTTTATACCACAGACATTGGAACAGTTACACTATACAAAACTACCATCTTCATATTGTGTAACAGAATTCATTATGAATCAGTCAGTGTAGAAGGTCTATAACTTTGGGGCAATTGTGTGTATATAATATATGATATCAAGAATGTTTTTTAGAGGATATGACATTTTCTTTCAAAGTGGTTGAGATACTGCCACTTTTCTAGGAAAACTCTTTTAAAAATAAGTAGTTTGGGATCCCTCCAACTGAACACCTTTCAATTGGAAATATGCAATACAGATAATTCTAAATCCTTATTTTTACTTTTTAATTATTATTGTTAGTAGTAGCTGTAGTAGTAGTAGTTTCCATGCTTAATCTTGTCTAATTAGGACTGATGTAGAGTCAGTCCCAGTGATGAAAAATATTTCACAGTCTGTCAAAGCTTTTCTTTCCCCCTTGACTAGTAAGAGCTCTCCTCTGAGGCAGATGCAAAATCTTTTTAGCTTAGCCCCAGTCTACACTTACAGAGCTTTTCAGCAGCAGTCAACCGGCATTTATACAAGGCACGAAAAATGCCTTGTGTAACTGCTGGTGACTTTCTAAACCACTGGGGCGCACTTGGGAAAGCTAGCTGCAAATAGCTTGCAGTCAGCTTCCCCTAACCCCCGGGTGCCCAGGACTTCTAGCACTAATTTCCCAGAGTGCAGTAGTGAATACATACTCGCTGACAGTGGCAATTCTGCCACCATCAGTGAATACATACCCTTAGGTATTTATTTGGCCTTGGCCTCTCTTACCAAAGTACTAGAATACTTTAGTCTTGAGCATTTATCCTCACAACTTTGATTTGAGGTAAAAAAGTACTGTTATTTTGATGGAGAACTGAAGGCCATATTTTCAGAAATACAAAACAAAAACTTATCTTACCTTCAAACATGTGATCATTCTTGCTGTCCTTGAACTGAATTTATATGCAACATTTCGGGTTGCACACTGAAGTGTCAGGTTTTGCAAGAGAAATGGATACAAGCAAATTTTTGCAGATGTGTCTTTTCAGACCATTTTAGAAAACCCAGCTCACTAAATCTTCATCATCTTTTGTTAAACACAGACCTGTATTTGTGTTACCCTGCACACTTGTAATATCTATTAATTACCAAAAATATTTTGGGCCCCCTTCTGCTACCGTTGGAATATTAACTTCAGGAGGAACATGACTGAGCCCTCTATAAAAATATTTATTTTTAGCAAACCCATTCCCCTCTCACTCTTGTCCCCATGGAAGATGGACATTTTTTAAACCATTCTTTGCTGTGAACTTTACTCCAGTGGTTCTCAACCTTTTGTGTGTTGTAACACTCTTGGCAGTGCATTGCAACTCTAGGCCACACTAGCCTTCCCCCACCCAGGCTAAATCCAGTAATCTCCCCAGATCTCTGAGACACACTTTCTGTTCTGTGGCGACAAAGAAATGTGTCCCAATACAGTGGTTGAGACCACTGCTTTACTCCCCACTGGAAAGGGCAAAAATCATGTTTGTCATTCAAAACGTTGAGAGCTGAATAGATATTGCTTCCTATATAATCCAATTGACATATACTTGTTAAAATATTAAGTGTGAAGTATTTAGGGCAAATTTAAATGTGGTATTAAGTGAAGGGATTTGCATAATCATGGACACTGATGCCATATTTGAAATGCCGACATCATCTCTTATAATTGAAAGTGTAGTACCTTAGCAAAGAATCATTTATTAAAACCAAACTACTGTTTCAATAAAGCATTAGAATTTGCTGCATGGAATAGCCCTTGGGCAGCATTCTGAAATAATAGTGAATTGCTATTCTAATCCACAATGGAACATTTTAATAAGTGTGATAAATGACTCACAAAGGGCTTGAGGTTTCAATGTCAGTGGAATTAGAATCAGGCAGAGATGCTGGGCATGGGTGATAGATGAAGAGGATTTCTGTGGTAAACAGTTTGCAATGTCAGGACAATACCAGCTTATTGAACTCTTGGAGGCTAAATTCCTGTCCATTTGTCACCTTGTTGCCTGAAGACATAGATGTACATAGAGCAATAGTCTTACATTTTTTATCAGTCTAAGATAGTCCCATAAATCCTAAACTGGTCTGAAAATGTTCAGAAGGGAAACATATTTTAATGAATCTGAGAAAATTAAAAAGGTAAAACAAGAACAGAATTGTTTTCAATTGAGAGATCGAAAATACTGCTGAACACTTTAGCCCTGGAAGACTTATCTATCTTTTGTCCACATTACAGCCAGAGTTTCTGGTACAGCTAACATTTCTGTTCAGTCTCTGCTTTTTGATGACATGTTAGTTTTCAATTTTTATTTTTTTATTAGTCAGTTCATGTCTTTCTGCAGCAGGAAATATATCAGAGGATAACTAGCTAGGCATCTTCTTAGCTGTATTTAGTGGGCCATATCACTTCAGATATTTGCTGCTGTAGGAGGGACAGAAATAAAGACAGCAGCTTTCTAATTTTTACAGTCCAACAATCTAGTGTCACACTGGAGACTTAAGTCAACTTAAGAAACTCCCTGGCCACATTTGGATATCATTAAATTGACTTAAGCACTTGCTTAAGTTGCCTTAATAACTCTTATCCTAGAGGTTGATTTTAAGAGTTGTTGACTTTATTAAGTCAACTTAACAAAATGTGGCCATTAAAGTTGACTTAATAAAGTTGACCTAAGGCAGGAGAGCCATTTAAGTCAACTTCATAAAGTTAACTTAGATAAATGGGACTTCTCTAAGACAACTTAATTAGGTTGACTTTAAGTCAATCTTATTAAGTCAACTTACTTGAGCCCTCTAGTGTAGACCTAGCCACTGTTAGTAAGATTTGAAATTGGGATTTGGCTCAATAAATCAAATAGCAGGTAGACACTCAAGGAAGCCAATCTGTATAAAAACTGGGGCTAAATCATATTAAATGAGTAGACAATATATTCTACAGCTGTAACTTTCTTTTGCTATGGTAGGGTTTTTTTATGGTATTTTATTCTGGGAATGAGGTTATAAGTCTCAGATTTTACTCTTTAAGGGCTTCATCCTGCATTCATTTTAGCCAGTGATTCTCCCTGACTTCAGTGGTTCAGAATCAGGCTATTATGATTCATGTGAATACTGGGTCTGCTGAGGATGGGCTTGGGAAATTTAGAGTATGTCTACTAGAGTTAAAGGCCCATGGCATGGCTGCTGTGTTGACCTCTGGGCTTAGGCTAAAGCCTGGGCTCTAGGAATCTGCAAAATAGGAGGGTCTCATTGCCCAGGCTGCAGGCAGAGCCTAGATGCAATTAAACAGCACTGTAGGTCATGAACGTGAATCTAAGTTTCCTGACAACAGCAAGCTGTGAGTGTTTATTTCCTGTGTAGATATACCCTTACATTTCTTTCCTATATAGACATACCTTCTTTTTCCTTGGGGCTTGTATACATCGAGTGGCTCTATCTATTGCAAGGACATTCCATCAATGGGTATGTCTACACTGGAGGTTCAGTTAAGTTGCCTTAACAAGGTCAACTTTAAGTCAACTTAAAATCAACTTTGTTAAGTCAGCTTAGAGCATCCACGTTCCAAACTCCTATAGACTGCCCATGTCCACAGTGGAAGCTGCTAGGTTGACTTAATACTTAAGTAGACCTTATTCAGTTGACTTAAGGGCTGTTTTCCATCCACATTGGCTTAAATTTTCTTAATAAGGTTGACTTAAATGTTAAGTTGACCTAAAGAGGTGGTGTTATTAAGTCAACTTAAGGAAGCACTTAAGTCAACTTAATAAATTCCCAGTGTGGATGGAGCATTTCTTAGGTTGACTCAAGGAAGGTTAAATCGACCTAAGGCTCCAGTGTAGACATATCCAATGTGTATGTCTACACTAGAGGTCTCAGGTAAGTCAATTTAATAAGGTCCACTTAAAGCTGACCTTACTAAGTCGAAGTCGAGAGACCTCATTTGTTTAAGTTGACTTTATAAAGTTGACTTAAGCCAGGGGACCCACTTAAAGTCGACTTAATATAAAGTTGACTTGAATGGCTCTCCTGTTTTAAATTGACTTTAATGGCCACATTTTAAGTCAAGTTAATAAAGTTGGCTTAACCCTTAAATTCAACTGTAAGGCTGAAAGTTATTAAGTAAACTTAAGAAAGCACATAAGTACACTTAATGAACTCCAAATATGGTCAGGGAGTTGCTTAACTCAGAGGAAGCCTGCTTAAGTTGACACAAGCCTCCTGTACAGGCATACCCAATGTCCCTTGCATCAAGTAGACATAGTGTGCCTTCATTATACTATATTGACATGAGATGTTTTTCCATCAATATAGTTTATGTTCCTTGGTCCAGTGGAGTACCAGAGTTGATGGAAAAAGTTCTTCCCAATTGAATTAAGCGTGTCTTCACCAGATCTGTTCAATTGATGCAGTGCCAATGGCACACCCAGGGTAAACAACACTTTCATTTTGCCTCTGTATGGCAAATTTTCAAAGGCTATGTCTACACACCCATCGTTATTTCGAAATAAGTATTTTGAAATGACTTAATTTGAATTAAGAACATGTTAATTCGAATTAAGGGAAAGACTGCTATGCAAAAGGCTCTTATTTCAAAATGGTTATTTTGAAATAAGGCTGTTTGGACATATTGTTTCAAAACAGTTGTTTCAAAACAATGGTATTGTTTCAAAACAGCATATCCAAACGGCCTTATTTCGAAATAACCATTTTGAAATAAGAGCTGTTTCGAAACAATCGGGGTTTAATCTGTTTTGAAATGACAGTTCTTATTTCAAAAGGATGGGATCCGTCCTTTCGAAATAAGAAAACGTCATGTGGACCAAATATCTTTTATTTAGAAATAACCAGTTATTATTTCTAAATAAAAGTGCTGTGTAGACATACCCAAAGAGTGGAAGCTGAGCTGAACACAGGAAATAAATGTGACTTCATTTTTTTTGTGCACAAATTGGCCTTTCAATATATAATTACCATATTATATTTTTGCATCTATAATTTCAACTGATACATGAATTTTCATTTTCTCACTGGTGTAAATATGTTGCTAGGTTTTATGAATTTGGCCAGGAACAGTCATTTCTGGCACAATACTAGGAAAAATAACTAATATGTGCCACAATGTTAATAGTGACATAAAAGTATAATCACAATTGTTTTGACATAGGCAAATAAGAAATAATTGATGAAAACCCAGGAAATAATTAAATTACCTATCCTACTTCTTATTTTCTTTCAATAAAATATCCCTTTACTTCACTGCAGCTATTTCTTCATGTCCTAGCTTCTCTTTCTCTGTCTCCCACTCCTTTTTCTGTATTTACATTCCCATTCATGTTCCTCAGTCATTTTGTGTCTCTCACTTTCTGTTCTCTCTCTGAAGTCAACACAATTAGAATTGGGAATTTTTGGAAGCACGGTCTCTCATACTCAGACTTACTACTCACTCTCTCCAAAACAAACAAAAAAACCAGCGGTGAGCACCCAGCTTTCAGAGGTGTTCATTTGCGTTATGCTAACTGAGAGGGGAAGAAAGGAGGAATTAGCAAGTGGATGAACTATTCTTTACAATACAGTTTTAGTCAACTTGGTATAACTAATGTCTCAGGGTATGTCTACACAGCACTTTTATTTTGAAATAACACTGGTTATTTCGAAATAAAAGATATTTGGTCCACATGATGTTTTCTTATTTCGAAAGGACAGATATCATCCTTTCGAAATAAGCACTGCTGTTTTGAAACAGGTTAAACCCCGATTGTTTTGCAACGGCTGTTATTTCAAAAAGGTTATTTCAAAATAAGTCCAAAATTAACATTTTGTTAATTCGAATTAACTTATTTCAAAATAAGGATTTTATTTCAAAATAACTCATTTCGAAATCCTTATTTCGAAATAACGATGTGTGTGTAGACGCAGCCTAAGGCTATGTCCACACATACATCATTATTTTGAAATAAGTTATTTTGAATTAAGAATAGGTTAATTTGAATTAAGGGAAAGCCTGCTTTCGAAACAACTGTTATTTCGAAATGGTTAATTCAAAATAAGGCCATTTCGACATGTCATTTTGAAACAGTTGTTTCTAAACAATGGTGTTGTTTCTAAACAACATGTCCAAATGGCATTATTTCGAAATAACCATTTTGAAAGAATAGCCATTTCGAAATGAATGGGGTGTAAGCTGTTTCAGAATGACAGTTCTTATTTCGAAATAACAGAGCCTGTCATTTTAAAATAAGAAAACGTTGTGTGGACATTCAGTTTTTTATTTCGAAACAACCAGTGTTGTTTCAAAATAAAATACTTGTGTGGACATAACCCTAAGTTAATTAGGCTTAACTTAGATGTCCACTTTTTTGGGAGAGGTAAAATGTTTGTTTGAGTATGCACTTTCAATCATATAGGCTGTGTTCACATGGCACTTTTGTTTTGAAACAACCTCGTTGTTTCGAAATAAAAAACACATGTTCACACGACGCATAGCTGTTTCGAAACAAGGGGAAGCCCTTGTTTCAAAACAACTGTGTTGTTTCGAAACAAGTTAAACCCCATTTCCGAAACAACATTGGATCCTCAGCACCCTGGCCAGGGAACCCTCAGGTCCTTGGGCAGGGTGCTGAGGGCTGTCCCTCAGCCCCAGAAGGGGCTTGCAGCCCCAGAATGGGGGCTGCAGCCTCCGGCGGGGTGGCGGGGGGTGAACCCCTGCCAGGCGGGTCAGCCGGCAGCCTGGGCTGCACCCCCGACACCGCCAGCGGGTCGGGGGCGCCCGGCTCAGCCGGCAGCCCCGGCCGCCCGCCGGGCTCGGCCCCCCCGGCCCCCCTGTGGGGTCCGGGGTGCAGCTCTGGCGGGGGGCTGAGCCACCCTGCAGTGGCTCACTCCCCGCCAGTGCCTGCAGCCCACTTTCTGGGGCTGCAGGGTGAGCCAGCAGCGTCTCACCCCCAGGTGGCTGCAGCCCCCTGCAGCACCTAATGAAATAGCATGTTCACATTGTGAACTTGCTATTTCGTTTCCCGCTTTTTAGCCTATTTTGAAATGACTTTTTGCTAATTCGAATTAAGTCATTTCAAAATAAGGCATTATTTCGAAACAAGTTGTTTCGACACAACGTGTTTCGAAATAACCATGTGTGTGTGAACACAGCCATAGAGATGCAGTCCTTCCAGACATGTGAGCTGATCTAGCATGTAGTTTGGAAATGAGAGATTAATTCAAGGTGTGTGTTCACGCAGCAGTCTTATTTCAAAACAACAGAGGCTGTTTTGAAATAAGAAATGGCATGTTCACACGACATACCATTGTTTTGAAACAATGGGTTCCGTTATTTTGAAACAACGGCATTGTTTCAAAACAACTTAAACCCCATGTGGAGATGAAACAACGTTGTTTCGAAATGATTGTTTTGCAACAATGCCATCTGAACATGTTGTTTTGAAACAATGGTGACTCATTTCAAAATAACTGTTGTCTGAACATGCTATTTTGATTCCTGCTTTTTTCCTTAATTCAAATTAACTTATTTGAAAATAAGCGTTATTTCAATTCAATTTGTATCGAAACAACTTGTATCAAAATTACCCCCTGTGTGTGAACATAGCCAAGGATTTAAAAAAAAAAAACCCAATAATTTGAAAGCTTTTCATTCTTTTTTCCCTTGTACCCCCCATCTTTTAATTTATATAACTGAAACACATGAACGATGGTCTCTAAAAGAAGGATCAGCATATAGAGAAAGACAAACATTTTATCTATTACTAACAGATCACCTAAACTTTCTTGTATGGATAGATCAGAGCTGGAGGATTGGACTTGTCTGTAGATGCCCTAGAAATTTGCAAAGTTAGGAAGCAGGTCTATTTATATTATTAATAAGATTCTCATCAGCTACAGATTTGATCAGTTCGGAAGGAATTCGATTTACCTGGAACAATGTCAATATCAATAAAAAGAAGTTAGCACACTTGAACAGAATCTCAGAGTTCTGCCAAAACGACAAACCTATATGTCAGTGTGTGAATCAAAACAACTTCTACATTACTTACTCTACCAGTTGGATTATTAAACATAATAAATAAAATTCAGTACCATCTTACATTTTGCGCTATACATCTAGAGTTCTGCTAGATGCTAATCTTCTCCTGGCTATACTGAATAGTACTGAATAAATAAGAGCCTAATCCTTCACCATTACAATCAATAAAAATGTTGCCATTTACATCAGTAGGTACCAGATCAGGGTGCAGTGAACTATGGGCATGTCTTCAGACTAGCTACAGGGCATAAAACTAATATATGACTCCAAGGTCAGCATTGGTCATAAGGATGAGCACTGTATCATGATCTTCAATCTAGTTCAAGCCATTTTTAAAGACCAAGAGGAAAAGGAAAGGTACTTTTTGTTGCTATTACAGATGCATAATGTTAGTTCCTCATGGCACTTTTACTAGTGCTTTCTTTAATCTAGTTTTTAAAATGTCTGAAGTAAGTTTAAATGTTTCAGCCTACATTGGGGAATTCTTAGACAATCTAAGTTTAATCAGTTTCACAGCTAGCAGATTTTTCATGATTCTCAGCCTATTTTCTTATTTCTTAATTCTGTCCTTTTATTTGATCTTTGAAAATCACTTTAAAGATGCGAACGTTGTAAAGGAGCAAAACCTCACTCATACTTATGTGACTTTGAACAATAAATAAACTATTCTGTGAGGGCAGGGAGGCAAAATGTACAGTGAGTCTGTTCTCCTCCGCTCATGTAGCCTGGTATGTCACAATAGTAGTTCCTGTGATTGGAGTTGCAGAGGAGCTGCTCTCTTTTTACATCCCTAGACCACTCGTCACTCAATATAGGTAAGGAGGAGGACTGTGTATCCCTTCTCCTGCTTTGTACCAATCCATTGAGCATGCCAGCAGCCCTGAAAATACAGTATGCACTATCTGAAAGGCCCTAATAGATGGCTAACACACACCAAAGCCTTTGGGAAGGATTGGTGCGACATACAATCTGCACTGCTGCTCAGAGCACAGATGGCACATTTTGGCACTTCTTAATGAGGGTGCTATTATCTCTTATGACACTGCAGAAAATCTGTTAAAAGAAGTTTATCTGTATGATATATCAAACCTCCTAATTTGCAGTTTGCACTGGTGATGTGAAATGCAAAATGTCATAATGTTACGTATGCTGCCGTGGTAACAAAGAAAGAAACAAATTCATCTTCCTGAGTCTGGTTTTGCACATAGTAAATTGTATCTGGTGTTCACGGGGGGAAGCAGCCATGAAAATCTGAACATTTGCATGAAGGACACAAATTCACAAGGAAAAATTTAGCTGAGCAAAGAACTTTTGCAAAAAATGTTATAATTAAAGAGTTTAATTGATTAAAATAAATAAGTGTTTCATAAAATCCCTTTTAATTTTCCCCCATCATTTTTAATGGGTTACAGCTAGTATTTAATATATTTCACAAAATATATGTTTTGCTGATGCCAGTGATCTCATTAAAAGCAAGCTGCCTGGATTTTCCTGCAGGATCCTGCAGAGTTGTCTGCCATTGAGTGCCTGGCAGTTCAAGGCTTTTCTTGATGCTCTGTGCTTGGTTTTTCAATCCGACTCAGGATGATTGCAACTAAACTTACTCCCAGCTAATTCTGCCTCACATCCATGACTTTGGTAGCATGATTTGGCCATGAGATTTTAAAGCTGTTGTTCAATACTCAGTATCAGTTAGCATATAGCAGTGCTTATGCCAGCAATTATGTCCTGGGAAAGCCAATAGGTGGTCAATGAGATCAGCCAAATAGTCAATGTTCAGAGTTTTACTCTTTTCTTAATTAAAATTTCCTCTAATGTCAAGGAAAGATTTTTCTGTATAAGGGGTGATGAATAGAGCTATTAAGTGTGTTTAGTTTAGGCCAGTATTTGTTACAGCCATTCTGAAACCCTGCTTCTCAAAATAAGGGTTACTCAGGTTAGGATCCTCACCTCGCACTGCAATAGTCACAATCTTTGTGCCACTCTTGTTGTGCCATCACTATGGTTAGTCATTTTCAAAGCTTTACTGAAGATTTTATTTCAGACTTGCCAGAGACATCTCTTGTTTCTTGAACTTTTTGTTTGTTTGTTTATTTGGTTTTTTTGGGTTTATATACTATTCCTCTGATAATCTCAGATACAGTCAGTAGTTTCTAATAAGGTGTGTAGACTGTAGAGCACTATTTATTCAGGGTGAAAAGATTAAAATTACATTACATTTCTGGATTTCCTAGATCCACAAATGTGACTTGGTTTATTATTAATAACTTAGGGGAATTAGAAAATGTACAAACAAAAACAGGCAGAAACCAATAGATTTTCCACCTGCACCCATGCAACTATGATTCATTCAGTGCAATTCTTCTTCAGGAAAAGGATAACAAAAAGAAAGCTTACTTCTTCAGGTTACATGGTTTATTTCATTTATTTTTCTCTACAAATTAAATGAGATTCTTACTACTCCCTGGTATATGAGATGAATTTACAGTAATTTACAATACATTTCTATACAGTTGTCAGAACACCAGGAAACAGTTGAATACAAAATTGTGTCATGAACAAATGTAATGGCTCAGGGAGTTAACAGCTGTCCTCACCATAGTCATATTTCTTATCAGGTTATTCTCATTGTTTGAACTGTGTCTCTTGCCCTGTGTGTGCCTGTGCCTTTTATTCCAATGAGGTTCCAATGCTGACTGGAACCTTTGGAGCTCTGCCCTGTATAATAATTGTGGTTGGTCCAGTGATACTCCTACGTTTACTTTATGTTCGCTATCATCTTGTAAACCAGCTCCCATTAGCTTATGTGGGCTTTGCAAGACTGGGGCTCTAAATCAATAGACATCAAGGACACTGCTGTTAGCCACTCCTTTTATCTAACTTCTACAATACTTCATATACTATCTTCATTTCAAACCAGCATACTTCTGTAGCTATTGCTATGATAGAACTCTAGTCTCAGTTATGCTGTCATGAACCTAAAGTAACTATAGATGTATTAGTGGAATTATTTCAGATTGACAGTGATTTAACTGGGAACAAAATTTAGCCATTTGTAGGTATGACCTTGTTGGTGTTTATTACACTCTCTCCTGTGTTACATGGGATTTATGGCCATGCAAAGGAGGTAAGAAGTTTAGTTTTGCAGCAGTATGAAGCCTGAGGCCTCAGATGGACATTAGGTACCCACAATCTGATGGGCTGTGTTCACACACAGGCATTATTTTGATACAAGTTGTGTTGAAACAACTTGTATTGAAATAATGCCTTATTTCGAAATAACTTAATTCGAATTAACAGTTTGTTAATTTGAATTAAGGAAAAAAGCGAAATAGCAGTTTCAGGCAACAGTTATTTTGAAACAAGTCACTGTTGTTTCAAAACAATGTGTTCGGACGGCATTGTTTTGAAACAATCATTTCGAAACAACATTGTTTCGACCCCACATGGGGTTTAAGTTGTTTTGAAACAACGCTGTTGTTTTGAAACAATGGCTCCCATTGTTTCGAAACAACGGCTCCCATTGTTTCGAAACAACCATGTGTCATGTGAACGGGGTAGTTCTTATTTTGAAACAACAGAGGTTGTTTCAAAATAAGAGTGCTGTGTAAACACAGCCATGTTGATTAATCCACACAAACATCTTGGACCTCTCTTTTTCTTGGTCATCCATTTTCACTTCTAATACAATTATTTTGGTGTTGTAGTGCCATTATTTCCATCACCAAAATAGTCTCTACTTCCGTCTCCTACAAGCAGAGGCTGTGAAGCAGGAATATGCCTGGTTCAGCATTATATCTAAGGGAATTTCAACATGGAAATGTGTATGCCTCAGAAGGACTAATGTGATCTGTTCCTTACCTTCAATGACTTGGGTGAAACATGATTCCTCCTGGGACATGTGAACTTGCAATCACAGGTATTGACATGCAGAAAGATTTTTATGGTCAGACACTGCTTGGGCCTTTTAGCAGCCAATTTCTTTTCATTTCTCCTCTCTGCACCAAGCACCAAGGGGAGCATGCAGCTAAGATAAAAGCTGTAAATCAGTCCATGCTTAACAGATCTCATCTGGAGTGAAATTGTCTCTTCCTTATTGCATACTGAATAGTACCTTAATTCATGATTAAATGGGAGTATTCTCAGAGTCAAGTACTTCTTTGCATTAGTAATGGTAGCGAAGTCTGGTCATTAGAGATTATTTAAGTTGAAGTTGTTTTCATCATTCAGGTGGAAACTTTCATTTTGCCTCCATGTGACTGCTAGGTATACTCTGAGTATTTGTAAATAGTTATAGAACAATAGATGTTAGAGGTACATAAGACCTGTCAGATTACCCAGTCTCTTTTTGCCAATCTTGTGCTGTTCTCTATGATACATACAAGCCTAAGAGTTAACAGCAAATGAGTTGTATAAATTTAAATTTCATTATAATGATCACAAGAATGAGAACCTGGACACTTAAAAACAGAAGTGACAATTTTAAACAAAATCAAGAGTTTCACCTATTATTATTATTATTATTATTATTATTATTATTATTATTATGAAACTTTGCATTCCATATGCAGTATCCCTTAAATGACATAAAGCAGAAATCTCCTGTGCTACATCAGAGAATGTAAATTTGGAGGGGAAAAGTCGAGATTTCTAGTTTTCAGAAACAGAGTAGCAAAAGAATAATAATCTGTCCACTGGAGAAAAGAACAGAGTCTGGTTTTACCTTGCTCCAGAAACAACTTTTTAATTTTGATAGCCTTTCCGAAAGAATGTGATCGCACTTGAAACCACAAGGTTTATGATACTGTACATGTAATTTTGGTCTTATAATAATATTACAGACTGGTTCATGTGCAGTATTTGCCTATTTAGATTTGAGATGCATAGTCTAAACTGGAAGTTCAATATCAAATAAATGATTGCATTTTCATGTATATTCCTATTTATTCAAATACATCAATAAAATATAAAATGATTCTAGAAAAGAGTGTATTGAAACTGTTAATTCAACATTCTTCTTTAGCAGATATGATTTTAACCTGGGAGAATATTACATGAAATCATGAAGTACTGGAAAGGACAATTGTGTTAAAAGGCTGAGACACAGAGCAACAGAGACTGATGATGCAATTACCCTTCCTCTAGGCTGTGCAGTACTAATGCGATAAGGGTATGCATAGTTCAGCAGTAGGGATGAAGAGACTAACAATAATTCTCATTTTAAAGTAGATTTTCTTTGTGCAAATAAAATACCCTGCATCTCATTGATTAGAATGCCAGGAAAGTTCTACAGTATGTCATGCTTTTTGTAAAAGAAAATTCTTAAAGAGAGGTATTCAAACACTGTTTAATGAGAAGTAGGAGAATTAAGAAATGGGGGAGAAGGAAAACTGAACAAATGTTAAAATTTAACACCATCAATATGTTGCTAACAACAGCAAGGAGCTGAATATTAATAGAAGCAGTAGATTAGTAATGCTTTCTTTAAATCCTATTGTTCCTTGGACACAAAATTCACATTTAGAACCTGTCTCTGTCTCACAATATTTGACTCTGTGAATATATTTTTGTATATCATATAATGCTGCTGGATTGATAGTTCAGCTTCTCTGGTATTTTACTACCTCTTTTCATTTGCAAATTAGAACTTCACATTCAGCAGGTGCAAAAATGGCAGGCCTGGTTCTGTCATCAGTTACACCTGGAGAATTAGTGTAACTGCATTTGCTGTCATTTACTGATTTATATCAGTGTAGAATCTGTTTTACAGTCCTACTGAATGGTGATGTCACATCCTGTAAACCCCTGTGGTGTGATTTCTGTATCATTCATGTTCAGCCCTATAGTGTAATTGTTTATAGTTTAGTGCAAATTGTGTCATGGAAGGTGTTTTTAGAATACTTATGACATAGTGAACATTATTATCATGATAACATACTTCTTGCAATGTTACATGCATTGTTATGAAACTCTTCTATGTAATATTCCCAAATGTGCATCACATTGCTTGACTAGATCCAAGCAAACACAAAGAAGAGTGAGGGTTCACACTCTGCATAGGCATTCATAAGGGAACAATGGACTGGCCTGAGACCTGGTAAGGTGATGTTCATTTGACTCAAGTGAAGGAAATCATGCCCATTGCTGGACATGGCTGATCACCTGGCCCCAAAGGCTGTGTTCACATACAGGCATTATTTTGATACAAGTTGTGTCGAAACAACTTGTATCGAAATAATGCCTTATTTTGAAATAACTTAATTTGAATTAACAGTTTAATTTGAATTAAGGAAAAAAGCTCAAAGCGAAATAGCAGTTTCAGGCAACAGTTATTTCGAAACAAGTCACTGTTGTTTCGAAACAACATGTTCAGATGGCATTGTTTTGAAACAATCATTTCTAAACAACATTGTTTCGACCCCATATGGGGTTTAAGTTGTTTCAAAACAACGCCATTGTTTCGAAACAACCGTGCGTCATGTGAACTGGGTATTTCTTATTTCGAAACAACCTCTGTTGTTTCAAAATAAGAGTGCTGTGTGAACACAGCCAATGGTGATGAGAAAATATGTTAAAGGAAGATGCAGTTTTTGTCTCTATGGCTCTCCCTAGGAATCCATCTATGAAGCAACAAGCAACTGCTAGACTGCCTAGGGAGGATTACAGGGGTGTGTGTCAGGGGAGAACTGGCTGAAGGAGTCATCTCAGCCACCTGTGTGGTAAGGTGACACTGAAGACTGTATGGTCACTAAAGTGTTAAGTTTAGTTAACTATGTGATTTATTTTATTTCTTCCTGATCAATCCAGTTCATATTGTTCAGGTCTATAAACACTTCAAATCTATCTGTATTTAATAAAACTATATTTTTTTAATCTAAAGCAGTGCATGTGGATTGAGTTTGTATAGAGATTTTTTTTAGAGTGATAGAGCTAATGAATATCAATTTATTTGACAAATCAACTTACCAATGAATTTGCAGAATCCACTGAGTGACACTGAACTTTGTAAAATGGCCATTTTTAGGGTTACATGTGGAACTGAGGATGTCAGCTGATGGTCACCTTTGCATAATCACATGAATGATTGACTAGAACAAGGGTCAGCAACCCCCATCACATGTGCCAAAACTAGCATGCACACCTATCCCCAGCAGCATGTGATGCTGTGGCTGCTCCCCCATCTGTCCCTGCCCCCAGTGTGGCCTGGGGCCACAAGAGCATGCAGCTCCTCCCATGTGCAGCTCCTGGCCCCTGCTGGCCCCACCTTCCCACTGGGAGTGGGGCTACCAGGTGGCAGGAGCCATGTGCAGGGGCGAGGTCAACAAAAAAAGGTGCTGCTATGCGTGCTGCACCTGGCCTCTGCTGGCCACACCTCTGGCACCTGCTGAGGGGGCAGGGACAGGGTTGGCAAAAGGGCCAGCAAAGGTTCCCAACCCCTGGGCTAAAAGAACTTAGAAAAATAAGAGCTGCTTTTCTGCAACATGCTGTCAGTGAATGACTCAGGTATGTGGGGTTCACACGACAAGAAAAGGCCAAGATGGAGCTCCAGGAGTGTGGTGACACAGCACTATACTAACCCAGATTGTAGATGGAAATGTCACAAGGGGTATGTCTACACAGCACTTTTATTTCAAAATAACACTGGTTATTTCAAAATCAAAGATACTTGGTCCACATGACGTTTTCTTATTTTGAAAGGACAGATCCCGTCCTTTCGAAATAAGAACTGTTGTTTTGAAACAGGTTAAACCCCACTTATTTCAAAACGGCTGTTATTTTGAAATGGTTATTTCGAAATAAGGCCGTTTGAACATATTGTTTCAAAACAACATGTCCAAATGGCCTTATTTTGAAATAACCATTTCAAAATAACAGACGTTTTAATAGCAGGCTTTCCCTTCATTCAAATTAACATTTTGTTAATTCAAATTAACTTATTTCAAAATAAAGACTTTATTTTGAAATAACTCATTTCGAAATTCTTATTTCGAAATAATGATGTGTGTCTAGACATAGCCAAGTAAATCATTCCCTATTTGGTAAAAAGCCACAAAAGTACAGAAACCTCAATGAGATCATATAGAGTAGGTGTAAAATCACTGAAGTGAGATAAAAATTATATCCTTAAAATCAGGTAGTTCTTTTAGCAGGGCTAAATTCTGCTCCTTGTTGCAATAATGCAAGACTCAGATAACTTTCCTGAAGTCATTGGACTTACTATGGATAGAATTTAGCACAGACAGTCATTATAGGATTTTTTGTTTTGTTTTGTTTTTCTAAAGCAGAAATTAAAATACTGCTGCATCAGTAAACCAAAATATCCAAATTCATTGACTCACATATTTTACATTCCCATAACTATCTTAAATAGATTGGTGGCACTAGTCATATACTAAGAATCACAGGAACATATTTTAATATGCATCACTGTCTAACAATTCTCCTGTGGCCTATTCATTAACCACTGTAGTCATTGGGAAGCTTGCCATTGATTTATAATGGACACAGAATCAGGCCTTTCAAAATCATGGTTTCTAAATAATAATTTTAGCAGAGCTCCCCTGACATTAATATTAAATACAGTAGCTTTCTTCATCACTGAAATAATAGTCAATTATGGTATGGAGTATAGTGAAGGATTTTTCATTGGCGGGGGGAGAAGAGATGGGGTACTTTATGGCTTATCAGAATGGATTCTCTACCTTTCACATCTTAATAGTTTATTAATAGTTGCTCCAGTAACTGAATGGAATTTACCTTGTTTTAGCTTTTTACTAGCTTAAGTAAAATGAATTTTGCTTGAGTGTAGCTTCAATACAGACTTTTTTTTAAATTAAAAATAAACTTTGGTGAGAGCTGTGGACAGCTAGCCCACAAATTAAAAATTACAATGTTAAGAAGAATAAGACTTCCCTTAAATGTATAAATCTCTTCTCGTGCTCTCCTCAAACAGGGGAAAAGATGGGTTTTGCAGATATCAGAAAGTTACACATGGTTTGTCAGAATATAGATTTGTTATATGATGAAATATTTTGCTGATTGTTGCACAGCATGTACACCCTGTCCCCCATGGTTAAGTCTGGCTGGCTACCCTCCCCTTCAGGGCAGAGTAGCCTAGTAGCCAGAGTCACTAGCCTCCTATTCAGGGCTAGGTGGCCTAGTGACCAGGGTCAGTAGATTCACCCCTGCCTTTGGCCAGTGTGGCTTAGTAGATAACTGCCCTGATGTCCAGGGCTGGGTGGCCTAGGGATGTTGAGTTAGTATGGACATCCCTGTCTTGAAGGCAGCATGGCTTAATGAACAGAGTTAGCATCTGTGCTAGGTAGCCTCATGGCCAGAATTAGTGGAAATTCTTGTGGGACTGTGGACAAGATTCAGTTGCGACTGTTTGGTTTAGGGTTCATTATCCTACTGGGAAAAGTGAATGGAGCCACCCCTGCTTTCAGGGAGCATGACTTATTGTTCAAAGTCACTAGAACAACACCAGCCTCTAGGATAGCTTGGCCTAATGGCCAGAGCAGAAGGGGCTGCCACCTGAGGATGGGTAGCAGACAGGATAGGGTAACTGTGACCGAGCATCTCCCTACTCTACCATGTTCTAGCCCAGGGCCCTGCTAGTAACCCATGAATGCTACTGTGTCAGAAGGGATCTGGGCAAAACATACTGCCTCTTTTCAGGTTAATAGGCAGGACTTCCTTGGACCACTTCATACCTCAAATCCTGAGGTCTCTGCCCATGCGTCTTCAGGGTTTCTGGCTCCTTTGATGGGCACAACAGTCTGTGAACCTGGCTTCCAAGAGGCACCAGCTGCCTCCTCTGGCTCCATGTCTAGGAACCTTTACTATATATCGTTCATCCTCAACTTTCTATCCAGAGTGAGCTGGGCTACTCCCCTTTACACGGGACCTGCAGATGCAGCATGCCCAGCAGTGATGAGGGATGTGGCTTCTGCTGCCAGGACTTTTGGTTTAACCCCTTGGTTTCCAGTGCAGGGCAAATATGCCACATCACACTGGCCTAAGTGAAATGAGTTTGGACATAGTCCAATTTCAATAGCAAACAAGTGGCTACATCACAATTAACTGTTACAATTGGCACAAACTGACATCCTTAGTGACAGTCTCAGAGAGTACAGAGTGGGGTATGAAGACTGGACTTTGAAATACTAGAGACAGTCCTGCTTGGTCAGGATTGAGGCACATTAATCAGGTAGTGCTGTGATGTTTATGCAAATGCCTTCTGTGATGTATATTCCATGGCTAATTGGACAACTTCATTTTTGAGGGCTGTCAATGAGAAGTTTTAAGACATGCTCAGTAAAATAATGATTCAGTTCTGCTACTCCCTCTGTCCCACTGCTCTCCACAGAAGCACAGGCCTGTGGTGTGGTAACCAGTTGCATTTTGTCCCCCCTCCTCCCCAAAAGGGTGATGGTCCAGCTTTCTGTTCATCATGCACCTGGATCAAAGAAGCCCTGTGTCTGGGAAAAAAGGTGCTTCTTCTTCCCCCCTTTAGGCTGAGTTGGGGGGGACTAATGTTGCATCCATACTTTGTTCCAACTTCTGCAATGTTTTACCTTCTAGCTGATGTATTAGGGGGCAGGGCTTGGGACAAATTGTCAGTGTTTTTTCTTGAGATGATTTTGATCATAATGATGTTACATTGACTAACAATTGTGACTCTTTTCTTTCAGACGAAGTGAAAATTCTGTCTAGATTTCCATATATTATAGTAAATGAATTCAATCCTCTGAGGGCAGGCATACATTTTTGCTGGGGTGTAAATATATTCCTCTTTTGGGGACAGAATAATAAGGCAAGCTATTCATCTCCCAGAACTGTGGTCTTAAGCACATCAGACAGATGGAATCTGTCTAAGATCTGGCTTAGTGGGACCTTCACCCTCTTCCTAAGGGTAAAGAATGCCTTGTGGTCCAAGCCTCACACTCAAGGCTTGGTAAGTTAGATGATTTATTAGGGTAGATAGCCATTTTGACCTTAGGATGTGGCAATCAGGAAAAAAAAAAGGGGGCGGCCTAATGTTTGGCATGTGAAATTATAGCTTCTCCTTTAAAGAAACTACTTTAATCCTTTTCTTTAGTTTGTTTACATTCCTGATGTATACCTCATTATTTAATAAGTCTATAGGCTATGGACCATAAATTATCCCTGGGGTGTGAGGGGCCTTTGGAAGATTCCCTTGTCCAAGATAATAACCAGAAATAAGGTTGCAATAAGCTTTATTTGACTATGAATGTCCAGTAAATATCCTTAAATAACATAATAAATAACATGAATATAACTAAATTCATTTCTGGTGTAGCTCTCCTGATCTCACTAGGAGTAGAAATGAGTCACGCTAGTTCATTTCTAATCTTATATGGTATTATCATATTATCCTACGAAGAGTGAGCCTTACTTGATACAGATCTCATGAAGCATCTGGAACCTCCTCTTTACTGAAGTGATTTCTTTTGTCATGTTAGTTTCAAAATTTAACTTTTTTTTTCTTTTTTTTAGGTTGGATAGAAATAGGGCTAAAACAGATGCTTGATGACTATTCACATTATTTCCAGAGTTTAGCACATCTTATAAACTCCTTTTTCTGTAATAGTTTCTTAAATACTTTGTGACTCATATCTTTAATATTTGAAGAATATTTGCTTGTTTACATGAACTAGCAAACTCTCTCACAGAAATCAAAGATATTTCACCTGAAACTCATTACTAATAGCTAAAAAATCCAAAGATCAGTCACTTTGTGGTAAACCAGGTTCAGTGTAGTTCTGTGCTTTATAATTTAAGTGATTATACCTGAGAGACTGTATATAATTGCTTTTTAAACTAAACCACAATGTTTTGTTTCATTTCAAATAAAAGCTCAAAATAATTTCCATTAGTATTTGGAACCTAAAAGTTAGCAGAGACAGTTACATAATGAAGTTTTTCTTGAAGCGTGAGGTTGACCTTCTGTGAGGGGATGGGATATATACAGGTGTCAATTATTTCTGAGAGCCTCATGTTTTAAAAAAAGTCTGTCTGAATGTATCCATTGTTCAAGAAAAGAGATTACATATTATAAAGCTCTGCACAGACTATTTGAAATAACTATTTATGGTGGGATGTTCTTTGAGAACACATGGCAGTGTGGGAGTTTGATTGTTTAGTTCTTGTTGGAAAACAGAATTTTGTTCCATGGAAAATTCTGACATTTCAGTAGAGAATGATCATTCCAAACAGGAAAAAAAGTCAAAATTTACTTGAGAACAGCAAAATAAAAACAAAAAAATAGAGTAAAAGGAGTCAGAAACACTGAAATGTATCATTTTGATAATGTGATTTTTTCATTTAATACTGAACAATTAGTCTAAACAAAAGAAAATAAAAATAAATATTTTATTTTATGAAAATGAAATCTCTTGGCATTATTGAAAACAAAAGTATAATCAAAATGAATAAATGTGATATTTTCCATTTGAAAATGTCATTAAAATTGACAAACTCCCATGAAGTATTTTGATAGTGACAAAACTGCATTTTGAGGTGAAAACTTAATTCAAGAACTTTTCAACCAGCTTCAGTTTTATTTAGATGAAAGGGAAAGAGCTTTTAAATGTTTAGCAAATGATTTGCAGCTAGTCTATATATGTAGATCTTGTTGATATCAAATGTCAGTTCAACGAGGAAGGAGAATGGAAACTTAGTGGGTGTGAGAAGCTTGTTTACTGGACATGCAGAATTATTGTTTTTATATTTAAAAATGCTTTAATTTTGCAGAGAAATCTAAAGCTACTCAAAATGAAAGTTTTCGTTTTGTTTTGTTATGTAAAAATGGGTCTGGTGGCATAGTAAACACTAACATTTTGGAGGCACACAGATTCAATGAACAACAAATTTTTTCGAAAGTGTCGCTTCCTCACAATTTTTTTTGATTATGCTAGACCGCTTAAAGCTGACCACAAATATAATTTCAGACTACTTGTGTCACGTAGGAATTTGGAGAAACAAGAAATTGACTTTTATTGAATGTAATGTGTTTAATTGCATAACGGTGCTGATGCTTTGCAATAGTTCAACTGAGCTAAAAATGTTTTGTTGATGATTTTCGTTTGTACTCAGTGTCTGACGCTTCTCGTTTAAGTGTCCAAGAATAATCGGCCAGCATTGATGGATTCCAGTTGCCCTGATAACATTTTTCCATGATCGCAATGTCCTGGTGAAACCTTTCACCATGCTCGTCATAAAGCAGAAAATGAAACTTTAGTGACATGTTGCACTTCATGGTTTTGTATGCTTAAAGCATATTGTCAACCAGCTGCACGTAGTTTGGTGCTCTGTAGTTGCCATGAAAATGTTCAACAACCTCCTTGAATACCTTCCATGCGATTTGCCCTGGCCCTACTAGAAGTTCTTTGAACTGCCTGTCATTGATGACCTGTTTGATTTGTGGCCCAACAAAAATGTCTTCCTTAAACTTGGCATCAGCTATTCTGGGAAACAGCTGTCTTAAATATTGAAAGCTTTCACCTTCCTTGTTCATTGCTTTCACAAAATTTTTCATCAGTCCAAGTTTTATGTGAAGAGGAGGCAAAAATATCTTTGTCAGGTCTACAAGTAATTTACGTGCCACACTTTTCTGCCCTGGAACCAACTGCTTACGGAGTGGCCAGGCCTTTTTAATGTAATGAGACTCTTTAGCACGGCTGTCCCATTCGCAAATGAAACAACAGTACTTGGTGTATCCGAGCTGCATTCCTAGTAGCAGCGCGACTACTTTCAGATCCCCACAGATGTTCCAGTTGTAGTTGCTGTACTGTATGTGTTTCAACAAAGCTTCCATATTTCCGTAGGTTTCTTTCATGTGTACTGCATAACTGATTGGTATTGAAGGGTGGACATTGCCGTTGTGTAACAACACAGCTTTCAGGCATAACACTGACAAATCAATAAAAAGACACCATTGTTGTGGGTCTTGCTGGCAATCCAAAGCAGTGAATAGCCCATCAATGTCAGTGCAGAAACACAACTTGACCAAAGAATTGTGTCAATCTTGTTGGCAGCTGTGAAAGACAGAATATTTTGTGACTGGTGACAGCAAACCCCCATCCTTGCAGTCTTGAACCCAGTAATTCTGCTTTTGCCTTTGACAAACCCAAGACTCCTGACCAGATCATTTACCTCAGATTGAGTTATCAGATGAGGCTCACTCAACATAAATGGTTCAAACTCTGGATCAGTGTTGTTTTTGATTCCTGGCTTGTGCATCATGGCATCTTTATCTGCCTCCTCTAGGCTCCATCACTATGTTCACACACAGGGGGTTATTTCAATACATGTTGTTTAGAAACAACTTGTATCAAAATAGTGTCTTATTTTGAAATAACTTATTTCGAAATAACAAAAAGTTACCTCGAAATAAGGAAAAAAGCGGGAATTGAAATAGCATGTTCACACTGTGAGCTTGCTATTTCGATTCAGGGGCAGGGCACCATGGGAGGTGTGGCAACATGGCCGTCTCACTGGGCCATGTCGGCGGCCATGTTGCCAGCCAGGCACGCCCAGGCAGGAACTTCCTGTTCCCCAGGGTGCTGAGCACCCTGGGAGGAAGGTCAGATGGTTGTTTTGAAACAACCGTTGTTTCAAAACAACATGTTCCGATGGGATTGTTTCAAAACAATCATTTTGAAACAACGCTGTTTTGACACCAAATGGGGTTTAAGTTGTTTCGCAACAACACCATTGTTTCGAGACAATGGAACCCGTTGTTTCAAAACAACAGTACGTTGTGTGAACATGACGTTTCTTATTTCGGAACAACCTCTGTTGTTTCGAAATAAGACTGCTGTGTGAACACACCCCATGTCTCTGGTGGCTTTGGTACTGGAAGACTGTCGTCATGTGGCACAGGTCTCATGGCTGAAGGGAGATTGGGGTATTCAATGGATTTCTTGTTTTTAGCAGAGAACCCAGACACATTGGTCAGAGAGAAGTAACAGTCTGTCACATGATCCTTCTGCTCTCGCCATATCATTGGACAGAGAACGGCATTGACTTCCAAGTACCTCTGAGACATGCTCTAAGATCGACAACGCATGTTGCGCAACAAATGTGAGGAGCCCAGGCTTTGTCCTGATCACCAATTTTACAGCCAAAGTGGAGCTCATATGCTTTCTTAATACGTGCAGTCATGCTCCGTCTTTGAGGTTTAAGCGTATATTCATCACAAATGTAATAGAATGTATTGCAGCTATTGTGACATTGGCTCGATATTTTGCTATCATGAATCCTCCTGAAAATACAATTGCTTTATTATTGTGAGTACACACAATATGCTATGCGCATAGAGCATGCGCATCAACATGAATGCAAACACAGTGCATAGTACAATGTGTGCAAAATGCTTTTATTGCCTTTCTAAAACCTGTCCTGCCAGCATCCGCCCCGCCTAAGCCTTAGCATTCCCACTGCATGTTGTGTGTCCTGCACTAGGTGCAGTGTCACTGCATGCCCAGGCATGCTTGGGCACAAGATGGAAAACTTTTCAGCTTACATTGTGGGCAACATTTTAATAGACTTAAATTATGAATTGAAATAACAAATATACGCAATTTAAAAAAAAAACTACGTGATAGGGAAATTCCATGGTGATTTTAATAATCATCAGCCCCAAATCCATAAGATACACCCAAAAGTATTCAGGAAGCAAAATCTTTGTTGTCCAGTGCCCAAGTATAAATTAGCATGCTTTTTGCAAAGATTATTTTTGTCAGAAAAAAATCTGAAGATTTGCTTTTTCATATTCCAGATCTAGCCATTTCAACATAAAGGCTGCATTTAAGATGATGCACAATTGCAGGAATGCAACAAACAGATGTGTGAAAATTCTCATTTTAAAAATGTGGACTTGGTACAATTCCGCAGTGTTTCTCTAGCACACTTTTCATTTTATTTTCTCCTATTTTTTTAAATTGGATTTCTTACTTATTTTCTTCTGCTGCCATTTTGGGATGCTACCCATTACATTAACAAATTAAAAGGAAACTATGGCAATAGATAGCCAAAGGTTATGCCTACATTTGGAACTGGGAGAGTGATTCCCAGCTTGTTCACTAAATACAGAGTAACTGAAGTAGCATGGACAGAGGCCTGGCTCTTGCCACTGGAGTATGTATTCATGGGACTGATTGGATTTTTGTTTGGGATGGCTAGTCCCTTTCACCACTCACTACTTTGACGATGCTATGGTGGCTACACTACTATTTTTGACACATTAACCCAATGAGAGCTAGTGCAAGTATTCTTACCCTCAGCTTGCCTGAAGTACCACCAGACTCCTTGTTTATTATACCCAAAATGTTTCTTAAATAATCTCTTTGGATTCACTGAAAGTCTGTGCAGGTAAAAAAATAAATTATAAAATATTTAAATAACCTTCTCTGTTCCCCTATCCACATGCTACAATCATGAAGTAATATATATTAATAGATAGACTTTTATTACTGGTGGCTTTAAATAAACAGATAGGAGACCTAGGTAGCACAATTCTGTTCCAACAGTATGGGGAAACATAATCCCATAATAGGACACTAATTCACTCTGTTTCAAGACTCTAGCTGATGGACTGAGTTAGGGGACTAAGATCCATGACAGCTCAGAGGCAGAATTTTCTTGAACAGGGAGATGGCATTGTCAGAAATAGACATAAGTTCAAAGGAAGAATCAGCTAAGAGTCTGTTCAATGCCCCAGTGGGAGACATATGCAGGAAGTGAAAGCTTTAATAGGAAGAGGGGTTAGGAAGGGCCAGGAAATGGGTTTCAAGGAGCAACTGCAAAGATTGGGAAAGATTTGCATTGTGCTGAACTGTAGTATTGAACTGTTGTGGTACATTAAGTTATTCAGCATGAGAGCTAGGGAGTTGATACTCCCTAGCTCTCATGCTGAATAACTTGATGCAACAGATTTTGTATATTCCTCTTAACTATGTTCCAAAGGGGCAGCCATGTCAGTCTAGTTCAGTAGAAACGAACAAAACAGTCCTGTGGCACTTAAAGACTAAGAAATTTATTTATCGCATGAGCTTTCATGGGAGAAAATCCCTTTTTGTTAGATGCTTTGAAGATGGGGGAACTTATTTCAAAGCATTTGATGAAGTGGGATTTTCTCCCGTGAAAGCTCATGCAGTTAAGAAATTAGTATTTAAGTGCCACAGGACTTATTTGCTCTTCTTAACTATGTATGCATAAGTAGCTTTTTCTCTGCTCAGTAAGTATTTCTGAATGATAAGGGAAAACTAAAAATGTCACACTGCAGAAACCCTCATCACTGCCAACTCCTGTGGAATGAGAACAAACTGTAATAAATACAGAGCTTAGACCACCACTCATAGGGCAAAGCAAATGTTATAAATTCAGTAAAAAAGTCCTGCCTGGAGGTAGAGCCCCTCCTGATTTCAAAACATAACCACGGGTACTGCACCTAGTTCAGGTAGTTAAGAAACTTATCCCAATCAAACACTTCCAAATACAGAGAAAACCAAAAGTGATTAACAGCTAAATACAAATATATATTTTGTTTGCTTACTAAAAGTGATACTATAACTTATATGACAGAGAACAATTTGCCCTTTTTCCTGGCTATTAGAGACAAGAGAAATGGAAGGAACATAACCATGAGGATTCTTTCTTCTAAGGCACCAAAAGGCAGCTGCTACCAGCAACAAAAATAGCTATTACAATTTTTAAAAGTTGCAGTACCTGCTCCTTTATCCCCTTAGCAACTCAGTAATACATTATTTATTTGTTTGTTATTGCTTGCTGTTGGCTGACAAAGGCCATAGGCACACTACACAGCTCACATCTTTCCTAACATAAAGGCACACACTGTTTGTTGATATATTGTTTTCTTGAAGTGAAATTGACAATCCAAGAAGAAAAATGAAAAGAAAGCAAAATGCGATTGACAAAAAATTAAACCAATTTGCAAATCCAATTTGAAGAAAAAGTTGAACAAAAAAAAAAGAATGGTTACCAAAGATTAGAAGGGGTTCAACTGCAAGTTATAGAAGACTATATCATTGTTGCACTATCTCGCTTAAAGGGAGATCACCTCCTTGTAGATCAAGCATTACACAGATCTATTGTGAGCAGGATCCTTCAGATGGTTTGGCTTCATGTTTAGAAAATAGCATATGTATAAAAGAGGAAAGAATTTCTCCTTCTCCAAAAATATAGTCAAGGTAAAGTTTGCTTTTGTGGACTCTCATAGGAAATCAACAACAGTTATACAATAATGGAACCGAACAAAAGGCACAGTAACAGAATGTCAAAGAATCAACAGATTGTGTCCTTACAGGAAGGAACACTTTAGTTCTCAATAAATACCACTGATTTCAGTAGAATTACTCACAGAATACACCACTCCTCAACACGAATAAGAGTGTCAGACTCAATCTCTGAGTCATCTCTGTGAATCATTTACTTATGTTAGTGTGAGCTACCCGTGAATTCTTATTTAATCATTTTGTTATAACATGTATTACTTAGCCGAAGTGCTAAGTAATTATGCTATTTTCTTGTTTGAATAAGATTTGTGTGGTATGCAAGCAGATAAGAAATTTGATGCCAACACCAAACTGTTCTAACAAGAATGGATGAGAGTTACTAGTATCTCCCCTAAATGCAGGTAAGTATACCCTAAAGTACAGAGGAATCCACTGTAAAACAAGAAAAAAAGTGTAAGATAAGAAGATGAGTGGTTGTGCATGCAACCAGTTTATGATAAATGATCAAGACATGGCACAGCAAAATCTATAGACTTGCATGAGTATCAACTGCTATGAAAGATGGGTGAGAACAACGGAGATTTGCACATGTTCTGAAACAACAATGCAGCATCAGTATGCGTTTTGATTGAATCCCAGTTCCCTTCTTGTGTTCAAACTAACTTGCCACTGGACTGACTAAAGCAACAAGCACGACTGGTAACTGTATAGCACCAGCAGCAAAACATTTGGGGTCGGGGGATGTATATGAGTATGTGAATGTGATATTTTTAAATATCTTTTTATCTTCAGTAAACATGGCATGTTTCCTTGTTCCCTGAAAAGATTCTGCCAGTTTTTATAAACATAGCATTAGTAAAGAGTTGCTCAGACCTATTGGAGTTCATGTGTACCGTTGTGAATAGGGATTACACAATCTCACCATCTGTGATTAAGTCATTGGGTATATATACTATACATGTGGGCACAAGCATCCCAGGCTGAGTGGACAGACTTTTGCTAGCAAGTTTCACACTCGTGCTCTAAGCATAGTTAAGCCCACACTGCCCTTCACCTCAGCAAAGTTTTACAACTGAGCTTCAGTGTTGACACAGATATTTTTAGAGGAATAGAGCAAAACACACTAGCACAAGTCTGTGGACCCACCCTGGAATGCTCACTCTCAGAAGCAGTGTAGACATATACATTGTTGACCTGTCTCAGTCAAAATTATTTGCGTAGAATGTCACTTCCCCACATGAGTAGTCAGTGGGACACCTCATACTGTAAGATATTATTTAATTTGAGTAAAGGGGGCAGAATCCAGCTTCATCACATAAATCATTTATCCTAGTCTTCAGAGAAGACTTTTCTTAAAAGGGGAATAGTGAAATATGGGTAACATAGAGGGAACACGAAGGTAGTGATACCAATACTGTCACCTATATGTAAGTATCAAAGGGGTACCCATGTCAGTCTAGTTCAGTAAAATAAACAAGGAGTCTACTAACTCTCCTTAAAACCTAACAAATTAATTTATAGATAAGTTTATCTATTCGTTTGTCTATGGTAAAGAAATATAGGTAAATTTATCTATAAGTAAGTTTGTGACTATATTATAGTTAGTTAAGGTTGCTTGGCAGTTTCCGTTATAAGACCCTATTTTCAATTGCTTATAACTTGCTAAACTTTAAAGTTCAGGCTAAAATGTTTCTTATTTAGTGTCTACCTCAGGCTGAATAATTTTGGAAACATTCAGTCAGCATGGCTCAGCCATTTCAGAAAATGATATGGGAAATGATAAATTCTATCCCTTCCATGATTTTGTGTAGGGACTTTAACTTTACCAGGAAGATAACCAGAGGATAAGGGATGAGCTATTTCTATCATTAAGTAGAGTCCTATTTGGGGGAAAAAACTAGGTGATCCTGTAATTTAAAGACTGTATCCTAATGAATCTGAACAAGGAAGGTAAATTAAGTTGTACAGGCAGTCTTAATTCTGACACGTCCTAATTTGACTTAGCAACAATTTTTTAAAGTCGGGAATATGCTTTGTTTTATTAACAGCTGTTATTGTTTTTTTTTTAAGCTTAAATAATAAAAAAAAATTCACAAGCACTGTCAGAGGTTTAGGGTCAAGTTCTGCCCTACACTACACTCCATTGAACCACGCTTGTTAAGCAGTGTAGAAATGGGCCGGCTCTTCAAACCCTCATGCTGATCCACTTCATATAAATAAGTATGTGAATAGGATCATTTCCAAAGTTGTGCAAGACTAAGTTGCTAATGCAACAATGAGACTCCTAAGAAATTTATCAGAAAATGTATCTGACAAAATGACTTGGAGCCCATGAAAGCTTATGCCCGAAGAAAGCTGTTAGTCTATAAAGTGCCAGAGGGCTCTCATTGTTTTATCAGAAAAAAAAAATATTAGCAATGCCTTTGTTTTAGGAGTGAAGCACATTTCTTTCATATCATTTTCTAATTTTCAATAGAACAATATTTTCGAAACTCCAGAGTCCTCGCAATTATACAAATGATTTAATTTCTCCTTTCTTGAAAGGATTTTATATGTCAGAGTGAAAAGTTTCAAAATTCTCAGCTAGAAATGAAAATATGCTAAAAAATGTGAAAGTCTGACAGGGAAAAATGAAACAAACAAAAACACAAATTCATCATCCAGAGGAAAGTGAGGATAGATGATAGAATGATAGAAGTATTGGACTGAAGATGACCTCATGAGGTCTTCTAGCTTTGTCCCATGCATGTAGTGCAGGACAAAGTATTATCCAGATGATTCCTGACAGGTATTTTGTCTAGCCTTTTTTGCTTTTAGAAACCTCCAATGACTGAGGTTCCATAACCTCCACAGGCAATTTACTGCAGGACTTTACTAACCTGACAGGAAATTTTACCTAATGTCCAACCGAAACTGATGATCAAGAAGTTTAGACATGAAATTACATAAAGGTTCCTAAACATCTGAAGAGTGAAGCTCTGGAACAGCCTTTGAAGGTGAGCAGCAGGGGGAAATAAAAGGGAAAGAAAAAAAAAAAACTAGCCAGCTTTAGAACTGAGCTATGCATCTTTATGAATGGGGAATGTATGATGGGACAGCCTAAATTGGCAATTAACTGATCTTTGACTACTACTGGTAAAAAATCCCAGTGCTTTGGGATGGGACAGTAGCTGGGGTAGTTTCTGCCTTGCTTTATAGAAAATTCTTTCGTGGGCTTTTAGCTGGGGAATCTTATCCGTATGCTCAGAGTTTAGCTGTTCACCATATTAAGGGTTAGGAACACTGTCAGAGGCTTTGTGAGTTGTGTCACTTGCTGGTGGATTCTCTATACATTGAATTCTTAAAACCATGATTTGAGGACTTCAACAACTCAGTGGTCTATTACAGGAGACAGTGGATGAGTTTCTGTGACCTGCATTGTGCAGGAGGTCAGATTAGATCATAATGGTCCTTTCTGACCTTAAATTCTATGTATCTACTAGCTGTAACCCATCAAAAATGACGAGGGGAAATCAAAAGGGAATTTATGAATTATTTATTTTAATCAATTAATAGCTCTTAAATTACAAATTTTTTTGCAAAAGTTCTACGGTCAGCTAAAATTTTTCCTTGGTAATTTGTATCCTTCATGGAAACTTTCAGATTCTCATGGTTTCTTCCCCAAGTGAGCGCCACATACAATTGTCTGAAGAGTCAGTGTAAAATATTGGAAACAGCTGGAAGCATAGTTCCAAAGGGGCATCCATGTCATCAGAGTGAACCATCCCTGGATTTCACTGGCTGCTACTGTCCAATTTTTAAATCCTCAGCCATTTTGCCTTAATGAATTACAATGAGGTATGCTACTACCATAAGGTATATATCTGTGCCAGGTGAAGACTCCTAGGCGATTATGATGTCACAGGTGACTCAACCAATTGCTCCTTGTCCTTGGCAGCAATTGGTTGGGTCACCTCTAACATCAGAATAGCTTTTCACATAGTACACTTTGGATCATGCACACACAAAGCAAATTAGTATAGTAGATTAGTAACATTTTCTAGACCATTAATATTTTTTGAGACTCATCTCTGAATTTTATCAGTGGCTATGTCCACATGTACATGCTAATTTTGATTTAAGTTAAATCAAAATAAGTTAATTTGAAATAAAATCCTTAATTTGAATTAAATCAAAATAAGCAAAAACCTCAAATCAAAATAGCAAGTCCAGACACAGGCCTTGCTATTTTGAATCAGGAGAAGGGCACCATGGGAGGTATGGCAACATGGCCCCCTCACTGGGCCATGTCCCCACCCAATATATACAAAAAAGAAGGCACCCTGGGAAGGAGAAGGGCAAAAGTGTCATTTCAAAATAACATGTCTTAATGGCGCTATTTCAAAATAACCATTTCAAAATAGCAGCCGTTTAAAATTAAAGGAGGTTTAAGCTATTTCAAAATAATGTCTCTTGTCTCAAAATGATGGAGCACATCATTTCAAAACAAGGAAACGTCGTGTGGACCTAATCTATTTTAAATCAAAATAACCAGTGTTATTTCGATTTAAAGGATACATGTGGACATACCCAGTGTGTCCTCATTTTTCCTGAAATGAACTGGACAGTAACAGTGTAGAACAGATAAGAATTACTTCTTGTGTCTTGCTTATAACATTCTTGCTAATATATCCCACAATGATGCTTGTTTGTTTGTTTGTTTTTCAATAGTGTTACACTGTTAACTCATGTTTAGGTTGTGTTCCACTATGGCCTCCTAGGAGTCCATTTTAAAAACCCTCACAGAACTGTCTCTTTGAATTGGGACTGTCTGGTCATCTTCATAAAGATGTGCACTACCTGTCTTCAGAACCACTGTGAACATTTGCAGACTCAATATGACTTTCATGCAAATAACTTTACAGCCTGTCTACTGTCAAGCATTTTTAGAATAATGCAGAACGTTAATTCTTTCTCATTGTAACAGAAAATAATAATCTGTGGCTTCTCTCTCTCTCAGGATTTCCGTATTAAAAGCTAAGGAGAAGAATCAAGAAAAAAAGCAAGAAAAATGTATGACTACCTGGGAGCAGAGGCGTCACTGGTGCTGGGCACACAGGGCATGTGCCCCGAATCCCAGCGCCAGTGCCCCAGGTCTGCCCCCCCCCAGTCTCCAGCCGGATTGGGCCAGAGATCTGGGGCCCAGCCACCTGCAGCAGCCCCGTCCCCAGCTGGGGATCCAGGGCTCAGCCACCTGCAGCAGTGGTGGCTGCTCCCTGCCCCAGCCCCAGCTGCGGGTGCGGGGCCCATCTGCCCGCAGCAGCACACGGTGACTTCTGGCCCTGTCCCCAGCCTGGGGGCATTGTCTGTGGACTCGGGGTGGTGCCTGCAGGGCAGGGGCAGGGCCTGGGCCAATGCCCCGCATCCCTCCCTGGGGCAACGATGCCCCTGCCTGGGAGTTGACTTAAAAATGCTGATTTGCTCAGATCCAGCTCAAAGGGCTGTGGTGCCCCGAGCCAGTTTTTGCTTTTGTGCCCACAGCCTGTGCTCTGGGCTGGCTTGCCCCACCCCAATGTGGGGACCAGCCAGCCTAAGGGCAGACCAGGCCAAGCCCATGGGGTGGACTCTGCTCTCCCGCCCCTCCCCTGAGCAGGCTCTTCTGCCCTAGGGGTGGGGAAGGCCAGCCCAGAGATGGGGCGAGAGAGCCAAGTCTGCCCCATGGGTTGACCCGTTCTGCCCCTGGGCATGGAGTGGCTGGCTTTGGGAGGGGTAGGAGCATGGGGTCCAACTTCTGGCCTGTCCCACCCCACCCCAGGTGCGGCACTGCAGTGCTACTAAGCCATTGGTACCCCAAGCCAGGGTCTCATTGGCTTATGGGTAAAACTGGCCCTGAATTGAATATATTTCCAGTTTATACATGAGGCTATTTATCAGTTTAATAACACTTGCACGTTCCAATGCTTGCCCAGGAGGAGACCTTGTCTGGCAATTAAAAAAAAAAAAAAAGGTATATGCAAAATATGCCTCATCAGTTGTGCACCCATTTATGCACACAGTTACAGTATTTGGATATCACTGAGTAGGGTGATGTGGGTTCATATTGGGTTTGTGAAAACTACATTTGCATAAAAGAGTTCAACAGCTGTACCCCCAAAATTGGTGTACATACATATTTGTGCTCACTGAAAATTTGCACTCCACTTCATTCTATCAATATGAAAATGTGAGTAAGCTTATGTCCCTATGGCTAATATAAACCACAGTTAAAAAAAGTAAAAACTAAATGCACAAAATTCTAATGTATTTCAAGTTTTAATTAACCAGCTCTGAAGACAGATAAGAGAGCCAGTCAATCAGCAGCATTTTAGTTTGAAGCCTGCTTCAATGTGCATATTCAGTTGTCTACTCTTCAGTACAGTTAAATGAGTTATGAAATTTATTGTCCCAATAGTTAAATCAGTTTACACTATTACCTGGGGTGTGATATTCCTCTCCAGATAACAAGCCAGTTGGAAGGTATCTTGAAATATATGGACCTTTACATACATATTATAACTTAACTTCAATAAAAACTAATTAATAACTCATAATAGAAAACACTGGGTGGGGGAGAGTTGATTTTATTTTATTTGTCATTTTAATTGATTCATTTAGTGTGATCCAAGAATCAGCTCTGAATGTAGTGTCAGTCACACAGTCTCAACACTTTAAAATGTATACCTGTTCTGCAGAACATTTTCTTCTTCAGAAATGAATTCCACTGACTAACACTAAGTTCCAGAAAAAAAAAATGTTTCTTGCCTGGAAGACAGGTTGATATATATGGCTTTGGGCCTGAAAGAGACTGCTATGCCTGAACTGCAGTATATATTTTTGCTGAATTTTATAATAAGGGTACAGTACCACAGTGGTATGAAGTGCTGTTGAAGAGGTACTTTTTCCAGATGGAAAGATTAAGTAGCAAAAACCTGTGTCAAATTTCACCAGGCATTCATTCACTAATAGAGCTGAAGGATTAATTATTAGGAATCATCATTTATCAGGTAAACTTGATAATCAGCCTTTATCTTATATATATTCATACTTACTAGTGCAATAAAAGATCAGGATTTTTGTGGTAACTGTGTGTGGACAAAATATGGTAAGGTGTTTTTTTTTTGTTTGTTTGTTTGGTTTTTTTTATGTGGATGTTTAGTTATAGTAATTTTCCACAGACTTGCCTAGAATCAAGCCAAATGTAACTGGTTAGTAGGCTACCACACGCATTTTCTTTTACTGACTAGCTTCAACAGAAAATGATTAGAAATCACAAAGCATTACTGTTAATCAATAGTTTATACAAACGTATCTTTGTGCTTGTGTTACAACTTCATAACTGATTTATGTTGGCAGACTTTAAAAAAGTGTTGTGAAACTAAGCAGTGAACCTTAATGGCAAAAGTCTACTTGTGGGGGGGGGGATCATTGCTTTCTTATTACCCATAAGCCAGCAACATTTTTCTTTTTAAAGGTCAATCAATGACAGCATGAACTTTTTCTTTCCAATACTGAAAAGCAGCAGTAAATTGCTTTCACCATACATGGTGGAAGGGGTACACTGTTGGATAAGTTTTAATTCCAAAAATCACAGTAAGTGACCTTCTTTATAATATCACTATTGTTTGTCTAGACTCAGCCTATATGACAGTTTTCTTAAATTTTCACAATACTGATATTCCTTGTCAAGTTGTCAGTCAAGTGAATTTATATTAAAATGCTACCTTCTTCAAAAGCCTTTTGATATACAAGTTCAAATATTGTCTATGGTGAATGGAATCCATAAAGTCTAAGCCATACCATATACCACAAGATCAGTTTTTAATCAGGATAAGTAAACACCTGAAGAAAAGAACCAAAGAAAATTTGTTTCACACATTTGGTCAGATCCTGAGGTCCTTACAAACCAATAGGCGTTTGACTGAGTAAGGACTCCAGGATATGGTCCATATGGACAAATTATTCCCCTGACTTTGGGGAAGTAGAGAGTCTTCTTGCTGTTGTTCAGATGTCATCTTTGTGCCAAGGAAGATTTGGAACATAGGTGGGAAGATTGCCATAGGTTAAGTTATATGGACACAGCAAAACCCTGTGGGCTACTTTGGCTCTACGATTACAGTGACATATTGGGCGTCATTCTGCAGCAGTACTATGGGTAGATTCTCCACACTTCATCTAGCACCCAAGCTAGCTACTCAGGCTGAGCACTAAGAATGCAATTAGGGTCTTAATTTATTTACTGGATCCAAACTAAATGAAATTTAAAATATTCTGGCTTTTTCCTAGAAATATCTACTTCTTCTATTTCCATTATTTAGTGCTGATTAATGGAAATTCTGGTACTATGTAATTAGCATTCATGTTGATGTCAGTTTAGCTCTGTTAAGCTTTGATGTCTGTTGGGGTTTTGTCTCTTTCTCGCATATACACATTTTTTTTTTCAGAAAGTACTGTGAAAATGTTGATTTCTCAGTTCAGAATTCAATCAATCAAATCATAGGGCTGGAAGGGACCTCATGAGATCATCAAGTCCAACCCCCTGGGAATTGAACCCAGGACCTTCTGCCTGTTAAGCAGAGGTGCTAGCCACTACACTAATCTTTGAGAATACAGCACTGTATTCAAAGTTACTTAAATGGGACAGGGATTATCAGGAAAGCCACTGTCTGTTAAGAAAATTTAAAGAGGCCTTGACAAGTTCCAAAGGAGTAGTCATGTTAGTTTAATTCAGCAAAACAAACAAGGATTCCTGTGGCACTTAAATACTAACAAATATATTTATTGCATAAGCTTTTGTGGGAGAAAATCCCACTTTATCAGATGCTTTGAAGACTAGACTAACACAGCTGCCCTTTCGGATCTTGGCAACATGCAAAAAGTCCTATAGCACTTTTAAAGACTAACCAATTTATTTATTGCATGAGCTGGCATGGGAGGAAGTTGAATTTCTCCTAGGAAAGCTCATGTGCTAAAATTGTTAGTCTTTAAAAGTGCCACAGGAGTCCTTGTTTTTTTTAAAGAATCCTGTTTCACTTACTAAACTGAATGAGTTTTTCTTTGTTGTGGAGGGACAGTCATAACTACACAAACTGCTTTGCTGAGATGAATTTTCCACCTAATTTTCCTGCCAGTTGCAATTAGAGGGGTTAATATGGCAATTAAAAGTTCACAGCTATGTTCTCTCTACCTCACACAATTGCAATCAAGAAATTACCCTGTCAATTACACTTAGGGTATTACGATGATGCTTTAAAGTCACAAATGCTTTAGTTGAATGGAATGAGTTAGAGACATGGTTATATTGTTAACTAATGTTAAATTTTGTTTAAAGTAGTTGAATTGTGTTGTATGTGTAACCAACAAGGTATCTTGATTAAGCAGTTTCTAGAGGATTGATAGAGTAGTGAACAGTAGTTACAAATAATAACATTCTCATTTGAATAGCCAAAAAGGTAAAGTTCCTAAAAAGAGAATTAATGACTTGGGTTAGGACCATACATTTGACACATTCTAGAGTGCACCAGGGATTTGAAAAGGTGGATGGCAAGAATGGCCACTCTTCATAGCCCTGTCCAAGCCACAGTAACAACTCTTCCCTAGGAAGGGTCACCACTGCTCCTTGTCATTCCATACAGAAAGTTCAGTAAACAGAAACTGTTCCTCCCATCTGTAGCAGGCCACAAAATGAGAATATAAGAGGGAGTGAAGGAGCAGGATGAGGCTGAAAGAAGAGCCCAAAACAGTTTTATTGTAACAAAGGATATCACTCCCTAAAAGTAAAAGAACACAGAGATTATGGCATCATTTGCAGGGGTTTATCCTCTTGTTGAGTCACTAGACCAATATTGCCAAGTTCCAAAAGGGCAGCCAGGTTAGTCTAGTTCAGTAAAACAAAGAAAGAGTCCTGTGGCACTTAAAGACTAATAAATCTATTTATTGTATGAGCTTTTTGTGAGAGAAAATTCCACTCCATCAGATGCATTGAAGATGGGGGAACTTACAGAAGTGTAAGTCATGGGAACAGGTCACACTGTAACTGTAAATCAGAGCAGTTGTAAAGATTCAAACACTGTGGAACAGCATATAGAGGAAGATGAAGTCAAATCACATGTTGTAATGAGAGAAAAAGCCAAAGTCCCTAGTAAGCCCTGAAATAATGCAATTAAATTTGCAAATAAATTCAATCTCAGCAGCTTCTCTTTGAAGCCTGTATTTGGTATTCATCTGTCTGACCACCATGATTAGTAAATCATCAATGGAGTGATCAGGAAGATTGACCTGCTAAAACTGATAGTCAGCATTGTGATATCAGAGCCAGGATATTAAGCTAAATGAAACACTTAGTGCTTTCCATTAGACCCATTCCTCACCTGCCTGCCCCCCATCTCCCTGACCTCCTTCCCTGAGCTGCCTGCCCACTGGCTCCCCCAAGTTTCTTCCCTGACCTGCCTGCCATGTCTCCAATCCCAACCCCCCTTCCCACATTTAGCCCCCAGAGCCCCCCCATACCTGGCTGGAGCTGCTCCATGTCCAGGGTGTTCCCACCCTGAGCACACATCTGAGCATGCTCAAGGTGGGAGATTTGATAACTTCCCAGCCTGGCCACAGCTCCCAGGCTATGCACAGGGGTCTGTGATGCCTGTGCAGTGACGCACGTAGCTAAGAAGGACCATTGGCTGGGACCTGCGAGCAGACAGGTCAGGGTGGAACAAGTGTTCTGCCTAACTCTTCTGTTTTTTGGGCCCCAGAATAGTGTTCTACTTATTTTAACTGTTCGGTATAGGAATAGACACAACAATAGGAACAGCCTCCAAGTCACATTTATCCATTCCTTACAGACACTCCAGCATAGCCCAGCTTTGGAATTTCAGATTGCTTTCATTTGTATTCAAGAGAAGGGAAATGAAAAGTAAAATGTAAGAATGCCTTGGTGTTTTTGAAAGTAAAACAAGGAATGTGAAGATCTGGGTTTTTATTAATGGCCTCCAGCACAGACTTCCAGTGTGATATTGTACCACTCTCAGTCATTTAAGGCTTGAGCTGAGGGACAGTCCTTCCATTGATTTTAAAAAGGCAGGGGATACAGGAGGCTAAAACAGCCAATGCCTCAGTTTCTCCATCTGAAAACAGCAATAATAATACTTCCCTGCCTGAGGTTGTATAGATTAATTCATTGCTTTTGGTTAGGTGTTTTGCTTTCAGCTATTAAGTGCTTTAGAAGTGCTAAGGGTTTTTGTTTTGTTTTGTTTTTTGCAATTAATCTTTCATTCTGCACTGAGTCCTCCTTGAAATTGGTATTTTATGGGACTCTACTCAGTGTCACTAATGGTGGAGCAGCCTGCCAGAACTTGATTGAAGAGGTGAGCTAGCAGGGGCCCATCAAGCCTGCCCTCATTACTTTTCAAAGTCAGAGGAATGTGGGCAGAGGGGTAGATAAACAAGGTGCCACCCATCATCCACAAGTCTTATTCTCCGCAGAAGTGGGGACGGCTCACTGCTGTGAAGGTGCCTGGGGTCTGCCAGTAGCAGTACTAGGGGACAGAACAAGCATATGAGATGGGCAAAGGTAAAGGAGGGCTGGTATAGCATCACAATTGCACACAAACCAGAGAAGCACCAGAGAAGGAAGGATTTTCTGTGAGCATTTGGCTCAGGACAGGGTTCACCCTGTCACCCACACTGTCTTTCTGCTGGGAAATGGAGTTTCTCTTCCAGCCTAACTCATCTCACATTGCTGTCTGTACCTCTCCTTCTTCCTGCCCAAATTTCCTGTGTCTCTCCCAAGTTGCCTGATGGAGGTCTGTTAAAGGTACCGCCCCCCAACACTTCAGTCTGCCACTGCCCTAGACAGACAGGGAAAGAGGAACAGGCTAGTGAGTGAGTCGTCATACAACAGCCTCCATCCCATGCTGACCCAGTTCGTGCCTTCACAGGAGCATTAAAGCAGCTGCCTCCCATGCTTGGAGGGGAATAGGGAGGACAGATAGGGATGGGAGAAGGAGAGAAGAGGAGGAAGTCAGCCAGATACCCACGCATCAACCTTGGTGAGCGGTAGGGTAAGAGACCTGAGGGGTGGGGAACCTTGGGTGTGCTTAGGGAGGAGGGTGAAGTAGCAAGCATGCCTTCCCCAGAGGAAGTATCACGAACCACCCATGATCCTCCACTAAGCCATACCCAGTGAAACCCCAATGCCCACACAGGTCAGTTTCTGATGGGCCTTGTAAGTGTCTTTGTTTTAAGTGGTAACATGTTGTTGTGTTAGGTGTAGGTTTCTCTTGTTTTGGCTATCTAGTTCCATAAAGGGGCTTACTTTTTAATTACATTTATCTTGAATGACTGTAACATTCCTGAACTTCAGCAAGATTTAACCAACAATATTGTCGCTGAGAGAAAATACAGAATTCATCGCCTTCTGTCAGATAGTACTACTTTTGTAGTAGCACAAGATTAGAAGAAAAGTGCTAAGCATGTACTGTAGCTACTGAAAACAGGGACCTTTCAAGGTACCTCAAGTTAGCTTTCAAAAACTGAGGCATCCAAAACTTCTAGTCACTTTTGAAAATCTCTTTTATAACATATTATGTTTTAACAAGCTCAGTTCAGTGCGACTTAACACAGATGCTTTCACCAACAAATACAAATAATGAACAAAATGAAACCAGAATAAGACAATGAGGGAAAATTTCCTTTGACTGCCCAGCAACTAAATTGCCTACTCTGAACAGTGTACTTCCACTGGAAGAATACAATAATAGGAGTGTAAATTACTACTACAGCTAAAGAATGTCTATATTCTGCATTCCAGTGAACGTCCCTCTCCTAACAGGTGTTCCAGAACAAAATAGAGAGTGATGACACAATACAACTAGCAAATGCCCAGTCTGAACAAGCATATCTCAAAGAAGAGAACCTTCACCCTGAGATCACAGAACTTCTCCATATAAAAGAGCAAAGTAATAGATTGGGCACAAATGCCTTGAAAATGCAACAAACTAAAGAACATGTGGGTGTTACTACAAAAAGCTCTGAATGCTGTAGTTCTTTTGTTCACTTAGTGAAAGCAAAAGTTACTGCCTTCTTGAGTGCAACAGACTTATCAAAGGTGATAAATCAGAGACGAGTGAGGGCAAAGGGCTCTTGTATGAGCAACTGGCTATTAGCTGAAGAGCAGAAATGTTCTGCAATGGCTAAATTACTTATCTGTTCTTAATATTGGGTCGCATAACATATTAAGGACTTGAATCTTCAGTGAGTTAATGGAAGATCAATGTTTTCTTTCTTTTTTCTTTTAAGTGAAACTATGAACTTTTTTTTCAATTTTCTAAAAAGCAAAACTAAATAAAATCCAAAACATATGCCATTTTTGAAAACAGAAAGTCACCATTATATGTTTTTACAAGTTCAAAATAGTGGAAAGCAAATTTTTTCAGTTGGTAAGCCTGTGAATTCAAATTTGGCCCCTTTAACTCATCTGTGAAGTAACCTGGGGGTACTCAAGGTTATGAGGCACTTCTCTACCACCTCTCTTGAGCATGAGGAAGCTTGGCTTGTGCCCACTGTGGGTCACTTCTTCCACTCCATCAGCTTCTGATAAAACAACCATTGTCTTCCTGGTTTCTACAGGTCCCACTCCTTCTTTATACATTAAAGAGTGGGACATTTCAAACCCAAATTTCTAGGACCATCCCCCATACACCCCAGCTTGTCCAATTCACCTCAGGATCACCACTGCATTCAACACACTAAACTGAGATATGTGTATAATAAAAACAAGAAGTTTATTTAATAAAGAACAGAGATCCAATTAATAGCAAATATGTGGAATTATTGGAAACATATGAAATAAAATCATAACATGCACTCTAAAAATAATCTTGCTGACCAGAACTTTTCAGTCAGGTAGGTTGTGACTCCTTACGCATAAAGAAGCCATGCTGTCAGCCCGCCTCATCAATAAAAGATGCATTGTGTAGGTTTCACCTACAGTCAAAGCCCAAAAAATCTATCATCTTCACTTGTAAACAGGACTAAGGACTCCCTTCTGCTGGTTTATTTTATCCTGCAAACTGCCTCTCTGGCACATGTCACAATCCCTTCATTATCATTGTGATGGAGTCTACCAACTGCTTGTGATCCCTCCTCCTGGCTGCTGTGGGACTTAGCTTTTCAAGGTGTAACAACATCCTCTGGTAATCTCTCCAGTCATTTGGCCTCACCTTGAAGACTCTCTCACTCCAGGAGCACTGGCTTTCTCTTTGTGACTTGGCCCTCCAGCCAGGTAAATATCTATATTTCTGCTTTGCAGGGCACCAAAATATCTCTTGAGGAACGGTTTCCAGTAATCTTCCTGCTGACTGCCACTTTGTCTGCAGCTGGTAGAGGAATAAAGGCCTGCCCTTTACTTCAGATCCCAACTCAGGGGTCTTCTAATTAGCAGCCAAGTCCTGCACTGCTTGGTGTTTTCCTCTTCAGCCTTTCATACATTTCTGGCCCTGCCCTATTTCTGGGCTTGCCATCCCAAACTCGCTTTTCCCAGGGAGTGACTGTCAACTACCCTCTACAGTCCCAAACATGCCTTCTTTCTCCCAAGGAGTTGTTGTAGCCTACTCCCTGCAGTCCCTAGGTGTTCTCAGCTCCTGCTCTTTATACAGCCCTTCCTTTTCCCATTCAGCTGAGCCCCAGTTAGGCCATTTTCTCTTCCACATGCACCCTGGCTAGTGAATTGGCCTAACTAGCCACCTTAGCCCCACCAAGGCCTGTGTGGAGTGAATTCCCCATTACAATCATTCATCTCAGATTATAAATGGACAATTCTATGGTCCAACACACTTGTAACCAGACATACAGATAAGCATGTTGTACATGAAAGAAATTTTTCTCACCTTTTGGTGGTCAGCTCCAAGTCAATAATCTTAAGAACTTAATTTTCAGTATAAATTGCATAACTCCTTACATATTAGTTATACATTTATTTTTTCAATGATTGTGCAGACCACTATGACACAGACTTTCAGCAGATCTCACATGACACTGTTTAGGAAACTACTGTATAAACAGCACACACAGAGGGTCTCAGCAACCTCGTGCCCTTTGTTGACAACAAGAAGTCTCTGAATCACATAGTCCTGTAACACACAAGCTGTTCTGAGGACTTCTAAGCAGTTTAGTTCATTTGATTTTAAACACACCAAATCCAACTTTACATAGAAAAAATGGAGAGAGTCCTATGGTACTTAAAGACTAGTAAATTTCTTCAGGTATAAGCTTTTGTGGACTACAATCAAAACCAGTGTGTGCTTTCAGTTGCCATTATTCTTGTGCTGCAGAAGTGATAGCTTGTCACTTGTGTGGGTTTTCTTTCTCAGTCAAGTTTTAAAAGTTTTATATTGGTGAATTTTCTATAAAAGCTAGAGATTTGAAGGATAGTAAGTCTCCTGCCATTAGACATTTAATGTAGATTTTGGTGAATCTAGTACACACATATAATTTTACATCATTGGCTAACAATGAATCACAACCTTTAAACTCTAACTAGGAAGGCAAGTAAAATTGTCTCTATTTCACCTATAGGGAAACCATAGTAGAAAGGTTAAGGGAAGAGATTAGGTGCACACTGGGTTAGAATGCAGAAGCTCCTTGTTCTTAGTTCTCTGGTAGATAATGTTTGCACCCTCTAAAATGCCTATCTTTTTGGTATGATATCAATTAGCTACTGAGGAGAAGAGGTGCATCAACTGCAGTTAACTACCTAATTGGAAGGAATCTTGTCATGTCCTTTGTGAAACAGTGACTGGAAATTACCATCCAGCACAACCATAACCTGCTGTGGCTACTTCCCAAAGCTGAGAAAACTGTTTTTATAGATCTGAAGTTGCATCAGGTCTTCACTCCTTGTGTTACGCATTCTTTGTAAATCTGGCAAAAAAAAAACCAAAAAAAAAAAAAACAAGGAGTCATGTGGCACTTTAAGGCTATGTTCACACACAAGTGCTTGCTTCAAAACAAGCTGTTTTAAAATAAAACCTTATTTCAAAACACCTTATTTCGAAATAACAAAAAAGTGTTTTTGAAATAAGGGAAAAGGAGGGAATCGAAATCGCATGTCCAGTGTGACATGCTATTTTGAAATAGGAGAGGGGAAGGGGAGGGAGGGAGGTCCTGTGCTGGGCCAGGGAAGCCCCGCCCCTGGAATTCCCCTGCCCCCTGCGGCTCCGGCCAGGGGCGAAGGGGGGTTCCTCATGCTCCCCCGTCACCTCTGCAGAGGGCAGGGAGGCTCCCCCTGCCCCCGCACAGGTCCGCCCTTGGGCAGGGGAGCTTCCTCTGTGACCCCCCGCGCGGCCCCTGCTGGGTCCAGGGGTGCTTCCTCCACCACCCCCAGCGCGGCCCTGCCGGGTGCGGGGAGGCTTCCAGGAGCCACGTGGGGGGGGATGGGGGAAGTCCCCCGGGCCGGGCAGAAGCCACGCGGGGGGGCGGAGGAAGTGCCCCTGTGCCTGGCAGGAGCTGCTGGGGGGGGCAGAGAAAGCCCCCCTGCACCCAGGAGGGGCCATGCGGAGGACCGTGGGGGAAGTCCCCCGCGCCCAGCAGAAACTGCACGGAGGGGCGGAGGAAGCCCCCCCGTGCTGGAGGAAGCCCCATGTGCCCGACAGGGGCCATGGGGGGGCAGAGGAAGCCTGGGGGTGGGGTGCTCCTGGCTTGGGGGCAGCCCCAGCCGGCTTCCCCCCCTTCCCCTTGCAGGGAATAGGGGGTCAAAGGGGGCTGAGGCTCCCATCCCCCCCTGCTCCCAGCATGGGGAAGCGGGGGGAAGCCAGCTGGGGCACCCTCCGACCCCCTGCACCTCACACAGCACCCTGGCCAGGGTGCTGGAGGGGGGGACCTTCCACCCAGGATGCTATGCACCCTGGGAGGAAGGTCCTTGTTATTTCGAAACAAGGGTTGTTTTGAAACAACATGTCCAAACTGCTTATCTTGAAACCATTGGTTTTCAAATAAGCCTCCTTTCAACAGCAAAGTGGGTTTAAGCTGTTTCGAAAGGAGGGCTTTTGTTTCAGAACGACGAGCTCCCTCCTTTTGAAAAAAGAAAACGTCATTTGGACATAGGGACTTTTATTTCAAAACAACCAGTGTTGTTTCAAAATAAAATCCCTGTGTGAACATACCCTAAGACTAACAGATTTATTTTTCGCATGAGCTTTCATGGGAGAAAATCCCACTTCCTCAGATGCTTCGAAGATGGGTGAACTTACAGAATGGAATGAAGATAAATGCAAGGGGGTGTAAAACATAGGATCAGGTCATAAAGCAACAGCAAATCAGAGCAGTTGTTAGGTTCAAACCATGGGAAGCCTGAAGTCAAAATACCTTTTGTAATGGGAAAAGAACCCATAGTCTGGATTAAGTCCTGCTTTCACAGAATTGAGCTTGCATATTAATTTGAGTTCAGCTGTTTCTCTTTGAAGTCTTGATGTCCCAGCCACATCTCTGACAACAGTCATTAACAAATCATTTATTGAGTGATTAGAAAGATGGAAGTGCTCAGCAACTGGTTTCTTTGTTCTGTGATTTCTGATATCAGCTCTGTGTTCATTTATCTTTTTACGCAGCAATCGTCCTGTTTCTCCAATATATAAGGTGTTGGGGCATTTCTTGCACAAGATGGCGTAGACTACATTAGTAGGTGAGCAGGTAAATGAGCCTTTGATGGAGTAGCAGGCTTGATTAGGACCTATGATGGTATCGGTTGTGGAGATATGTGGGCAGACTTGGCAGCGTGGTTTGTTGCAGGAATGTGTGCCTGCTTCAATGCTTCTGTTGTTAGATCTGTAGTTGCTCATGAGTATCTGTTTAAGATTGGGTTGCTGTCTGTAAGCAAGGAGAGGTCTGTCTCCCAAGGCTTGAGAGAGTGAGGGATCATCTTTTAGAATAGGCTGTAGGTCCTTAATGATCTGTTGCAGAGGTCTGACATGGGGGTTGAATGTGGTGACTAGTGGTGTTCTGTTGTTTTCTTTCTTGGGCCTCTCCTGTAGTTGATGACTTTGGGGAACCC
>ML681996.1:21792505-21816353 GCA_007922195.1 Podocnemis expansa
TGCACTGCACCCTGTGGGTGCCTGCAGTCCCCTCCCCAGGCAAAATAGCAGGTCCACACTGTGGACCTGCTATTTCACTCCCTTATTTCGCGGACATGGTTTTTCTCCAGCGAAATAAGTTGTTTCGAAATAACATATTATTTCGAAACAGCTTGTTTCGAAACGTGTTGTTTCGAAACAAGCACTCCCCGTGTAGACATAGCCACTGTTAATTCGAATTAAGTTATTTCGAAATAAGGCATTATTTCGATACAAGTTGTTTCAACACAACTTGTATTGAAATAATGCCTGTGTGTGAACACGGCCTTTGTGTCGACATTCAGTTTTTTATTTTGAAACAACCAGTGTTGTTTTGAAATAAAAGACTCGTGTGTACATACCCTATGAGATATGTGTCCTTCCCTAGCTTACATACAGTGTCAAGCAGAACAAGTATAAATAGTGTACTTATAGTATGAATGGTGGCAGTCGCATGATAGCTTAGTCATACCACAATTAAAAACCCATCTGAAACTAGTGGATATGTGCTTGGCACAGCTAAGGTATGCCATCACGGCCACTGTGGCTACACTCCTATTTAATCTTACTGTAGATCTTCTTAAGATACCATGAGCATGTTTATGCAATTTAGGGAATCACAACCCAAGTTTGTAGTATAGACATAGTTTTAGGAACATCAAATCTTGACTTAAAAAATTGCTAGTAATTATAGCACCACAGCACTTAGTAAGTTAGTCAAATGGTTAATTACTTTATTAAAAATTGTGTCTTATTTTCAATCTCAGTTTGTCTTGCTTTATCTTCCAGCCATTGCATCATGTTATATCTCTTTTGCTATGTTCAAGAGACAGTTATCAAATATTTATTCCCCTGTGTAGATACTTATAAACTGTAATCAAATTACCCTTTAATCATATTCTTCTTAAAATAACTAGACTGAACTCCTTAAATCCTATGATTAATTCTATTTCTAACCTTTAGTCATTCTCATGGATCTTCTCTGAATTCTTTCCAATTATCAATATCCTTCTTGAATTGTGGAAATGAGAACAGGACAAAGCATTTCAGCAGTGGTTTATATGCAGCCATAACAAAACATTGTTTGATCATGTCCAGCTTAGAAAGTGATCTATGTTGCTTTATATTAACATCCTGGTTTGCTTCACTATTTACCTTAGGCCCAATTTTTATTTCATCTGCAAACTTAAATGATAATTTAGTGTTCTCTTCCAGGACATTGGTTAAAATTTAGTAGCATAGGATCAAGGACTGATCTTTCCAGGACCCATTTGTTAATTATTCCTCTTTTACCATTTATATTTTGAGATGTATCAGCCAGATCAATTTAATGAGTGCCCTGCTAATTTTGGATTGTTCTAATATGTTTAATCAAAATGTTGTGCAGTACATTACACAATGTTTTAAATATATTACAACACTATTATCTTTATCAACTAAACTTATATTTTCGTCAAAAAAGGTATCGAGTTAGTTTGACAGGAATTATTTTCCATAAACCTGTGCTGATTGTCCATTATATATTACTTTCCTTTACTTCTTCGCAATTAAACTTTTTGAATAGTAACATAATGTTAGCTCTTATCTGGCCTTCTGTATTTGCCTAAATGTTATTGAAAATCAATATTAACAGCCCAGCAATACCTTCTAACAGATCTTTTAAAAGTCTTGCATGGCTATTTTTCTACCTGAAATTTAAAGCAGGACTATATAGTACTTAAATGTTTGCACACTCAGTTAAAAAATACAACTTTTTTTTTCCTCCTTGGTGATTAATACATCATGATAGATATATTACAATCTGTCTAAGTATACAACAGAACATGAGCAAATGAGAAACTGAATCTTCTGAGAGGTATCAACACAGGTCACTGGGAAAATATGAAATAACATTATGTGTGTCTCTAGCCTAAATGCAGAGGGAAAGCATTTGGTAACTGCTTCAAGCTGAACATTAGCTCTAGTGGTTAACACCTCTGCTTAACGTGCAGAAGGGCCTGGGTTCAATTCCCAGGGGGTTGGACTTGATGATCTCATGAAGTCCCTTCCAGCCCTATGATTTGATTTGATTAATCTGTACTGGTTAATAAAAGCAGAATTACCACTGGGGGAGGGGGAAAAAAACAAAACAGAAGTTGTTTCTACTCAAGTAGTTCAAGTTTAATTGAACAATTAACCCCGTACTGAGATGAAAACTTGAGGTTGAGTGGTTAGTTGTGTGGAGACAAGAGGGTTGTTTTAGTCTTGATGTATTCTTTTTCCTATGCATTATTAATTTTTAATTTATTAATTAGAAAATTACTTCACAGCAATACTCATCTACAAAATAAAGGTAAACATATTGTGTTAATCTTCTCATACTTCTTAATTTTGCTGCTAGTTAAAATACATGTTTTATTATGTTTGACATTCTTTTTCTTTAAATGTACAATAGAAGGAGCAAGGCATCAGAATTTCCACATAATCCCATATCTAAATCCCAGGATCTCTGCATACTTTGAATCTTCAATTATTTTAAAAATTGTAAGAATACTGTCCTTGGTTAAAAGAAGGATAATTAATTTTAAATTATAATATGACATAAAATGAGATTCCCCTGTATTAGAGGGTGATAATAGCATAATGAAAAATGTAAAAGTGTGTCTGTAAAGCTTGCAGAATTAAAACTAATTAAAGATTTGGACTTAAGAACATGTATTACAACAATTGATTTAAAATGTCTACATGAAACAAATTCAAAGAAACAAGAACCTAGTTTCTTCACAAGCAGCTTAACAATGCAGAATGAAATATTTGGTATTGAACTATTCGGATATTTACATCAACTCATTCTCTTAAGGCAGTCGCTGTTGTTGTGTGACATAGATAGATAAAAGTAATAAATAAGCATTCAACACTAGACAGAATGTATGCATGAAATAGAGAAATGTAGCATATGTATAGCTACGTGAACCAAGTTTCCAGTACTGTACTTTTCTTGACTTAGCAATCTGTATGAATTTTTATACTTCCGGATCTCAGTGCTGCAATAGCTATACATGTGAATATTTTTATATATTTGGGGTTTGATCTCTTGCTCATTTAAGTCATAGATTCCAAGGTCAGGAGGGACCTTTTAAGTGGGTGCAGCACTCGACCCACTTGGAGAGCACTTCCTGGTAGTGTTCCTGTGGAATTTTGCTCAAGTAGTCCTCCTCCAGGTGCTCTGTGCTCCACTTCTTCACACGCCAACTGCTGCTCCCCAGTCCTGTTCAGGGCCCTTAACCTTTTGGCTAAGCCCTAAGTCTACCCCTTCCAGGATACCAGCCACTAAAAGAGTCTTTGGCCCAGCTCACCCTTGTTCTGGCCACTAAAACAGTCAATGACCAGTGAGCCTGTGTGCTCCTGGCACCCCTTCCTCTCCTGGCATGCTGGGGGAGCAGGGAGGGGCCTGGGCCCGACCACTTCTTTAGGCCCTGGCCCAGGGACCCTAAGTGCATCCACTGAGGCCTCTGCCTTCCTCCAGTCTCTCACAATCCACGTCAACTCCCTGGGCCACTTCCCTGCAGCCCCAGCTGCACGCAGCTTCACCGCTGGAGTCCAGCCACTGTCCACTCCTTGGCTTCCTTACCCTGGACCGCTACTCCTGCCACTGCCGCACTCTGTTCCCCAGGATCCCCGGCTCTCGTCAGCTCGAAGGCCTGCTCCCACTCAGCGCTCTCTGGGGTGCTGGCTTCCTCAGCCAGCCTGCTAGGCAGAGCAGCTTCCCCTAGCAGCTTCCACTGCAGACTCACCCTAGGCAGCTCTGCTTCCCTACCATTATACTGACAGCCTGCCCTCTGATTGGCTGGCACACATGCGCGCGCGCGCGCGCACACGCACACGCACACCTTTTAACCCTACATGTGCTGTAGCAGAGCAACTGCATTGCCACACTCCTATATGATCATCTATCCTCACCTCCTGCACAGTGCAGGCCACAAAAACCACACCCATCTGCTCCTATAATAAACTTCTAACCCGTGACTGAAGTCAATGCATATGCATTCATTATCCTTAGTGGACTTTTCTCAGGCCCTTGAGTAGTTCCACTGAAGTCACTGGGACTTTTCACATATGTTAGCAGCATTCAACCCTTGAAATAAAATCCTGTAAAAGCACATTACCTGAGACAACCCTTGTTCCTGTGCTATTTAACAAAAATGTGCTTAAAAGCGTCTGAGATTGAAAATTAAGACATGAACACAAAAGGATTTTTAGGCACCTAGAAAAATCAATGAAACAACCCTGGAAATCACAAAGCCTGAGTTAGCTGCCTAGCCTCCCTTTTTAAGGCATAGGGACAGATAGGTGCCTAAAAATAGCATCCACAAAAACCACTGTGTAAGGCAGGGAGCTACATAAAATGGCCCATGGGAGGTGTTGATGAGTAGTGTGTGATCTGAATTCCACTCTTTTGTGTTGAGAGTCAAACTCTGAGCTAAAGTTACTAAGTCTATCTCTACTTCTGATGCATAACCAGGAACCCACCAGGAGGAAGATGGCTTAGGCATATAAGTCATTTCCTGTGTGAATGAATGAAGCACCAGTCTCACTCCATGCAAAACAACTAATGGAGTAAATGCCAGCATTACACCTCTCAGCTCCAGGGGTAGCGTATTAACCCAGATGTAAAAGACTCAGGTTCAGTTCTTCCCTGTGCCTTAACAGAAGAAAATATCTGAAGAGGGCATATTTCATAGGAGAATTCTTCCATCATTGAGCTATGAGATTTTCTGAATGGAGGCTCCTTCAAAATTGTCAACAAATGGGCTGGTACCTTCCTAAACTGAATCTCCACAATAGTCTATCAAAATAATATTAAGGAAAAGTTCAAGTGGATTTGCCTCTAGCAGCTCTCTACCTACAGGAAATGAAACCAACATGTCAAAGAACAATTCAAGGCTTACTAAGAGTGACTCTCTCCTGTTGTTTGCATGAGAATGCAAAAGTACAGTAAACTGGGGACTGGTGTGAACAGCAGCTGAAGGATCTTGTGTGTGTGTGTGTATGCTAATATACTTTGTTAAATATTTTAACTTACAGTAAAACACCTTTGTAAATTAGCATGAAAAACAAAAGCTAACAAAAAATTATACATGTATAGGAACAAGAATTACCCAGTGACTTTTAGATTGCAGGAGTTTCTCTGAAAAATATGTGAGTATGTCTAGCGCAGTGTTTCTCAACGTTTTGTGGACCATGGAATACCTAAAGGTATAAATTACTTACAGAACACCTGATGAAAACATTCCCAAAAAAGCTGGTGGTAACAGTAGCAGGACTTTTAAATTGCCCCAGTCGCAACAAAGGTTTCAGGTGTGCATTAACATCTGCCATCATGTGGCTGGCTTTGCTGTGGCTGAAATATTAACTTTTTTTTTGTTTTTTGTTTTTTTTAAACAAGCTTGAGTCAGTGAGCACTGCAGCTTCCTTACCTCATCAAGCTGCCGCACCTAAAGTAACTCCGGGCTGGCCACTCTTAGTTAGTTTAAGTAAGAGTGGGGATTGGATGCATGTGTGTGTGCATCTGATGTTTTGCTTTTTATGTTGCCTTGTATCCTGTATTGCTTAAACTGTGATTTTATTATCCTGACAAGCTACTATTCTGCCATAAGAGTAAGCCGCTTTCTCAGTCTGCTAAGTAAAAGTTACATGCAAAGTGTTATACTGCAACTAGGTATACAGTATCTCATTGGGCACATCTACACTGCAAAGGTTTTTTTCAGGATAAGCCTCCTTATCCCCAAAAAATCTTTTCCGTGCCCAGGCAGGCATTTCACATTTTTTAAAAAAGCTCTTCAGTATTTCGAAAAACCAAAGCACTTTTTTGAAAAAGTTAAAACTTGTTGTTTTTTGAAAAAGCAGCTTTTTCAAAAAAGTTGTTTGTTTTTTTTCCACCCCAAGAAAGCCATTGCCAGATGTGGCAATGGCTTTGGGGGAGGGGGGAGAACAAAAAAACCCTTTTCATTTGGATTTCTTTCTTTTTCAACAACAACAACAAAAGTCCAGTGTGGACTTTCTTCCCCCCCCCCCCAAAAAAAAAAAAGTGCAACCTTTTTACAGGACAAAGAGTCCTCCCCGGACTCTTTTTCCCAAAATAACAATTTTGAAAAAAAAAGGTTATTTCAAAATACCTATTTCCAAAATAAATTTAAAATAGTTCCCTCCCCCCACCCCCCCCAAAAGCCTTTTTTGGAAATATTTTGCAGTATAGACCTAGCCAAAGTCTCTTACAATCCCTGATAAGAGGGGAACTTTTACCCCTTCATTGCAGTCATTGAGTCACAGAGAGAGCCTATTGCCAAGTGGTTCATGCACCCATCTGAGGCAGATCCAGTGTCTTGCCTGGCTCCCACTCCCCCAACCTTGTTCCTGTGACTCTTAATAATTAAGAAGCCATTGTACAAGTGGGATCAAACCCGATGCTTTTTTTCTACCTCTTAGGTGTTTGCTCTAACCAGCAAGCTATCAAGTTACTTGCTTTTTAACTCTGACTCTGTGAGTATTTAACATTTATGCCAAAGTGGAACAACTTCAACCGGGGAGACTGAGTAATCTCTTCTAGAATATTCCATACCCCAGCAGTTAAGGAACTCCCCTAAAAAGGTGGAAAACCTTTGTTTGAATCTCTATAACCGTCAGGTAAAGAAGAGACTCAAACCTGAATCTTTCATATCACCTCTGAGTGCTATAAACAATGTATTAAATATTATAATGTTAACCGTCCCACCACATCGTTCTTCTTTGGACAAATTTTGAACGAGACCTGATTCAGTAGGGACATCTGAACACCTCCAGGGATCAGGGTCTAAAGGCAAGTCAAGTGGGCAAATGCTAATCTTCCCTGGTTTATGGATTGCACTTGGGCTGAGGCAGGAAATAGGTGTCCAAACATCTAGAGTGAGGCAGTAGCAACATATGCAAAGGCAGAAATGTAGGCTCCCAGAGAAATCTAACAGTGGAAGTTCATATACTGAGTGAATTTAGGTACTTAAAAGGCTAAGAAGCAGACAAGAGGTTTTGTGAATTTCTGTAATGCTTAAAATTGGGATTTAGGCCCCTAAATATGTATGTTAACTAAGTACCTTTATGGAGCTGAGAATAGATATTCTACTTTAATCCATGGTTTTGTTTACGGCTACTTCTAGAAGATGTGGAGGAATATTGAATCTAGACCACTACTTCTCATGGGGGGGAGGGAGGATATGATGCTTGTGGACCCATGCTCTGCATGTACTGAATGTGTTTGTTCTCTTTCGCCTTCTATTACCTGTCAAGGAGATAAAGAATATAGGGTAACTATAAACTTTCTGGAAAAATTAAGATATTAACTTGTAGTCTGAATATGGACTCCTTTATTGAAATGAGGAGGTTTGGCGGGAACATTATTTGCAGTTTGTCTTTTGGGCATATAGTTATTTATTAATGTTTATATTATGAATTTTATGTATTCAGATTGACAGTGATGGCTTCTGCTGAATGAATCTGAGCTATTCTAATTCTGTATTTTCAGAGGGACTATTACTGATCCTAGTAACTACATAAGGTGCAGAGTAATTACACAAATGAATTCTAAATATCATTAAGAAAATTAAGAACTTCCCTCAATCACTAAATTAGGGCAATTAAGGCAGAAACTATTACAGTTTATTGGCATAAAAAAGAAACATTATAAACAAAATTACCAATCACATTGCATGGTAGATATACTGCAGATACTATGTAGGGGTCATACAACTAACATCTATCCCCTCAAAGTATTATTGATGATTTTTTAAAAATCTTTGTTAATACATATAACTCTTAAATGTTGTAAAATATCTGAGATTTGGATTCTGAGCCAGGTTCTAAGCATTGATCAATTGCACTGTAGAAGACTGCATTGTAAGCCTATTACGTCCTTTTAACATTTATTTATGAGTATATAAGCATCCTTCAATGTCTCAGCTACTGACTTGAAAAAAGATCAATATTATTGAAACATTTTTTCAAGAAACTACTTCAAAAGCAACTGCTGTACTATAATCCTCATTCTCTCTCTCCTGTTCAAAGTAAACAACTGGAGAGAGTTGCTGATATGGTGCAGGACAAAAATTGGGTTCAGAGTGACCTATACATATTTCTTTTGGCACAATGTTCCAAGCTGATGATGAAGTTCAACAAGAACTTGTGCACATTCTTGCATTAAGAATGAAAAAAATCCCATTCATTGCTGCAGACTGGGGACTAACTGGCTAAGCAGCAGTTGTGCAGAAAGCGACAGGAGGGTTAGAGTGAACAAGAAGTTGGAGATCAGTCAATAGTGTACTCTTGTGTCCAGGAGGGCTAATTGCATATTGGGCTACGCTAGTGGGAACATTGCCAGCAGATCAAGAGAAGTGATTATATCCCTCTATTTGGCAGTTGTGGAGGGCACACTGCAGTACTGTGTCCTGCTTTGGGTCCCTTACTATGAAAGATGCAGAAAAGATGTGGACAGCTTTGAGAAAATTCAGCAGAGGCAGTAAAATGGGGCACATGATTTATGAGGAGTAGCTGAGATATCTGAGCTTATTTAGTCTACAGAAGAGATGAGTGATGGGGGTTTGATAACAGCCTTCAATTTCCTGAGGAGGGCTATAAGTAGGATGGAGCTAAGCTGGTCTCAGTGATGGCAGATGACAGAACAAGGAGCAATGTTCTTTCTTTGCAGTGGGGGAGTCTAGGTTGGATATTAGGAAAAAACTTTTACTGGAAGGACAATGAAGAACCAGAACGAGTTCTCTAGGGAGCTGGTGGAATCTCTATCCTTAGAGGTTTTTAAGGCCTCTGGGATGACTTAGTTATGGTTGGTCGGGCTTTGAGCAAGGGGTTTGGACTAAATGGCTTCCTGAGGTCCTTTCCAACATTGATTTTCTATTGTTCTAACTAAAGGAATAAGGATAACAACATAATTACCACACAATAGCCCCCCCCCCATTTCATATCTGGAAAGAAATAGATGACTATTTAAGTTTGTGGATGACACCAAGCTGGGGGAAATGGTAGACATGCTGGAGGACAGGGAGAAGATTCAGGAAGACCTTGACAAATTGGAGCAGTGGACCAATAGATATCTCATAAGGTTCAACAAGGACAAGTGCAAAGTCCTGCACTTGGGATGGAAAAAAACCCATGCACTGCTACAGGCTGGGGAGCGATCAGCTAAGTAGGAGCACCGCAGAAAGGGACCTGGGGGTCCTTGTGGATGGGAAGCTGGATATGAGCCAGTAGTGTGCTCTTGCTGCCAAAAAGGTCAATGGCATACTGGGCTGCATCAGAAGAGGCATTGCCAGCAGATCGAGGGATGTGATCATTCCCCTCTATTTGGCACTGGTGAGGCTGCGTCCGGAATACTGTTTCCAGTTTTGGGCTCCCCACTACAAAAAGGACATGGAGAAATTAGAAAGCGTCCAGTGGAGGGCAATAAAAATGATCAAGGGGCTGGAGCACAAGACCTATCAAGAAAGACTGAAGGAACTAGGCTTATTTAGCCTGCAGAAGAGAAGACTGAGGGGGGATTTGATAGCAACCTTCAACTACCTGAAGGGATGCTCCAAGGACGATGGAGCTCGGCTGTTCTCAGTAGGAAGGATAGAACAAGGGGCAATGGTTTCAAGTTGCAGCTGGGGAGGTTGAGGCTGGATGTTAGGAAAAAAACTTTCTTACTAGGAGGGTGGTAAAACATTGGAATGGGCTACCTAGGGAGGTGGTGAAATCTCCGTCTTTGGAGATTTTTAAGGCCCAGCTGGGTAAAACTCTAGCTGGAATAATTTAGTGGGAGTGGTCCTGCTTTATTTGGCAGGGAGTTGGACTAGATGACCTCATGAGGTCCCTTCCAACCCTATGATTCTGTGACTTCTTCATAAAAGATAAAAATTATGTGCTATAAGTGCAGTAGGGTACATAGTCACCCTTTTGTCCCTGAAACTGTGTTCCATTCACTCTGTGGAAACTTCATAAAGTTATGAACAAAATAGCAGTTTATTATTTCCAGCTGTCACAATATAGTTTTTGGTTACTGTTGGGGGGTAAGCTCTCCCTAGCACCCCCTGTTGAGGAAAGGGGTAGGGGCACGAGCCTAGAGGGTGCCTTGTGATCCTTCTTAACACCCTGAGTCAGGGCAGCATGGCCTAATGGCAACAATGTCAATCACACAGTGACTCTACAGCCCTTGGGTGAGGGCAGCATGGCATATATCAAGTCAGTACTGAGACAGGGTGGTCTGCAGCAGATGCAGCATCCAGGTAGGGGAGGCTCAGGCCTTCTCACTCCACTGAGGCCCAGCCCAGGACACTCTCAGCACTGGGGTCATGGCACCAAGTCAGCAGGGATCCAGATGACAACTCACTGACTTGTCCTCTGTAACATTTCTAGTCCTCTCTTCCAGTCCCCCTGAGCTACCTCCTAGCCAGTAAGTCATGGCAGTCCTCTCACCAGTCTCCAGCAGCCATAAGATCCTCAATGTATGTCTCCAGATGGTTCCCTGGCCATATCAGCTCCTTGATTCAATCTCCAGTGTCGCTCCTACTTCCACTCTGGGGCTGAGGCAGCTCCTGCTCAGGAGCCTCTAGCAGGTGTCCTTCCTCCTCCTAGTCAGCCCTGAATGAGCTGAGTTGTTCCCTTTTATACTGGGACAGCAGTCCAATCATGCCCACCAAGGCCAAAGGGTTGGAGCTTCCTCCTCTCTTAGGCTATAAAAGGCTTGCCTAGGAAGGGGTGTAACCACCCCATCACAGTTACCAATAAAATAAAGTTGAATATTGCTACCAGAAACATAAAGTCTGTGGATATAATTGCAGATCAGATAACTGCTGTGTATAACAGGATGGTATTGCTGGTGTCCCAGACAGAGTGGCTGTCATTTATATTGCTGACTTTAATGAAGTTGCTGTAGCTTTTCATGGATGTACCTCAGAACAGAATCTAGACCAGCAACTATGAAGATCTAATCATGTCTTTCTCATTGGATGAAGGGAAGAAAGATTTCTTTCTTTGAGGATTGATGATAACAGCAGTGTCATCTGAGTGTGGATCATAACTACCTGCACTAGATCTGACCCTGGAATAAACAGGAAACATTGGCTTTCTGCTCTATCAGTCACTCTCTTTTCATAAGAACACATTCACCTTAGCCTGTAATGTCAAAGTATCTTTTTCATAGCCTCGGTAAGCATTGCAATAAGTAGCTTATTGTTTCCATATAATTTTTATACTAACTCATAAATGAAATTGAGTGAACACAAACTGAAATAAATATTAAACAGAAACAATATTCCCAACAGAAATACTTGTTTTTTAATATCTGTGTTTTAACTTATTTGATTCTGGGAAACTCTCCCGAATAGGATGCCTATAACCACTGTCTCCTTAATGGTTCATTAAGGAAACTCACAGGGATAGTGGGCACAGGGAGAAATCTGTTGAGCCACTAGTACTTGCCCATGTGACTTAACGCCATATTGATTTGTAAAAAAAAAAAAAAAAAAAAAAAGTCCACACAGCAGGGGGAAGGACAGGGGTGATAAAAAGAGCCCAACTCCTTTAATTGCCAGTCTTCAGGTAACACCCATCCTGGATCTATTTATCTGCAACTGAGCAAAAGATTAAGGCCCACCCACGTAGTAGGTACACACTGGAGGATCTATACAAGCATGCAAACTGCAAGTTTTTTCAAGGACTTGCTTTACATGGGCTCTTAATAATTTGTATGTAAGTGATTCACTTTAACCCTTTAGCATTTCTCATAGTTTGCTTCTTTTCTTTTTATAAAACCTTCAGTTTTAGTTACTAAATGATTGGCTGACAGTGTAGTATTTTGGGTAAAATCCAAACCTATATTGTCCCATGTAATGTGGCTGACCCTTTGGGGTCAGGAGGAAACTTTTGAGTAAAGAGCTTGGAGTTGTGACCAACTTATCTTTTTACTAAACCCAGTGGCACTTTGGAAACCAGGAGCTGAAATGCAATAAAGGGGGCTGTTTATATTTTGTTATGGTTCTTGATAACTGGTGTGGAGAATCAGAAGCATGGTATGTTGCTGATCAGGAGTCTGGCTTAAGTGCCACCCATCAGGGTTTAGAGAGTTTGGCTCTCATTTTTGCTACTTGCCTGATCTTTGCATATTCAGGTGGCTGTCCCAGGAGGTGCAGGCCACAGGTACAGTAAAGTAGATCATTAGATAAATTACTGTCCTTCAAGATTCCTTATTTTTTCAGGGAGATTCCAACCCTGCAGAGAGAAGTCCATTGAATAACACTAAGTTCTGGTGAAAAAAAACAAAAAAAAACAAAACACACAACTCCTTTCTAGCCAGACAGGAGAAATTTTAAAGGACTAGGACTCTGATACTGTAAGACATAATAAGAAAAAGGAAAATAATAAAAAATATTATTTGAGAAAGTATAGAGACACATGTGCAAAGAAGTAACATTCATAGGAGAATACTGAAAGCCAGTATTAAATATTTTAAGGAAAAATCATATAAGCTTTGGAACAATTTGAAGATCAGTCCCACACTCACACCATTACCCTTTTCTTGTTCCCCCTGTCCATCTTCTGCTGCTCCTCTCCACAATTTGCCCCACTCCAATTCCTGCTCCTGCACTAACTATCACTTCTCCAGAGTAGTTTTGGCCTCCAGTGGGGAGTTGTAGCCAGAGCACTGGACTAGAAATGAAACAGATTCAAAGTTAGATAAAGAGGTGAGACCAGTCAGTCTGTAGAACTCAGGGATGATTAGTGAGCAAGGCCACTCACCACAGTTCATGGAGGAACTTGCAATGGCCATTTCGGTAACAACATCAAGGCAGCCTTGTCCCATAGCCCTCTGCCAGAGCAGTGCTTCTGAACAGAAAGACAGCGCATTGTAATTCATGACATTCCAAGGGGGTATAAATGCCACTGCCTTTGCCTTACGGGATAAATAGCTTTGGCTCTTCCTTACAGGATGAAGGAGCCATGCACAGAAGATGCAAGAAAAGAGAACAGAGCAACAAGAAGGTTCACGGATGGCAGGTGCATTTCTGCAGTGCTCCCACACTCTAAAATATAGCACTATGTCATTGAGTAGGTGCTGTGCAATCACAGAAAATGACAGTTCAATGCTGTCCCAAAGGCTATTGATGTCAGTATGATCCTTTTCATTCATTTCAACAGCCTCTGGATTAGATCACGGAAGACAAACCATGATCAATTATTCTTCCCAAGTATATAACAAGACCTGCAAGGTTGACCTCCAGGTCACCAAAGCAAGAGGACCACTAGAACTTAGAGCAGTCATTAATATTAAACCCATCTGACAGATTGTGTTTCTAGTAATTTTGTGAATCTGAAATGTCCTCCAGCTAGGATAACAGCCCCATAAGAATCAGTAGGTAAGAGCCAAGTGTCATCAGCATAGCAATGATAAATTAGCCCATTCCACCGAAAGATTGAAGCCAATGATAGATGGATAGTAGAAATCAGTTTTGTGAACACCCAATCTCTCATGGAAGGCAGCTTTCCAAGAAAGTTACAGTATAATTTGTAGGTAATTTCAGGCCTTAAAACTTATCTGTTCACTGATCCTTGAACTGAGAAAGATTCACTTGGATAAATCCACAGAAGACAATATTCCTCTGTCATCAAAAATATAGTTTTAAAAAGGACCATAAATATATATTTGCCCATATGACTCACTGAAAAATTAATAAATACATGCTAGTTCATAATGGTTCCTTTGGGTGACCATTAGTTATCTGTTTTTGTCTAAATCCATACCTTACACATGCCATACCTAAATATTTATTAATAGTTATTTGCATGAGCAACTCTGCTAGTTTTTCTAGAGAAAAGTCTTTCAGTTCTTTCTTTTTGACAACAAGGCATGCTCCTAACTCCATTTAAATGCTGTGCTACATATTATCACAAAGGGTTGTTAAAAAGCACTGCAAGATACGATAAAATAAAATAAAATTAAAAAAAAAAACCCCACCTCACAGACTGTATGAAGCCCTACCTTATTGTAAATGTACATGAAATCAATTTTCTTTTAATGTTACTTTATATAAACTATTATTTGGACAGCTTGAGCTTTTAAAATGACTTGCATTTGCAGATTGAAAGTAAAAGTGTGAAAGTTTCTATTTAAAACTATGATGTGGATTTTTTGTGTTGAATAGGCTTATGACATTTCTTTATATTCAGCATGTGAAAAGTGAAATATATTATAAACCTTGCCTTGTAGAATTATAGCCCACACTAGTTTTTAAGTGTTATGGAAAGTAACCTTTTTCCAGTATATTTATACAATGCACCTACAGCGGCTAAAATAAGATCAGTTTGTACATATTATTATAAATACAGCATACTTAGATATTCACCCATAAATGTGAGCTCCCTCTCAGTTACCATCCAGGACTGCTGTGAGGGGAATCTATGCCTGCTATGGATCTTATGAGAGGAAATAAGCTTCTAGAGCTTCAGCAAGCTTTAGTACTGGTTCTTCCCTTAGCCTCAAGGGCACAATTCCTGAACACTGACACTCCATCTGATGCTCATCACAGAAACAGGGTGGCTAGAGTATCTTGGGGATCAGTAGTGGCCCTGGAGGCCTAGGGCAGTATGGCTTTGGACAGGAATGGTGCTGGGATTTGTGGCGCCACCCTGCAGCAGAGCGACGCTGGTACAGATGAGTGATGTCATCAGAAGTGCAATGGCACTGGCTCTTTTGGTGCCCCTCAAACGCCAGCACCCCCCTGCAACACAGTGCCAGCTTGACGCAGAGCACCAGCCCTGGCTTCAGAACTCCATCTGATACCATTAACAGAAATGGAGCTCATCACCCTTCCTGCCCTAGACCTCCAGGACCAGTGTTGATCCCCATGGGGGTACGTCTACATTTGAGATTCTGTTGTTGACCTAACAAGGCTGACTTTAAGTAGACTTAAAGTCAATGTTGTTAAGTTGACTTAGAGAGTCCACATTGAAAACTCCTGTTGACTGCCTGCATCCATACTGGCAGGTGCTAGGTTGACCCTTCCTGGTGGCCAGGAATTCTGGGAGGGGGTCTGGAGGGCAATTAGGTCAACTTAAGTCCTTTCCCCATCTCCATTAGCTTAAGTTGACTCAATAAGGTCGATTTAAGCATTAAGTCGACCTTAAGAGGTAGTGTTATTAAGTGAACTTCAGGGAGCACTTAAGTCAACTTAATAAAAGCCCAGTGCGGCTGCAGTAGTCTGTAGGTTGACATAACCTTCCGTAAAAACTAAGGCTCCAATGTAGATGTACCCCAGATACCTCAGTTACTTAAACACACCCTCTCCCAATACTCCAGACAAAAATTTTGAAGCATCTGGTTTACAATCTAACTCTCAATCAGAGGCAAATAGCAATCGTGAACAGTCAACACACACACCCTTACACTTTTCTCAGGGGCTAATGACTCTATACTCTTTTATATTTAACCATGTCAAGTACAGGAGAATACAAATCATACAAAACACTAAACACATTTTCCTTATTAACCCAGAGCATTTTTTCGACTGGGGTACAGGTCCCTTAGTTTGTTAAGAGTGTTTGAGTTTGTCTGCCAAAAGTGAGACAGTATCTACTGAGTGGCCAACCCATGAAAATGACAAATATACTCTATTATACACTCTACACAATGCATTTAAAAATTACTAAAGACATATATCTCAAGAATGCACACTGTAAAGGAAATCTTATCCCCAAATATTTCTAAACAAAATATTTTACATATTTAGCTCTGAATTGATTTCTCTTGCTGACATATCTGTGCATTGTGATACGCATGAGGATAACTAGTCCAGACATGAGTAACACAACCACCTGAATGTTGTATGTTTACAAATCTCTTTCCATTTGTAAAGGATTACTTATGAAAACTATGGTCCCTCAATAACTATACATATTCAATCCATATAATTTTAACATTAGGAATTCAAGCAACAAAGAATTCAAAAAAATATCTTCTGCAGTTGTTACAGGATGGATGCAAAGTGAATGTATCATTCTGTTCAATTGCCAATGGATGGAGTTATCTGATGTAGTATTCTGCAGGAAACAACTTTTTTACAAATTCCAAAAAAATGTTTATGACTAGACACTGAAATGATCCAGTGGTATTTCCAAGATAAAGTAGCCATCAGATTCACTTCAGTTTAAATAGCATGCTATACTTCCCAAGACTGTTTTCAGATCTTCCCGAATTTCTTGTATGAAATATTTGACAGAGTTCAGGATTAATTGCACTTAGTCATTTAAGTAGTCAAGAAAATATTTCCCTTTGAAACGTGTACGGTAATCTGCTACTGGAATGCTGGGGATAGAAGCAGTATGCAAGCTTCATGTTGTCAGGTGGTGCCTCTCTGACTAATGAAGAATAAGAAATCTTCAGGACTAAAGAGAATATTTTGAGGGGAAAATACCTTGACAATTTTCAGAAAGTAAAACATATCCCTACTGCTTTTTATTAAAACAAACTAAAATCAAAAGAAAAAAATAAACAAAACTCTTGTCTTCTTAGAAATGGCCTGAATAATAAGTGGGACAGAGTTTCTGATAGTAGTGCTATTTTCTCAGTATATTAAAAAAAAGGAAAATAAGTTTCTAAAAGGATAAGATACAGTCCCTCCAAGTTATTCTTTGCGTGGCAACCGAGCACTCTATTGACATCAATCCTATTGTGTTTTTTGAATGGTCTGCAATGCATGAAGTAGAGGTATACTCATTAAACAGTGAAGGTTAAAATAATCTTTTGAACAGCTGCCTCAGTCATTGTGCATCACCCAGCCTGAGCAATGCATGAGGAAGGGGTCTTATACAAGATACTGTATAGTCCTTAAGAAAAACAAACAAGTTCTGAGGCACATAAAGACTAACAAATTTATTTATTGGATGAGCTTTTGAGGAAGAAAATCACACTTTGGGCATGTCTACACACACAGGTTTATTTCGAAATCGGTCCTTTCGAAAGGACCGATTTCGAAATAAAATCCTTATTTCTAAAGGAGCCCTTTCAAAATAAGGGAAACCGTGGTATCGAAATAGCCCTTATTTCGAAACGGATATTTTGAAATAACGGCAATGGAACCGCTGTTTCGAACCGTTGATTTGAAACAACGGTGTTGTTTCGAAACAATGGGTCTAAAGCCGTTATTTCGAAACATTCGTTTCAAAATAACGGCTATTTCGGGGGGGGGGGTAGGTTTTACTTTTCTGAAACGACGATCCTTATTTCGAAAGGATGAGGTATGTGCCTGCTTTAATGACTCTGTTGTTAGGTCTACAGTTGTTGGTAAGTATCTGCTTAAGGTTGGGAGGCTGTCTGTAAACGAGGACAGGTCTGTCTCCCAAAGCTTGAGAAAGTGAGAGACTGTCTTGTAGAATATGCTGTAAATCCCTGATGATGTGCTGCAGAGTTCTGACTTGGGGGTTGTAGGTGATGACTAGAGGTGTTCTATTCTTTTCTTTCTTGGGCTTCTCCTCTGAATTTATTTGCAAATTTAATTGCACTGCTTCAGGGCTTAATAGGGACTTCGGATTTTTTTCTCATTACAACAGGTGATTTAACTTTGTCTTCCTCTATATGCTGTTCCCAATTGTTTGAGTCTTTACAACAGCTCTGATTTGCTGTTACAGTATGATGCATTTCCATGACTTACACATCCCTGCATTTATTTCCTCCCATTCTGCAAGTTCCTCCTCTTCAAAGCATCGGACAAAATGGGATTTTCTTCAGGAAAGCTCATCCAATAAATAAATTTGTTAGTCTTTAAGTGCCACAGGACTTCTTGTCTGTTTTACTGAACTAGACCAATACAACTGCCCCTTTAGAAAATACTTTATTCTAATGCATTCATACAAGAAAGAAGAGTTAAGGCTTAGCAGACTATTTTAAAGGAGCACTCTCAACTTAATAACATACTGGTGTCTGCATTTTACTTAATATCATTAAAAGTTACACTTGAAGATCATTTTTGTTTGTTTGTTTGTTTTTAATTATTTTGGTACATTTAATATCTTTTTTCTGTAGTCATTTTTACACTTCCCTAGTGTTATGTGGATATTTTACACAGAAAGAGGAAGCTACAAAATCTGACTTCAGAAATGAGGGGCAGATACAGTACCTGAAAGTACCTTAATTTTTAAATTTAAACAACTAAAAATCAAGTAGTTGCTTTCCTAATTTCAGATCATCTTATTGTTTAAGCCTGATGGTTTTTCTTTCTTTCTTTCTTTCTTTCTTTCTTTCTTTCTTTCTTTCTAATGAATTTGTATATATTCATAAATATGACTGCATAGATATTGAAAAAAATGCTTATCCAAAATGCATGTGTAACACTTTCAGCTTACCAAGACAGCAGCAGCAGCAGAGGGCTGGGTTCTATATCTAGGGGCTGCTAGCACTTCCTGCTGGTCACTCACACGACTGTCTGCTGGCACCTCTTCAGTGAATTCACCTCTTAGAAAGGATTTCAGTCATCAGTGACTTCAGTTCCAGACTTCAGGACACCAAACACTGCTTCTCTAATCAAAATAACAAAGACTCCATATTAAGTCTATCTTTTAACAATGGGCACGGGTCTAGGCATTGCCAGTGGCCCGGCTGGACAAAACCATGACTGGAATGGTTTAGTGGGAGTGGTCCTGCCTCTGGCAGGAGGTTGGGCTAGATGACCTATGAGGTCCCTTCCAACCCTAGGATTCTATGAAAAGCATAGCTCTTTAGTAGAGCTGATGCTAGCCCCCTCATGCCCTCTCTTATTTTACAAGCATTGGGGGGAAGAGTTTTTTCCAAGTTCTGTGTGTTGCAGATGGTGACTTTTCCAAGTTCTGTGTTGCTGATGGTGACTTTTCCATCAAATAGGTTAAACTATGTTTACATAAATACAAGGTAGCATATCATGAAAAGACAATATTTCATTTCCCTCTTCAGTTAAAACACAGGTATTGAAGGATTTGAGATCCAAACCAGTCCATATAACATTTACCATCATGCCCAACACTTAAACAATAAAATTATTGCATTCTTGCAAATACAAAACCCATGCAAATTGTTTGCCTCCTTTTAGCTGCTAAGCAGGAGAAGTGTCCAACTTCTCTAGACCTTGCTTATACATGTATGTGATGTTCCTTTTATTTTAACATTATCCTACATGTATATAGTGTGGTTCCGATAAGAAAAATACATTAGGATTTTGCAGAGCATGCATGAATTAAATTAAACTAGGAATGGTGACTTCCATTTTATGGTAGATTTATAAACTCAATTACATTCAATATTAACAGTGTAAGGTGTTTGGAGGAGTGATTTTTTTTTTATTTTATTTTTTTTTTTGGTATTTGTTCAGTTTCTAGCAGAATGTTGTCCTGGTCCCTGACTAGGACTCCCAGATTTTACAGTAGTACAAATATTAAATTAGAAATTATAATTATATAGCTCTCTTGACCAACTTAAGGAACTTGAACTATATTCATAACTGTAAAGGTCACAAGAAATAGTTAGAGATGACTTTTTAAAGAACTTATTAAGAGTGGTCATTATGGAGACTCAAAATACTGAATATTGGACAAACCACAAGTTATGTCTGAATCCATTTTCAAAATGCTATAGGAAGAAAATTTGGCAATGTAATGAATTAAGGTGCCTACACAACACACACAAAAATATTTTTATTACATTTTTAAGCAAATTTGGTTTAATCACTACATTAGTATTTTGTCCACAAATATGTGAATGCAGTATATAGGGTTTTGTTAAGATCTGTATTATTTGGGCAGGGAAATTCCCAGAAAGAAAGTATGATGTGTAAAAGCCAATGGACTTCCAAGTAGTGTTACTGATGTCATCCATCTTGACCTTGCCTATCACAACCCCATTGAAGATAAAAGATGTAGAAAAAAGAATTAATCAAATTCATACAAAACAACTTCTTTTAGGTGAATGACTATTTTGAACTCAATAGAATGATATCTGAATGGATATAGACTTATATTACACATCCACATAGAAAAGCAAAGCAAAGTAAGAACTCAGCAAGCTACTCACACATTGCATTCAGGCACAGATGATTAAGTAAGATGCTGCATGCCTTCCCTTCCTTCACTGGAACAGAAGGCCTGAACTGAATTCATTGGCCTATGTGGGCTGAATGGAAGATTTTGTGATGGTATAACAAGAGTGGGCAATAGATCCCCCCCAACACATTTCCACTCGGCCAGACTGTGTAGTAAACAAGTAGTTATCTGAGTGTTAGACTGTAGGATAAAGGTGATGGGACTCAACACCCCAGCAGGCAGTCTATGTGACTAGGGGAGGGCCTGATCACCCCTTCCCTATGAGAGAAAGGACCTCATGGACTATAACTATGACTAATTCGCTGACTTCAACGGACTTCACTGTAGGACCTTGAAGGGTGCCTTGGTATCACTTCCAAGCTGAAGCCTGTGGTCACAAAGAGGGGTCCCTGATTGCTGATTGGGTTATAAACCTATCTATATTACTTTGTTTTAAAGTTAGGGTATATCATTTTGTCTGGTATTAGTTAAATAATCTCTTAGTTAATAAAACACTTTATTCTTGCTATTTGCATCTTGGTGGTTGTTGCTACCAAAATCCCGGACCTAAAACTCACCGGGTAGGGGGAGCAGCCTGAGAAACCTAGCTAGAACTTGGAAGTCAGCAGGAAATTATTATCCCTTGAAACAAGGAAAAGGCAAGGGTAGGAGTTGTGAATCTATGAATCACAGTGTGTCTTTGGCTGGAAGTGACTGTAGCCCCAAAATGTGTTGAAAGTATCAGGGTATAAGATCTAGGAACAGATGAAGATGCCATGCTTTTTTCTACTGGAGATATGATAACAATATTCAGTCCTCAAGTGTTCTGACTCCAAAAAATGATCTAGTAAAGTCTTGCATGAATTAACCATCTATCGCAAACTAAGGAATCTTTTAGTTCCTAGCCATCACAGGAACAACAAAAGTCCTGTGGCACCTTAAAGACTAAAAAATGTCTTTGGCAATAAGCTTTTGTTGGCTGCAACCCACTTTGTTATACCATTTTTACATTCATAAGCCAGTAGGAGAGCACTTCAGCCTCTTTGGGCACACTGTAACGGATTTGAGATTTGCCATACTTCAACAAAGCACTTAAAAAACAGACTTCAGCATGAACCTGCAGAGCTGGAACTCATACAGATACTTGACAGAATCAGACTGAGTCTGAATACAGATTTGGACTGGTTATCTCATTACAAATGTTCATGCATTTTCACCTTCTAATCAACTCTTGTGAATGGGCCATTCATCTACCCTAACTAAATTGACTTTGTGAGCACTTGCTCTCCCCATTGTAATGTTTCTCAGTTTTGCAATTATATGTCTACTCCTAACTGTAGTTTCCACTTCATACATTTGACAAAGTGGGTTGCAGCTCATGAAAACTTATGCCAAGAAATTGTTTAGTCTTAAAAGTGCCACAGGACTTTTGTTGCTTTTTCTATATATAGACTAATATGACTGTCTCTTTGGAACTCATCAAAAGAACAGTTCTCTTAATTTTTCCATCTCATTGATTTCTATTTTCAGTTTCTTATATAAATTGTTTATATTTACTTCATCAAAGTTCTGAGTTATTTCTTGAAGTCATTCAAATGGCTAAAAGCTGTTTCTGACGTACAGTGTTTGAGCAAAGTCTGATCTCTATTACCTCAGAGTAGATCCAGAATTACTGTATTAATCCTATAGCCAGAGAAGTAAGAAGCCAATATGCAAAGAGACTGGTAACAAACAATTTTAAGTCCAAATAAACAAGTCAGGTACTATAGAAAGACGAAAATGAAATCAGTGCATTTACCTGCATTCTTCAGCATAATGGAAGGAATGGCATTAAACTTGTTTCATTTTAAAGAAATAGAACCAGACAGATTTAACTGCTTTGAGGTAAATGGGGAGGAAAACCAAGCCTTTTCCACTGGTCTATCATATTTATGCTTTTTCCCTTGAGAGGTACTCAGATACTTACTGATGGACACCATTGGTCTCTATATAGACAGATAGACCAGTTGCAATAGTAGCTATTTATTATTGTCTAGATTAACTGTAAGGAGATTTGTAGGAATCTCCTAATGACAGTGGTAATAAATTTTGAAAAATGAGTAGAACAGAAGGTCTGACGTTGTCTGGAAAAAACTGAAACATATTGTAAAATATTATAGATTTCACACATAATCAATTAATTTTGCAACTGTCCCTTTAGTTTCATAAACATTTTCATTTTATCATACAAAGCATTATCTTCTTACAGTCAAGAATGCCTTTCAAATACATACATAAATTCTATGCAAATACATGCACAACATCATTGATAAATTTGGACCTCTTTATTTATTTTTGTCAATAAAAAAAAATCTCAAGTTCACTTTGCAAGTGGAATATTTTGCACAGATCACCTATCTTTTCCACATCCCACACACTGCAGCAACCAATACTGCATGATATAATTTATTAGGGACATCTGATGTAATTTACCAGCTCAGCAAATTCCCAGTGAAGACAATTAGATGTATATAATTATTTTCTTCTTCTTCTTTCTCAACAATTATCCTTGCTGATTTAGTCAGTTTCATCTCAGCATGAAATAATGTAAGATAATATTGCACTCAGAAAGAAGATAGAAACTAGGGCTTCACAATTGGGAATGAATTAGAAATAGTATTCCAGTAAAATCCTTGTAGATGAAAACAGAAAATTGATCAATCTACTTAGTAAGGTCATTTACGTAAACCCTTTCTTATGTTACAGATTCTTCATTCCTCAGAGAATACCGATACTGGAAGATGTCATTCCATGAATACTTATTGATATTCTAAATAGCTTTGCTTGATGGGGTCAGTTTGTTTCTTTTCTGAGAAGAATAAGTCATGGGATATATTTTAGTATTGTTGACTTTATGACAATTTGAATACTTTTTGGGGTTTTTTTTGTACTTTAAAACTCTGTCTCTGAACATAAAAATGCCAATACTGGGTCAGACCAATGGTTCCTCTAGTCCTCTCTTCTGACAATAACCTATGCCAAATTTTTCAGAGGTAATAAATGGAACAGATAATAATCAAATGACCTAGCCCCAGTTGCTCATTCCCAGCTTCTGGAAAATAGACACAAGGGACACTTCAGAGCATGGTTTTGCATCCCTGCCATTCCTGGCAGAGAGCCATTGATGAACCGATCTTCTCTGAACTTTAACTCTCTTCTAGTCTTGGCCTTCACAACATACTCTGGCAAAGAGCTCCACAGGTTGACTATGCATTTTGAGAAGAAATCTTTCCTTTTGTCTGTTTTAAATCTTCTGTCTTTTAATTTCATTTGGCGATCCCTTGTTCTTGTTATGAGAATATCACTTCCTTATTTACTTTCTCCATATCGATCATGATTTTATAGACCTCTGTCATACCCCACCCTTAGTCAACTTTTTTCCAAGCTGAAAATTCCCAATATTATTAATCTTGTTCTTCCCATTGAGCTGGCTCTTCAGGACCTGTCTTATCCTTTGGTGGTACTTGGATGTTGCTGTCTTCCTTGCCTCCTTATCATGGTTCCCATGTGACTATGGGACGCCAAGGTACTTGTAGCTGGTCTGTATGTCTGCTATGTGGCCTGCTGGTAGTTCCACCCCATCAGTCGCAGCTACCTTCCCTCTCTTTACTACCATCTGGCCACACTTCTCCAGTCCGAATGACATCCCAATATCCTCACTGTAGATCCGTGTCAGGTGGATTAGCGAGTC
>ML681996.1:21816363-21828116 GCA_007922195.1 Podocnemis expansa
ATCCCAATATCCTCACTGTAGATCCGTGTCAGGTGGATTAGCGAGTCAATGTCTCGTTCATTCTTAGCATACAGCTTGATGCCATCCATGTAGAGGAGGTGGCTAATGGTAGTTCCACTCTTGAACTTGTATCCGTATCCAGCCCTTGTGATTATCTGGCTGAGGGGGTTCAAGCCAATGCAGAACAGCAGCGGGGACAGCGCATCACCTTGGTATATGCCGCACTTGATGGCCACTTGTGCAAGCTGTCTTGAGTTGACTTCCAGTGTTGTCTTCCACAGTCCCATTGAGTTCTTGAGGAAGGTCCTTAGTGTCCTGTTGACTTTGTATAGCGCCAGACATTCACAGATCCATGTGTGCAGCATTGAGTCGTAGGCTTTCCTGTAGTCAATCCAGGCTGTGCTTACCATACTGACTGGATATAGACTGGATAACACTGTGGTGTTGTTTGGTTTGTTGAATTGTTGTTATTTGTTGGTTGGAATTTCGTTTGTACTTTTATGAAATGATTCTTTAAAACAGTGGTGTAATAATTAATAATTAACTATTGTCAGTAATACAGTCTTTTGTGGTGATGGTGGTGGAAACAAGGCCAATGGCTGGTTTTTGTTGATGGAGATAGAGATGGACACTGGCCAGTTTCTCTGCCTCTCAGAGATGACAACTCTAGTTCCAGATTGAATGAAATCATTTTCCAGCAATTGGATCGTCATCCAAGTACTGCTGCACTGGGAAATAGATGTAGAAACTGGGCTCAGATGTGATCATCCCTTCTTCATCTCTTTCCAGAATACCGAACCACAATTGTGCAGAGATGACCCCTTTGGGGGTACTAGGACCAAGGTGGCGACTTTCCTCCCTTCAGCCATATGGTCTTAGAGGCAAAACTGTAGAGAGCAGCCAGCCAGAAACTCCAGCCAGTAGCCACAGCAAGGAGAACTGTATTTTATTTTAAAGCTTTACCCATAATGAAGCCTTTTTACATGTAAGCCATTAAAAAAAAGCCACTTTAAAATTAAAAAAACACCTTTCGCAAACTATTTCTAACACTTGACTGCACTTATTTCTTATTCAAAAGAAGAAAAGAATAACATTTAGAAATCAACTTCTTCAAAAGTTTGTTTGCTTGTTCATTTTTTAATGGGTATAACATCTTTAAAATAGAAAGCAGTTTACTTTTGCAGCTGAGATTAGGTATACTGTTTTATAAACAAATCTTGTCAAACTCCTCTTCATCTTATGCAAGTTCACATTTGAGATTTGTCATCAAAAACTCATATACTCATCTCCTATGTTCTGGCAACCTCCCTCTGATAAATTGTGGTACTATATGATAAATTGCATTTGGTGTATATCTTTGAACTCCTCACCTGAACTCTGCCCACTGAAACTTGCTTCTAACATTCCTAACGTCTGAGAAGCTTTAACCAGACACCTTGTAAATAATAGCTAATTTAAAAATCCAGTTACAAAAAGCTCTGCTGTTTCATGTAATATTAAATATTCCTTACAAAACTGGACCAGCCTGAGGACTAGAACGGACATTATTCTGCTCTGCCGAAGTAACAGGTTTAATGTCAGACTGCCTTACAGACTGGAAAATAAGAACCTTATGCCACTGGAAATGAATTGTTTCTAATTTTTTTTTTTTAATACATGGTACTTGCTCCTAGCCCTGAAAAGTCCCAAGATAACAGAGTGTAAAATTTTGTCACTTTCAGATATAAAAACAGACAGATTTTTTTAATGCAGTATTTAACATTTTCTTCCCCCTGTGAGCTCTTTACAGTTGGATTCATGGAAACTAAAGGCATTTACATGGCTTTAGAGGGAAAAAAAGGCATTAGAATTAATCCCAATACAGTTTAACTCTAAAACATTTATAATTATTTTTTTCTCTAAAATGTGACTTATCTAGAATATACAATTATGTGAATTTATCAGCACTCATTTGGGAAGAGCTGCAAAACTCTCACAGTGCAACCCACCACCATGCTCTCCAAATGAAAAAAGTAAAGCCCTTTACCTTTCAGTACACCATCATATTCAAAGCAGAACCCTACCCAATATATATGCAAAGTCTTGGAGAAAAAAAATGAAAGAGAAAATAAATATCAAGGTTAATGGTAATTGAGATAAAATATAACATGGCTTTACAAAAGGTAGATTGTGCCAGACCAACGTGAGCTCCTCTTTTGAAAGGATAACAGACTTTACAAACAAAGGGAACAAAGTGGATCTAATTTACTTAGATTTCAGTAAAACATTTGATCTGGTTCCACATGGGGAATATTACTTATATTGAAAAAGGTGGGGATTAATACAAAAGCCAAAAGGTGGCTAAGGAACTGGTTAAAGAAAAGACTACATATGATCATACTAAAAGGTGAACTGTCAGGCTGGAGGGAGGTTACTAGTGGAGTTCCTTAGGGGTAAGTCCTGGGACCAATCTTATTTAACCTTTTTATTACTGACTTTCACATAATAAGTGGTAGTGTACGAATAAAGTTTGTGAATGACACCAAGTTGGGAGCTTTTGCCAATATAAAGAAGGGTCAGGATATCATACAGAAAGATCTGGATGAGCTTGTAAACTGGAATAATAGATAAAGGATGAAATTTAATTGTGAAAAATGAAAGATCATGTATTTAGGGACTAATAACAAGAACTTTTCCTATAAGCTGAGAACACATCACTAGAAGTGAGAGAGGAGGAAAAGGATGTAGGGTTATTTGTTGATCATAGAAGAAGCTCTGAAGAAGGCTAATGTGGTCCTTGGCTGCATCAGGCAAGGTATTTCCGGTAGAGGTAGGGAGATATTAGTAACATTATATAAGACACAGGTGTGACCTGATCTTGAATAATGTGTGCAATTCTGGTTTTGCATGTTTAAGAAAGATGAAATCAAACTGGGACAGGTAGAGAGAAGGGCTACAAAGATGATCTAAGAAGTCAAAAACTTGCTTTATGAAAGGAAACTCAAAGAGCTTGGCTTATTTAGTCTAACCAAAAGAGGATTGAGAGGAGATATGAGTGTTCTATATAAACACAAAAAAAGGATGACCACCAGAGAGGAAGGGGAATTATTTAAGTTCAGTGTCAATGTGGACACAAGAACTAATGGATATAAACTGCCTATCAGGAAGTCTAGACTTGAAATTAAATGCAGGCTTCTATCCATCAGAGGAGTAAAGTTCTGGAATAGCTTTCCAAAGGCATCAGAGAAAGCAAAACACTCAGCTGGTTTTAAAACTGTAGTGGCTAACACCTCTGCTTAACATGCAGAGGGTCCTGGGTTCAATTCCCAGGGGGTTGGACTCGATGATCTCATGAGGTCCCTTCCAGCCCTATGATATGATTTGATTTGATTTGATAAATTCATGGAGGGACTGGTATAATGGGACAGCCTAATTTGGTAACTGGTTGATCTTTGGGTCCTGGTAATAGGTGGGATGATTGACAGAGTGGGTTCTGAGTTATTACAGATAATTCTTTCCTGGGTATAAAACAAACAAAAAAAAATCTATGACACTTTTAAAGACTAACAAATTTATTTTTCATACACGCTTTTTTGGGAGAAAATCCCATTTTGTCAGACATTTGAAGATCGAGAACTACAGTAAATGGAAGGAAAATAATTGCAGGGAAGTGTAAGTCATAGGATAAGGTCAAACTGCTACCACAAATAAATGCAGTTTAAATTCAAACTGTGGACAACAGCATATAGGAAGGAGGTGAGGAAAAAAGGAAAGCATTATAACCTATTTTAATGGGGGGGGGATCACAGTTTCTAACCAAGTTGATGGTATCAAATCTATGTATGAATTCAAATGCTGCAGTTTCTCTTTGAAGTTTTGATTTGTTAACTATTTGCCTAAGTACAGCTATTTAACAGATGATTGATTGATTTCCATTTATTCTTTTGTACAGAAACATTCCTCTTTGTTCAATGTATAACGTGGAGGTCTGGGGGGACTTTTCTAGCACATGATGACATAAATCATATTTGTGAGTGAGTAGGTGAATGAGCCCTTGATGGTGTAGCTGGCTTGATTTGTAGATGGCTTGATTAGGTCCTGTGATGGTGTCTTTTATGCAGATATGTGGACAAATTTGGTAATGGGGTTTAGTGCAGGGATAGGAGCCTGCTTTAATGTTTCTGTTGTTAGGTCTATAGTTGCTGGTGTGCATCTGTTGAAGACTGGGGGGGCTGTCTGGAGGTGAGCAGAGGTCTGCCATCCAAGGCCTGAGAGATTGAGGGATTGTCTTGTAGAACAGGTTGCAGGTCCTTGATAATATGCTGTAGAGGTTTGACTTGGGGGTTGTAGGTGATGACTAGTAGCATTCTCTTGTTTTCTTTCTTGGGCTACTCCAGTAGTAATTGATTTCTATGTACCCATCTGGCTCTGCTGATCTGTTTTTTCACTTCCCCAAATGGGTATTGTAGTTTTAATCATGTTTGACTGAGATCCTGAAAGTGTCTGTCTGTGTCTGAGGAATCAGAACAAATATTTTGGGGCTTGGCTGTAGACCAGGGGTAGGAAAACCCCAGCACATGTGCCAACAGTGGCATGCAAGCCAAGTCAGAGCAACACATGGTACCCTCTGGGGAGCCACAGAAATTGCCCCTCCTGCCACAGGAAGCCACCTCGGGTGGCTTCTTTCATGGGCACTGGGGTTCAAGGGAGTCCCCACCATGTCCATAACCCAGACATACCATTCATCCATGTTGGGCAGCTTCTTTCATATCATGACTGGCAACCCCTGAGAGGCACTGCTCCAGGTGATGACTTTGCATGGCATATGTCAGTCATGTAGCTGACAGCAACCACTCCTGGCTGTTTCTTTCCAGATGTGACTCCCTTTAGTGACATGCCTTGAAAAGGCCACGCACCAGTCCCCAATCCCCCTTCACTCCAGCCATGGCCACCACTGAATTTTCAGGCAGCATGGTTTTTTTCAGTATAGGGCAGGGGTTGGCAACCCTTGGCATGCACCTTTATTCTGAGCAGTAGACAGGGCTTCCAGCACTGCAGCTCTGCCCCCCCCCACTGGCCCCACCCCTCTATCAGGGCCTGGGACTGAAAGAACTGCCATCCAGTGCCATGGTTCCTCTCCCCTCTTGGCTGCACCCTAAGCACCTGCCAAGCGTTGGGCAGGGGTTGGTTGGCACTGGCAAGGGGCCCAGCAAAGGTTGCCGATTGTTGTCTTAGATTCTGAGTCTGAGTTATAAAATACAGACCTGAGTTTTCTTCACTTGTGTCAGCCACATTCATGACCTGTTTTTGTTTGTTTTCAATAACCATATATGTATTCAAGCTTTATTCACATGAATGGTTTTTTATGCCCCCTCTATAAATTGTTCTGTAATAGCACTTCCCTTCTTCACAGGGGCTTTGTGAGGATAAATATATTAAATATTGTGAGGAATTTCTAGTGTGGTGATGAGAAACATAGAAGTACCTCAAATGGATAGAAGTGTATTTTTGATTAGGGGAGTGTGAATGAGCCTACTACTTCTTTAAGCCCACAACCAAGACATGCTGAGTTTAATTAAAGCGGCCCCCTTTCCTGCCATTCCTGAGGATGGTCAACTTAAGAAGAGCAATCTGCTACATTATAAAACAGGAGGGCTGCAGTGGGTTTTCTCAGCCTCCAGGGAGCTGGTCTAAATGGCTTGTTCAGACGTGAGTTTTATTTCGAAACAACAGCCATTGTTTCAAAATAAAATTTCTCATGTCCACACGACGTACCATTATTTCAAAACAACGGGACCCGTTGTTTTGAAATAACAGCTGTTGTTTTGAAACCATTAAACCTAGCAGGAAATCGAAATAGCTGTTATTTCAAAACAGTAGTTTCAAAACAACAGCGTTCAGACATGTTGTTTCAAAACAACACCATTGTTTCAAAACAACTATTTCGAAACAACATGTTTGAACGGCCTTATTTCGAAATAACCATTTCAAAATAAGAGCCATTTTGAAAGCAGCCTTTCCCTTAATTCGAATTAACAAACCGTTAATTTGAATTAACTTATTTCAAAATAAGGATTTTATTTCAAAATGAGTTTTTTCAAAATGGGGTTATTTCGAAATAACAGTTACCATGTAGACATACCCAATGAGCTGTGAGACTTCGTAGACATTAAGTTGGGGGCTCTGACCTAGAATCCTGAGGCAAGTTTTATTAGCTGTAGTCACAACTGATCTGCCCTGAGATGTTACTAAAGTAGATGTACTTACTTTTTTAGCTTGAGTTGGCTTCCCTGTGCCCAGAACATTTATGGTGAACTTACTGATGGCCTAGTTGGGGAAATGACAGGAAGGTGCACCTGCACTGCTATACGAGGCTACAAGATTAAGTGTGAGGATGGCACGTGCCTTTTGCAGAACAGGACTCTGTTTGGCCTGTTGAAGGCAAGATACCCTTACAACGGTCTTTCATTTAAGATAACACATCCTTCTCTTTCCATAGACCCTTTGCCTTATTCATTGTATAGGTTAGACAGTGAAAGTAGCAGGGTGAGTAGTAAATCACATAGTGGTTCAAAGGACTCTGCTTTCATTTGGTTTGCAGGTACGACAGTGTTTAGAGAAAGCAGAACCATAACTATGGCAGGGCCAATGGGGCAAGCACCGCTAATGGCAAGGGGAGCATCCCAATTGGAACGCACCCCAGGTGGCAAAATCCAGCATTACAGGTATGAGAGAAAGTAGTATGTGATCCTGTTGTTAAAGACTTCATCAGAAAGCATGGACACAAGAAGGAAAAGATGATACTGCCATGAATGCATGGGACTGGACTCGATGACCTCTCATGGTTCCTTCCAGTTTCTATGATTCTATGAAAGATGATGCTTCACAGGCAACTTTAATTTTGGAATTTGTTTACCTTTGGAGCACTTTACATTGCAAACATAATGGGCCAAATCTTTGACCTCATTAAGTCATTGGGAGTTCTACCATTGATTTTAGTAAAACATCAAATATTTTTTCCTCATTTACTTTAATGCATGGATTAAGTATATATACAAGGCAGATTGCCTTTATTTGTTTAGGGGCAAATCCTCCCTATGCCCACTCCCCATGTCAGATAGAGCTTTGATTACAGCTAAATTAATAGATAGGAGGAAGATACTCCCTATTTTCAAATGCTCTGAACCTGCAGCTGGGATTCAAGGAATTCTAATGTTACGATAGATGGTCCATGTGAGAAAAAAAGTAATACGTCGAGATCTATAAATATGGAAAGCCACTGAAATGTCTCCCAGACCCCTGCAGCTGGGATATAGTGGCAAGGATTGTCACAATGATCTGCAGGGACTGCTGCAGTTCTGGAGAACTACCCTGTGTATCAGAAGTAGAATTCCTTCTTCCTCCCACAACAGCCCTGGAGAAATTCTTTGCACACAACTTGCATTGCACACATCATTAAAATAGTTTATTGGAAGCAGATATAATTGAGCAAATAAAAATGTTATGTATTTCCTTCAATTCTGGCATTCTTTGAAAGTGCCAGGAAAATATGAGCCTCTAATTACATAAATTAGAACATTGCCACCTTCCAAAAATACCTTAGAATGGATTAAACTATTAATAATGTTATGTCTTTATTAAAATATTTTACTATTTAAAATATCACTAGAAACTAGCAATGTGAAATCATTCCTATATAAATCACAATATGCACTGGGCATAAGTTGTATCTTCTGTGCTAAGAATGTGATTAGTTTCTCATGTAGCTGACTTTTCACTGCTGAATAATTCTGCATCTAATTCTTTTTGGAATTTACGTCATTGGCCTGAAGCAAGCTTCAGGCCATCAGCGTGAGGAATGGTATAGAATGATATAGAATTTACACCGGTGCTTTATCAAGAAACTTCCTATTTTAATGCAGTTTCAGTATTAACTCATACTAATTCTATAAGGCAATTGGATGACTCAGTGAGGTGTGGCTTGGCTGTATTATTATTATTATTATTATTATTATTAACTGCAGTAAGCAGGTCTTTTTTAAAATAATCAGTGTGTGTATCTCCTATGAAGCATAAGTTAAGAGGGCTATCCACATGCTCCAAATTAGACAGAGGCTTAACTATTTTGCTGAACTGGAGTCTATGAGAAGAATGTTAAATAAGGTAACAGTGAAAAAGTACACAAAGTCCCATCTGGGGGTACAGTCAGTCCTTTGATCTCCTGGTGTTTAATTCTGCTCTATTGGCACTGTTTCTCTCAGAAAGTCTCCTGTTGAATCTGTTCTAGTGTGGAAAAATAATTAAAGAGTTTTTGGAGCAGGGATCTACCTGGTGGGTGTCCAACCACCAGGAAACAAAGTACATGTGTCTCTCTCTCCCTTGATTTAATGCAAACTGGAATTACTTCAAATAGGAGAGCCTAGAGGAGTCCCCAACATCAGTATATCCCATAAGTCAGTGACTAAAGTACTCTCTTGGGATGCATGAGACTTGTGTTTGGATTCTTGTCCCTATCAAGCAGAAGAGGGAAATGAACTGACTATCCCACCTTTTGCATGAGTGATATAACTTACTGAACTAAAAGTTATAAGGTGGGCATCATTTTGTGCTGAGTAAGGCAGGCACCTAACTCAATCTCTGGAGAAATAACCCTGGGCATATAAACCACTTAATTGCAGGAGAGGGCTTCCCATCTGTGCATCACAAGGAAAGATAAACTCCTCCCTGCATCCCAGATTTCTGTGCCTAACACTATGAGAGGGGTGGAGCTTAGAACAAATCCCCTCTGGTTAGCATCTCCCATTGGCTAGCTTGGATAACTTCCTGACTAGCATGTTGGTTTTTACAGATAGCATTTTTAGGCATCTATATCTCTTTATTTTTCATTGTGTAGAAGCCTAGGCATTTAACCCAGGCTTTGTGGATCAAGTGTTCTTATGATTTCCTAGGCACCTGACAGTTAGGCACTGTAACATTCAGCATCAGAACACTTAAATCCCTTTCTTTGACCTTAGACATAGTGTAGCTATTATGACGCTGTCTGGGTCTAGGGGACTGTTTATTATTGTTTTTCATATTACTATTTCATATTTGCATTAATCCATACATGATATACCATGTTTGGTGTCAACAGAAAGGCTATAATCTGCCAAGAATGGTTATATGGTTTGTACGTAGATATCATGCCTGTATTAGAAATTAGGAATCTATTGTTTTTGTGTGTGTTCCAAGTGATTTGTTCTTAAGGCAATCCCATACTGGGTGTCTGCAAAACTACTGTTCCCTTTAACAGCTCCCATCAGGTGCCCCCCCCCCCCAGCTGCAGTGGGCCCAAGAAGAAGCCTGTCTGACTAGTTACCCAGACTGACCATGTGGCCCAACTCCATTTTGATCTGGCAAGGACTCTGAGATAAAAGGCAGGGGACCCATGTCCATTTTGTCTTTAGTCTTTAGTCTCCAGTCTGTCTGCAACCAACACCTGCCTCTGGAACTATTCTTCTGGGACTGAACAAAAGACTGAGACCCACCCAGCTGCTGCTGCTGCTGGGTGCACATCAGAGGAGTGGGACTAATCTGCGAACTACAGGATCTTCAAGGATTTGTTTTCTATGGACTCTAAATCATTTGTATGTATGTGATTCACTTTGACCCTTTAACATCTCTCATGTGTAACTTGTTTTCTTTTTATATTAAACCTTTAGTTGTAGTTACTAAAGGATTGGCTGGCAATGTGGTATTTTAGGTAAGATCCAAGCCTATATTGTTCTGGGTGATATTGGCCCTTTGGAGTCAGGACAACCTATTTCTTAAAGAGACCCCGTGGCTAGAGGGGAACATAGGAACTGATGTGCAGTAAGGGGGCTGTTTCTGCTTTGTTTTGCTCAGTGATGACCAGAGTGGGGGAATCAGGAGCATATTTTGTTACTGACTGGGAGACTGGTTTAAGTACCACCTGTCAGTGGTTTGGGGATTTGGCCCCTGGTTTGGCAGCTTGCCCTGATTTTGGTACAATCAGAAGGTTATACCTGGCAGCCCGGGTCACAGCTATTACTTCAGATTTAGCCTTGTTGTATGTAGTGGAACAGTGGGTTACCAATGTAACTGTCCTTCTTTGAGATGGGCTGCTCACATATATTCAGTTACAGGTGTCTACATGCCACACCACATGGTAATACAGAAGTTTTTAGCCCGAGCCTGTCAGGTCAGGGTCAGTGGCCAACACCCCCCTGCGCAACCATCGCGGCTTTATATGTGACCCAGACCCTGACCCTCCGAGTCCTTTTTTTCCCCACAAACTCCAGTTAGCAGGAACAGTGGGAGGGATCTGAATGTATGTGAGCAGCCCATCTGGAAGAAGGATGGTTACATCAGTAACCCATCATTCTTCTTCGAGAGCTGCTCACATCATTCAGTTACAGGTGACTGCTAGCCATACCCAGGACAGTGGGCAGAATTACAGCTTACTCACATTGAGCATGGCTCTACCCAACTGAAAATCCTCTCTCGCTTGTTGGACGATAGCGTAGTGCATTGTGAAAGTATGCACTGATGACCATGTGGATTCCCTGTAGATCTTCTGGATTGGGACCTGAGCCCAGAATGCCATAGAAGAAGCCTCGTCTCTGGTCGAGAGGGGTGTAACTGACCTCTTGTAGCAGTTGTTCATACAGTTCCATATACATCTGGAAATGTGCTGTGTTGTTACTAGTTGTCCTCTTTTCCTCTCTGCAATGGCGATAAAAGACTTGGGAGGACTTACAGAACGGGCGCGTATGCTCAATGTACATCAGAAGTGCTCACCTGACGTCCAAATGTATACCACCTTCTCTGGTTCTCTGTGACTTGAGGGTCTGGGAAAAACTTTGGTAGGCAAATGTCCTGGTTCAGTGGAATGGTGAGACCACTTTTGGGAGAAAGGCAGGTTGCAGACGTAACAGCACCTTGTCAGCAAAGAACCTTGAATATGGTGGTTCTGAGGAGAGGGCTCTTAGCTCTGAGGCTTGCCTCATTGAAGTTATTGCTACCAGAAAAGCTACCTTCCATCATAGGACTAGGAAGGTGCAAGAGTCCAAAGGCTCATACAGGGGCTCTGTTAGACATTGGAGCACCAGGTTTAAGTCCCATTGAGGAGTCGGAGCTCTAGGTTGTGGGTAAATCCTATCAATACCCTTCAGGAACCATGTAGTGGTTGGTTGGGAGAAGACTGGGAACCTTCCACATTGCTATGAAGGACTGATATCGCCATTAAGTGGACCCGTAGAGAGAAAGTCAATAGGCTTATATTCTTAAGGTCTAAGAGGTAGTCCAGAATCAAATGGATGGTACCAACCCCTTATCCCTGGCCCAAAGGGAGAAGTGTCTCCCCTTAGCCAAGTAGGTAGCCCTGGTAGAGAGCTTTCTGCTACCCACCAGTATTTCCCTAACTGTCAGAGCAAAGTTTCTCAGAGTCATTAACCAGGTAGCCACCAAGCGGTTAGGTGAAGCAATCTCAGGTTCAGGTGCCATAGCAGGCCCAAATTCTGTGTCAGTAAGCCCCCCCTGAGTGGAAGGTGGACCGGGGTGTCTACTGACAAATCCTGCAGAATCAAGAACCAGTGTTGTCTGGGCCAGTCTGGAGCTATCAGGATCATGTCCGCTCCATCCCTTGAGATTAGGAAGGTGTCTGAGATCGAGCCTGTCAAGGCTTTTTCCCCACTCTGGCACTCTGAGTGCAGAAGGTGGGGGCCCGCAACAGGCCAGAAAAGCCACTGGCCTTAAAGCCTGCTCTTAAAAGT
>ML681996.1:21840749-21858539 GCA_007922195.1 Podocnemis expansa
AGTCCCTAACCTGACCTTCTGTCACCAAGGGCCTCTCTTCTTCTCCCCAGTCTACCGTACCTAGTGTAGTGGGCTGGGAGCTGACCCTGCTTGTGAAAACTGAAGTAAAAAAAGCATTGAGCACTTCAGCTTTTTCCTCATCCTCTGTCACGAGGATGCCTCCCCATTCAGTAAGGGACCTACACCATCCCTGATCCTCTTCTTGTTATTGATATACTTGTAGAACCCCTTCCTGTTATCCTTCACATCCTTTGCTAGTCGCAACTCCATTTGTCCTTTGGCCTTTCTGATTTTATCCCTGCAGTCCCGAGCAATGTCTTTATATGCCTCCTTAGTCATCTGTCCTAGCTTCCACTTCCTGTAAGCATCCTTTTTATGCTTCAGCTCAGTGCAGAGCTCTCTGTTAAGCCACAGTGGGCGGCTTCCACATTTGCTGTGCTTTCTCTTTATCGGAATTGTATCTTCCTGTGCCCTTAGCAGGGTTTCTTTAAAATGCACCCAACTCTCTTGGACACCTTTCCCCTTCAGATAAGCCTCCCAAGGGATCCTGCCCATCAGTTCCCTGAGGGAGACAAAATCTGCTTTTCTGAATCCAGGGTCTGCGTTTTGCTTCTTTCCTTCTTTCCTTTAATCATCAACTTGAACTCAATCATTTCACGGTCACTGCTACCCAGGTTGCTATTCACTTCTACTTCCCTAATAAATTCTTCTCTATTTGTGAGCAGCAGATCGAGAGGTGCAAGGCCCCTAGTTGGTTGCTCCAGCATTTGTACCAGGAAGTTGTCCTGAACACTCTCCAGAAACTTCCTGGATTGCCTGTGCACTGCTGTATTGGCCTTCCAGCAGATGTCAGGGTAATTGAAGTCCCCCATGAGAACCAGGGCCTGTGCTCTAGAAACTTCTGTCAGTTGTCCATAGAATGCCTCATCCACCTCCTCCTTCTGATCTGGTGGTCTGTAGCAGACACCTACCACAACATCCCCCTTGTTGCTTTCCCCTCTAAACTTAACCCACAGACTTTCAACTGGCTTGTTTCCACTTTCATAATGAAGCTCTGAGCAGTTATAGAGCTCCTTTACATATACTGCTACTCCTCCCCCTCTCCTTCCCTTCCTGTCCTTCCTGAACAGTCTATACCCATCTATTGCAGAGCTCCAGTCATGCAAACTATCCCACCATGTCTCTGTTATCCCAATCATGTCATAGTTCTTTGTCTGCGCCAGTACTACCAATTCCTCCTGCTTGTTTCCCAGGCTCCTTGCATTTGTGTATAGGCACCTAAGATACCCGGCTGATTGCCCTACTTTCCCATTTTGATTTTCAATTCTATTGTATCTACCTCCCTGCAGTTTCTTTTGGTGTTTACCTCCCCCACCTGCCTCAGCCATTAGGGCTTCATTAGAGCATCTAAGAAGGTTATTTGATTCCCCCCGCATGTTCCAACTACCCTCTCTTCTATCCCTGGAGTTACAGTCCCGGCACCCCCCAGGTTCCATCCCATCCTCCTGGTCTCCCACATTGTCACTTACCTGTGGGCTTTGGTCCCCTTCCCCCATCAGACCTAGTTTAAAGCCCTCCTCACTAGGTCAGCCAGTCTGCATCCAAATACGCTCTTCCCCTTCCTCGAAAGATGGAGTCCATCTATGCCTAGCAGTCCTTCCTCCTGAAACAGCAACCCATGGTCAAGGAAGCCAAAGCCCTCCTGACGACACCATCTTCGCAGCCAAGCGTTCATCTCCAGGATGCATCTGTCTCTGCTCAGGCCTCTACCCTTGACTGGAAGAATCGAGGAGAACACCACCTGTGCTCCAAACTCCTTCACCCGCGCTCCCAGAGCCCTGAAGTCACCTTTGATCTGCTGAGGATCACCTCTCGCAGTATCATTGGTTCCCACATGGATGAGAAGCATGGGGTAGTAGTCAGAGGGGTGGATGATTCTTGACAATCCCTCTGTAATGTCTCGGATGCGGGCACCTGGCAGGCAGCATACCTCTCGAGAGACCTTGTCAGGGCGACAGATGGGTGCCTCCGTCCCCCTTAGAAGTGAGTCCCCAACCACCACAACTCTACTTTTCCTCCTAGCTGTGGTGGCTGTGATCCTCCCAGCCTCAGGGGTGCATGGCCTCTCCTCTTCCACCTCCTTCACCGTCTCTAGCACCGCATAACGATTCTTCACCACAACAGAGGGTGGGTTGTGGGCAGGGGTGGAGCACTGCCTACCGCCAGAGGAAACCAGCTGCCAGTGTCCTCCCCCTGCCACAGGCTCCCCATCCAGCTCCAGTGTTGTGGCAGTAGTCCCTGGCACCTGGATAGTCCCCTCCTTCTTGCACTTCTCCTCGTGGATGCTGTCGAAGAACTTCTCCAGGGTGTGGATCCTCCTGAGCCGAGACACCTCCTCCTGTAACTCTCCCACCTGCCTCCTGAGAGATTCCACCAGCAGGCACCTGTCACATCGATTCATCTCCCCAGCCAGATCGTTGGAGACAGGGAACTGCAGGCTGCAGTCCCTGCAAGTCCACACCAGGGTCTGGGTAGAGATATCTATTGTCAAGATCTCTGTCTGGCTACAGGCACAGGTAGAAGAGACAGAAGGGGTGCTGGCAGCAGTGTGGCTCCTCTTCACCATCCTGGCCTCACCAAACTCCTCCCCAAACTCCCTCTCAAACTCCCCTGTTTGCTGTCCCCTGTTCACAAGCTCCCTCTGGTCGCTCAGCCACTGGCTTTTAAAGCCTTCTCTGCCTAGGTCAGCCCTTGCCCCTCGTTAAACACACAGGGGAAGGGTGATCACAAGGCTGATTGAGGCTGGTGCTCAAAGGTGATCAGGGAACAATGGTGCAAACAGCCCCCACACACAGTAAGAAACAACTAGCAGAAGTCAGCTGTAAGGGAAAAGTCAAACAAACAAGCACACAGTTATCAAACCCTCACCCAAGCTACGCTCTGTCCCTTGCTGCTTTCAGCTAGGGGATCGCCTTCACCTCCTTCTCGGGGCTTCACAAACTCCTTCCCTCTCAAACTCCCCTGTTTGCTATCCCCTGTTCGCAAGCTCCTGCAAGAGTTTTTTTATGTTTAGCCCAAACCACAAAAAAACATGTTTGAAACACACTTCTAGAGGAGAAAACTCAAAATTAAACTATGTTATGTATTTTATGTGTAATGTGTCCTACCAATGACAAAGCACACAATTTTTGGGGGGTGGCAAAGAAAATTCACAGTGCATTTTGCTTGGTGAAAGGACTTGCTGTGCTTTGCACACTAGCGTCAATCACTCTGAATTGCAAATGCAGTCATTTGGCCAACCTGTTGCAAAGGTGTTTAATTCAGTGAAGATAAGAGACAGAGGCAGTTAACCTAAGCTGTTTAAGGATTTTTTTTTCTTCACTTTACCACATCAGAGGTCAGGTTGTCATGCAAGCATCCTATTACAACAACACAGACACCTCTTCCAGAAATTGTAGTGGATTGGTTGGTGTCCTACCACAGTGAGTACAGTGATAGGACCTTTTCCTAGTCAAACTACACATGTCCCCTTCCCACTTCATTGCTGTAGTCTTAGCATACTGCCATGAGGTGGTATTGGTGTTGCTGCAGCTCATTACCAGGATTCATGTAATCTGAGGATGGGAGTCTGAAATCAGAAATTTTCTTCTCCTCACAAGGCTGCCATTCTGGATTGAAGACGTACACCTGTCTCAAGTAGTCTGATTAGTCTTAAAGGATCGCATATACTTGCTTTTTACACCCTGTCTTTTGTAGAAAAAACACCTCTGCCATGAAGCAGGACCAGATTAAGGCCTTCTGGGGCCCAGGGCTGCCCACTCTTGTGAGGCACCCTCCAGTGGTGGGGCCCCACTTGCACTGGAAGGTGGGTCTGGGACTTGCAGCCTGGCTGATGCCAGGGTGGATGAAGGGGGGGCTCTGGGGCTGAGCAGGTTCTGCAGTTTGGTGGTACTGTGGGGAGGCTGGGGTGTTGTCCAAGGCCCACTCCTCGCAAGCACTGGGGGGTCTGGGGCTGAGCAAGCTCTGGGTCCTGCAGCCTGGTGGCACTGTTGGCTGGGGCCTGTGGTCACATCAGCACTGTGGGGCAGTGCAAAGCTCATAGCCCAGTGGCACTGCAGGGGGGCCCAGCCAGCAGTGCAGCACTCCATGAGTGGTGGGGACTCCTTCACCCTACCAGAAGTGTTCCACACCACCATAGGGCAACTGCCAGCAACAGGGGCAGGGCTTTGGTGGGACTAGGCAACCCTAAGCTGGGGATGGGGAATCAAACAAAGCATCCTGTGGCACTTAAAGATGAAGACATATATTTATTTCATGAGCTTTTGTGAAAGAAAATCCCACTTCATCAAATGCTTTGAAGATGGGGAAACTTACAAAATGGGAGGAAATAAATGAAGGGAAGTGTAACTCATGGGAAAAGGTCACACTGTAACAGCAAATCAAAGCAGTTTGCTGTTACAGTGTGACCTACTCCAGTGACTTACACTTCTCTGCATTTATTTCCTCCCATTCTGTAAGTTCCTTCATCTTCAAAGCATCTGATGAAGTGGGATTTTCTCTCATGAAAGCACATGAAATAAATAAATGTGTTCATCTTTAAATGCCACAGGACTCCTTGTTTGCTTTACTGAACCAAAGTAACACAGCTGCCCCTTTGGAAATGGGCATGAGAGTTGTGTGTGGAGTAGTGATGCTGCAGCCTGCGGGAGGCCAGCTGTGGGTGCAGCAATCCAGAGGTGGAAAATCTCCCTCCCCTCACTTTGGCTGGCCCATGACACTCCCATCACCACTGGGACAGAAGGGGTGCGGGCATTGGGCATCAAATAGTAGCAGGGCTGGCCAAAAATCAGACCACCAGGGTCCGATTATTGTGGGGCTGTGGAGCCCCCTTTTTTGCTCAGAGCCAGGAGGTCAAGCCCCAAAAGCCCCTTCGGTAATCCAACCCTAAAATGAAGGCAAGAATTCTAAATAAACACAACAATAATTTAAAAAATTGGATGAAAATGCAACATGCAGAAGACCTGTTTTAAATAAAACTATACCATTATAATAGTTTGATTGGGTACCTTGAGAATCTAGTTTGGGCAATGCTGCTCTTGATACAATCCCCATTTAACGGTCCAATTTGCCAAAATGTTCATCAGATTATAAAAATCATTATCTCTTTTCTGTAAGTACTAGTTTGTTTATTTTTTGTTTTGTTTTTACAAATTGTTCATTAAAGCTGAAAAAATGGAATCCTTATTAAAACTATAAGTGAGCATAACAAGAAGTAACCATGTACAAAATATCAGTATCCTTAAAGTGTGGCAACATATAATTTTAAATTATCATGATTTATTATTAATAAATATTGTCTTACAGTAGACTCCAGAGGCCCTGTTAGGCGAAACCCCACTGGGTAGGATACTTTGCAAATAAGCCCATATGAACACCTGCCCCAAAGAGCTTAAAAGATGAGAAAGTACAGATTCTTAATGCATTTGGTTTTCTGGAAGAAACAAATCAATCTTAAAAAACCAAAGAAAACCCTCAGCCTTGCAGTAAGACCAGGGAAGGTTATAGGTTACTTGAAGCAAATTGTTTCATGTAGTATACAGGAATCAATTGAAGAAATAAAAGGGGAAAAAATGACTCAGTAAAAGTCAATTTCTTACAATCTCACTTTTGAGTTTGAGAAAATGGATTAGGGCAGCATAAATGAAAAGCAAGAAACAAATTCTTTGATATGAGGCAGAGTGAAGTTTATAAGAATCATTTGTTAGGAGTAATTTGCATCAGTTTATTGATCAAACAAGTCGTTGAGAGCAGAGGAATTAGGCGTTTGGCTGATGAATGATTTTTGAAATGTCTGTTGAATCAAATTTAAAAATTCTAAACTAGCTCAAGCACTTAAGGAGAGAACATTGGCTTGGAAGATTATGTAGTCATATGTGTTAGTAATTACATCATGAATTGACCTGCTATAGACCTCAGCTATCAGATCAGTCAAATAGTAGAGTAATTGATAGAAGGCTATGATGTTGTTATATTACGTTGGGGGCAGAGGTATAAAATAATTTCGCTTATATCTACCTTATATACAGAATAGTCTGAAACGGCCGACTTCTACAGGACTTGATGAAACAATGAGTTAATGAAATAGCTTGTCTCCTTTGAAGATCAGTATTCAAATTCACTTTCAAACACAAGTAAAACAGCGGTCTCATCCTACTCGTTGGTGGGCATTTGTCTGTATTACATAATTTTTACAATCTGGCATCATAATTAGCAGCCTCTTTTCAGCACAAACTTCTGACCAGAGGAGAAGAGTCATAGCAAATCAAGTCTGAAGAGCATTGGCAGAGGAGCTTTATTAGGCAGCTTGTTGTTGGCCAGTGTTCTGAAACCTGGGTGCCTCAAATTTGTGCAAACCAGCTCAGATTTGAAATTGAGCCATATGTTTGATGATAGCTATTCTTAGGAAATGCTTGTAACTCCTGCTTTCACAAGCACCTGAGTTTTCAACCTGTTAAAATAGAGAAATTAAAGCTGATAGTTAGGCATGCACAGAATATCTTTCATGGAGCTTGAAAAAGACATTGAATTGATGCATGAAATATATCACTTGTTCATGTGTATAGAGAGAAATAGATCAAGACCAAAGAACAGAATTCAGAAGGTAGTTATAGGGCTCTGGAGGTTCACCCAGACCACCTGCCCTGTAGTTCCAGATACCTCTGCTCTCAACAGCTTTGGGTCAGAAACTAGGATGACCAGATGGGATATGTGAAAAATCAGGACAGGGGGTAGGGGTGTAATAGGAGCCTATATAAAGAAAAAAAAAAGGATTCCTGTGACACTTCAAGACTAACATATATTTTTATTGCACAAGCTTTCATGGGAGAAATATCCCACTTCATCAACCGCTTCCAAGCAGCTGACTAAGTGGGATTTTTCTCCCATGAAAGCTCATGTAATAAATATATTTCTTAGTCTTTAAGGGCCACAGGACTCTTTGTTTGCTTGTTTCACTGAACGGCTATGTTCACACATAAACTGTTATCTTGAAATAAGTTATTTCAAAATAAAGTCCTTATTCTGAAATAAGTTAATTTCTATTAAGGGAAAGCCTGGTATTGAAACGGCTGTTATTTCTAAATGGTTATTTCAAAATAAGGCCTTTTGGACATGTTGTTTCAAAACAGTTGTTTCGAAACAATGGTGTTGTTTTCAAACAACGTGTCCAAACACCATTGTTTCAACACAGCCATGTCGAAACAATGGCTATTTCGATTTCAAGTGAGGTTTTACTGTTTTGAAATAACAGAATGTCATGTGGACATAAGAAATTTTATTTTGAAACAACGGCTGTTGTTTTGAAATAAAACTTTCATTTGAACACAGCCAACTAGACTAACATGGCTGCCCCTTTAGATCTATATAAGGAAAAGCACTGAATATCACGACTGTCCCTATAAAATCAGGGTCTCTCTTCACCATCAGCCTGCTCACAGCACAGTGATCTCACCGTGGCTACCTTGGAGGGTAACCTGAACAAGTCTCCCCAAAGCCATCTCCCCTGCGATCCCTCCCATGGACATGCTCAGAAGTTGTTTCCTGCTTTCTAATAAACTCTGTATGCACAAGCCTGTTTGTTTTGTTGAAGACTCATTCTTACTCTAACAGCCCTATGACAGTGTGTAGTCAAACTAAGAGTAACTTTTAATAAAACACAGATTTAAATATTTTCAATCTTGAAGGAAATATTTTTTTTTGTTTTAATCCTTTCACATGTAGCCCATGATCCAATTTGCTTCAAGAGCAGCAATGGGAACTACTAGTTGTGGACTACAAACTGTGGTATGTTGGGAGAACTTCATGACTCCAGCCAGGAAACATCCTCTGTCCTTCCTAGCAGGGATTTTTTGCACTGAGGGAAGATGGAAGCATGTGGCAAACAAGATGGGATGAGGCAGGTGGGCTGTAATCCTGTTATATTTTCTTGCAGAATAAAACCTTGTTCCTGGCGATTGGTCTGAGTGAGTCTGGGCTAAGGTTACCAGATAACAAAGCATAGAAAGGAGGACAGGGAAGTACGAAAAGGAGGACATTGGAGGACACATGGAGAAAATGTAGTATTAATGTAGTATTCTTGTGTTTTTAGGGGGCCCTGGAATGCTTCCCCCTAAAAATAAGGTGTTCCAGGGTGTTCCAGCAAACACCTGTAAGTAAAAAGCCAGATAAAATCATGTCCTTTTAAAATGCCTACCAGACTGAGGACATGAAAGTAAAAAGGAGAACATGTCCTCCTTTTGCCTGACATCTGGTAACCCAAGTCTGGGCTGAGTTAATACACCCTGACATGCAAAGGAGCCTCAGGGCCAACTTCTCATTGCTGTGTAAAAAGTCACAGGAGAGATGTTCCCTGTCTGTCTTGAACACCTTTATACTGACCAAGTAGACTACTGTGGCTACATATAACATGTTCTAATGTCTAAAACTCAATTCTAACAAGATATAACTTTCCCTAACTTTATTTATTTATTTAGTATTCATACCACCTATGTGTATATTTATATATGTATATATAAAATGTATGTATGTATACAATTCTCTTTGTATTAGAGGAAAATATTTTTTTTCCAGGATCAGGGTACTACAAGTTAAACATGTATCTATCTATCTATATCTATCTATGTGTAACTTTAAGCATGGTTACGAGAGGACTCATTTCTTTTCTTTAAGCTATTACATGTTTAGAAAATAAATAGTGAGATGGATAAGTTGAACAAAATTGTTTTCTTTTTTTAAAGTGGTAACTGTTTATGAAAGGACGATGCACAAGCTAGATAAACAAAACAAATCAAGTTACTTCCCTGTATAAGTTTTCTTTGTATTAGAGGAAAAGACATAAGGGAAAAAGAAGCAAGTAATTTCCCTCTAACTTTTTCCACTCCTGTGGGTTACAGATACAAGAACAGTTAGAATTTATTCTTTGCTTTATGATTACAGTAATGGAATCCCCACCCTATCCCCATTACCGTAATGAAAATTTCAGCATCTTTGGGCAACCCTAACATTCCAATCACTTTTTCAGTTATGATTATTTTTGCTCTCTCCAGGGGAGCACACCTTGTATTGTATGCTCTCATTCTGTCACATAAAAAGAATTAACACATTCAGATTACAGCTCAATAAGCAAAAAACAACCATCTCCTTTCTTTTAGAATTTGCTTCACTTCTCCATTCAGAATACCACATGGAGGCCACCAAAAATGGCTCGCCCCTACTACAACCCAGCTGACAAATGATTCTCATTCTTCAGCACTACGACAATACTGGACAGCACCATATGGCTTCAGAGGTCTGCCAGATGATGAGTCTTAACAAGCCATGTGAAAGAAAATGCCTGTTCTTCCCTCATGTGTCCAGAAAAATTATTCTCACTCTCCCTTGCATAGGCACAGTTGTGGCAAATTTAATATTAGTGCCGATTCCTAGGCTTTTGTAATTTCAATTGTCAATTTCCATTTTCTAAAGTAACTTCAATCTATGGAGTAGCATGGATTTTTTCCCTGTAACAGTGTTCTTTTTTTGTATATTGTTTAGACCATTTAGAGGAACCACATGATCCTGTAAGAATAGATTCATATATTTTTTGTAGCTAAGTGCAGACTTTCATGTCCCTGGTGTTAAGGAGGCCATCATCCTAGCAATCTTGGAACAATGGGGTCCCAGTCTCCCCAAATAAATATTGGAAGCATTACTGACACTGAGAACCTTTATTAGCTTAGCTGCCATTGTTTATAGCCTTGCTACCATAGTGGAATTTTGGCACAGACACACTAGAAGAGTAGTTTTCAAACCAGGGGTCAGGACCCAATACTGGGTCTCAGAGCCTGAGGTGCTGGCTTGTGTCACCCCCTGCTGCCACCACTGAAAACTAGAATGCATTGCTCAAAAGATGTCATTTTTGGCTTGCAGGAATAAGTGATTTTTTTCAGCTGGGTCCCAAAAATAAAAGTTTGAAAACCACTGCACTAGATAATTCTAAAAGCTTCTTCTGGCCCTGGCTTCCATAAATTTGCATAGGTCTCTTCTCTAGGTGTAAATATTAAGACCAACAGCAGAGCAGTGGTACAGGCAAATGAAGCATTCCCCCTTTCACAGTTGCCAAGATTCGTGTCTGCTAGTTTAGCCATGATTTATATGTTTATTTTGGAATGTTACAACCTTTTCAGTCATTTCAAATAAAATTCATGTGTCTGGGTTGTCGGCACATGCTATAAACAACTTAAAAATTCTGCTGATCTATTCTGCTGTTTGTGTGTTTAACCTCATAGGCAGAGGCACAAATGTGGCTATCAAACAGTAAAGAGAAGTGGCAGAAACTGTGATCTTTTTGATTAATGAAGGTGCAGATCAGGTTCAGATATAGTAATAAAACTACTTTTTATTACAATTGTCCATCCCTGCTCTACCCTGTAGAAAGAGAAAATGATTCATAGCTTTTTCAGTTCAGCATGGATTTCTTGCATTAGCAGACTGATAGAGATAAAACAATAGTTTTAGCACAATAGAGACAGGACTGCACAGTGGTATGTGGTGTATATGAGATAATATATACTGTGGGGACATCCATTAACTGTCACATTGAAGGTGTTCAAGCACTTTCTCTGAATTCTATGATCTTCATATTGGGCTGTGATATATTTAATGAGAAAACAACCCAAAGGAAATCTGACTAGTTCCTGTTATGAGACAATACGTGCTGTCATATACTTCTCTCTTAAATGTATGCATTTGGCGTCCATTCAACACATTCTGTTATGATACACTAAAAAATTTATTAGACACCCAAGATGAAGTGCTGGAATTCAAACTAATTGCTGTCTACTTAAAGTGAAGTACCTAGACAGTAGGGACTGAAATCCATAAATGGTATTTTTCCCAAATAATGAGAACCAAGCTTAGCACTTTCTGGTAACATACCATTATGAGACACATGGAAAAACTATCTTAAAAACTAAAAAAGAATGAGAGATAAGACATTTATTTCACACAACTTGTATGAAAAAATGTAGACTGGACACAACACTGCTGATAACTAGCTAAAAAGATTTTATTAATGAGAGCAGAAAATAGTTACAAAGGAAAATGTAAAGGTACATCTAAGAAAATGTATGTCAATCTCTTCAGAATTTCCTCTAAAACTCTGGTTTTTTGGGGAAGGAAAACTAAATGGGTGTTTCTAGCTTATATCCTTAGAGTCAACCTAATTTCTAATCCTTTTTCTAGCAGTATCTCATCTCAATGGCATATATCTGTCCAAAAAAACAAGGAGTCATGTGGCACTTCAAGACTAATAGATTTATTTTTGCATGAGCTTTCATGGGAGAAAATCCCACTTTGTCAGATAAGCATCTGACGAAGTGGGATTTTCTCCCATGAAGGCTCATGCGAAAAATAAATTTGTTAATCTTAGGCTATGTCCACACATACATCATTATTTCGAAATAACCCATTTCGAAATGAGTTATTTTGAAATAAAGTCCTTATTTCAAAATAAGTCAGTTCGAACTAACAGTTTGTTAATTCAAATTAACAGTTTGTTAATTCGAATTAAGGGAAAGCCTGCTTTCAAAATAGCTGTTGTTTCAAAACGGTTATTTCGAAACAAGGCCATTTGGACGTGTTGTTTCGAAACAGTTGTTTTGAAACAATGGTGTTGTTTTGAAACAATGTGTCTGAATGCCATTGTTTTGAAACAATCATTTCGAAACAATGGCTATTTCGATTAGATGAAAGGTTTAATGGTTCGAAATAACGGCCGTTATTTCAAAACAATGGCTCCCATTGTTTCGATTTAACAGTGTGTCGTGTGAACATGCCACTTCTTATTTTGAAACAACCTCTGTTGTTTCGAAATACGAAGCCTGTGTGGACATACCCTTAAAGTTCCACATGACTCCTTGGCTTTTTTGCTGGACTAGACTAATATGGCTATCCCTTTGGAAATATATCTGTCAGCCACTCCAGGTTAGGGTGATCAGTCATCTTAGTTTTATAGGGAGAGTCCTGCTATAGTTTGGTTTTGTATTTTTTTTCCATCCCCCCCCCCCCCCGGTATAGGTGCCTATGACCTCTCATCCCATCCTGATTCTTCAGGCTTGCTATCTCGCCACCTGATACAGGTTGATCTTGTCACTGGGACACAAAAGATGAAATGTTGTCTCTCTGTTTAAATAAGCAGTTTTTCAAGATAAGAAACTAAAAGCAAAGTCCATTTATAAAATTATATTGTCCAGGACACCCTGGAAGCAAGACAACATGACACTTTAGTGAAAACCAATATAGGTGTTTTTACCAAAGCTTACAGTAAAGCATGTTTCTCATTACCACAGCATATTGTGCCAGATTTTGCAGCTCCTACTGATGCTTTTATTCCATGCACTACTAGCCTGGGGCATGGCTGGTGCCCAGCTTACTGGGCTCAAGCCCCAAGTCTCAGTGCCTGAGCCCCTGATTTGCTGATGGGCCATCCACAGCAGTGGCACGCTGATGTGGCTCGTGCCCCCAGTCTCAGTGCGCTGAGCCCCAGCGCTTTTCCCAGGCCAGTGGGATTTCTGCTGCTAGCTTCAAATCTAACATTTCATGTTTGAAGTGTTAGTCACTTAGAATTCCAATATCCTGGAAAACATTGATTCCCACTGCTGATACAGGATTTATTTATTTAACTTGACTGAGGTAATAGCAACACCATAGTGATGACTCACCAATCTTCCTCTCTGTTACCATTATGTCACTATCTACATTATAACTTTCAAACTGTTTGTAACCAGTTAGTGATGACACTGGTCATAAGTATGACTTGTGTAACCCATGTGCCTAAAAAGGTGCAATCTCTTTTAGGGATCCCTTATGGCTAGGTTATGTTGCTGGGAAGATTTTGCAGCCCAGAAACCAGAACTTTCTGGGGAGGGGGTGTGGGAGCACATTGAGCATGCTCCACAAGTTTTATTGTTGTGCTGGAGTTGCATGCCCATGAAGAAGCCTGAGAGGAGCTGCCTGGAAAGGAACAAACAGAGAGAGCCTCAGAGTCCATGTATTCAGGGACTGAGTGAAAGAAGCTGAGTGAGAGTGGACTGCAGAATGTTTTCTCCCTGCTTTGGACAATTTTGCAGGGGAGTTTTCTGCAGCAGAACTGAGAGGGGGGATGGCCAGTGACCTGGTTGTGTGGTGCTGGATACATAGGAGGAAGAAAGGACTACATGGCATTTGCCTGAAGATTCCTGCAGCTAGAGAGGATGAGGATTGCTCTTGTTCTGCATTCAAGCCTCAAAGACTTAAAAGACTACAATTGAGATAAGGGTGACTCCACCTGAACTTTGGGACTTCTGGGTTTCTTACTGTTTTGTTTAAATGTATTATGGTTTCTTAGGATAAGGCCTGTTTAGTTAGTTAATAAAGTTCATTGTTATGTTTATGCTGAGTAGTAGTTTAATGTGGGATGGGAACTCTGAGCAGTCTTCTCTGTGAGTCCTGAACAGACTGGATCCTGGCTCTCTCCAGCTGCTTTCTGCAGGGGTTTCTCTGTGAGGCACTGGAGAGGGGCAAGTAAATGCATTTGAGCCCACCCTAGCAGGGTACACTTGCATCCCCAAACTACATAGTTAATATTCATAGAGCCCTGCACGGATACAAATAAGTGGATCCATATCTGACCTGCATCCACAAGTAATGGTCCGTGGACATCCGTGTTGTATCCGTGGATGCGGATATAAGGCGGATATCCGCGGTTTTGCAAGGCTCTAAATATTCAGTTAGCAGCCATGGGAGACTACATTTGCTTTCAACAGAGGCCTAGTCTAGAAGCTGGTTATATTCCTTTAAAGCATTTTGTAAAGTATAGATGAGATGCTCTGATTCAGAGGTGTCAAACTCATTTTCTGTGGCAGACCAGATTTGACTTAAATGTACTTCAAGTGGGCCGTAAATACCATAACTCAAAATACTATTGCCCAAGATTCTTGAGGCATTGTGGAACACTGTGTATTGCAAGACTCTGCACCATGACACTGCAAGACATCTCTCTGTTTTAGGGAGACACTATGGCTTCACCGAATACAGTCCCAGGCTGGATGGAAAGGGTTTGTGGGCTATATCTGGCCCATGGGATATATGTTTGACACTTCAGTTAGCTGCATCTGTGTAATCAGTCTGGGTCATTTTCCTTCCTCACAGATTTCCGAACTGGCTAAAATCCTAAAATAAATTGACCAACTATCAGCTGCTACATGCATGTCCTCCAGGTACTTTATCCTCTGCAAAGACAGGAAGGTATAGCTATCCAGATTTTCCCAGGTCTAAGAAGCATAGTAAGCGTAAATGTATAAAAATATGTAACAAATGGCTGTGTTTTCAAACAAACATCAGTGTAAATGTAACCCATGTGCCTAAATAGGTGCAATCTCTTTTAGGGACCCTTATGGCAGGGTTACGTTGCTGGGCAGATTTTGCAGCCCAGAAACCAGAAACTTCTGGTAACAGGGTGTGGGAGCACACTGAGCATGCTCCACAAGTTTTATTGTTTTGCTGGAGTTACATGCCCAGGGAGAAGCCTGAGAAGAGAAGCCTGGAGAGGAGCAACAGAGAGCTGCAGAGGACATTGGCTAAGGGACTCAGTGAAAGGAGCTGAGCAGGAGTGAACTGCAGGATGTTTTCTCCCAGCTTTCGACTGTTTTGCAGGGGGGTTGTCTGCAGTGGAACTGAGAGCTGGATGGCCAGTGACCTGATTGCGTGGTGCTGGCTGCACAGGAGGAGGAAAGGACTGCATGGCATCTGCCTGAAGATTCCTGCAGCTAGAGAGGATGAGGATTGCTTTTGTTCTGCATTCAAGCCCCAAGGACTTAAAAGACTGCAACTGAGATAAGGGTGACTCCACCTGAACTTTGGGACTCTTGGGTTTCTTACTGTTTTGTTTAAAAGTATTATGGTTCCTTAGGATAAGGTGTGTTTAGTTAGTTAATAAAGTTCATTGTTACGTTTCTGTTGAGTAATAGTTTAATGTGGGATGGAAACTCTGAGCAGTCTTCGCTGTGAGTCCTTTTGACAACTGGATCCTGGCTCTCCAGTTGCTTTCATCAGGGGTTTTCTCTGTGAGGCACTGGAGAGGGGCAATTGAATGAATCTGAGCCCACCCTAGCAGGTTACATAAACACAACTATGATTGTAATTGGGTCGGACAGTAGAGCTAAGAACTGGATAAAAAAAAAAACATGGCAGCATTTATGTTGCACTATGCTTTCAGGATTCTAGTAATTTTATAATATTTCTTTAATTGGTCTTCTGTCTGAAACTCAGTCTTGATGGCATGAATAGGGGAACTGTGGAGAAAATTTCAAAAAAAGATTTCACCAAAATAATTCAATGAATTGTGACTCTTCTCTAGTCATGAAAAGACAATATAATCTGTAGCATTAGGTCATAAGCAAAAGGCAGTTGTCTCAACATGCCCTTAGACTATAGAAATGTTAGATGGCACTCCTATAACAATGATAGACCAAAGCAGCATTTTTTTTTTGTTCATCCCAAGTGATACTTTCACAGTATTGTATATCTCCAACTGTTTAACAGAAGAATGATTACTCACTTCTCCCTTAATCCAAAATTCTCTGGAGTAGCATATCTTCAACACCTCCAGTAATTAAGCTTGGGTTTTTGTATCACTTCTAAGATGCACTACTGTTTCTTAAATATTTAGAAGAAACAGCTAATTCAATTGACATCCATTCAGAACAACAAGCAACTTGGTCCCAGTGTATCTATCAGGTTAGAATTTAATTTTTTTTAAAAATAGCCTTGGAAATGAGATAAAGTATGAACCATGCCAGTCATCTTTCTGAGCATATACCTACCATATTGTTGAAATATACCCTTCTTATTTCCTGGCTATGATTTTAACAATGATAGTGTGTTCTATCTAAACTGATCAGATAGAGTAACAAGAAGCTGAGAAAAAATGCCAGAGCATTTTGTCTCACACAGCATGCTTCAATGACACCACACACTGAAACTGTTTCCTGAGGGGCGTTAAAGCAACTGGATGGAGAGAGTTACAACTGCTTTGATCGATTTAGGATGCTCTGCTTAAGTACTGCATGTTAGACACCCTTCACTCTCTAAAGTACTGCTTGCACTCAGAGGGTGATTAAATAAATTGGTGTGACTTTCTTTGCACCTACCGGAGCTGATTCTGAAAGCCTGTGAAATACCTCTTCTAATGTTACTCAAGAGGGAAGAGTCACATAGCTTACAAAGAGCAATGGCTGTAATCAGGTCTGTTGTTTGTCTCATGAAAATAAAAATCATGTTTCGCTAATGAAGATGCTTCAGAATGATCTTTTGGTGATTGGGAGCCTATTGTCAATAATAGAGCTCATCCCTTGGCATTATTATAAGGACAAATAAACCTGTGCTTTTTCTCTAATGAGACTGCATTCTGGTGGGCTACCAAGAAACCATTTATTTCAGATAATCGTGGAAATTAGAGAATCTACTGATATTTAATTGTGAATATGTTTCACTTATTTATTTTGCCTTATAATTCTAACTTTTTATAGTGTTTAGAAGAAATGTTTATTTGCTTTTAAGTGCAATATTAGCACAGATTTAGGATTCAAACCTGCAGCTGCAGGTAAAGCCATCACTGGCCTCAATATGAACAAGATTGCACCCAGCAGACTGCTAAATTAACATCATAAAGAACATACAAGTAGGACAAGCCACTCTCACCCCAACTAGCTGAAGGCACACAAAGCAAAACTAAAAACAAGCTAAATTTGGCTCCACACAAACTTTCAGAGAATAATATTTTGAAAAAGACTAGGATTTTTCAGTGACAGTGTTGTATGGTTTATATGCTTTAATAAACTATTATGCAACTGGAATTTCTATGTTCATTCTTTTGCTGAAGCTGTACATATAATATGCAAATAAACCTCATTCTCCTCACATATGCACAGTCTGATTATCAAAATGCTCTTTTGCAACAGTTGAATGGAATATTTTTTGGAGTACTTCTCTGTGGATTAAGAAGCCTAGCTTTGCCATCCAGATTGGAAACTTTGATTTGAGACAAGTTCCAAAAAGGGTAGCTGTGTTAGTCTAGCTCAGCAAAACAAACAAGGAGTCCTATGGCACTTTTAATTTTTTTTTTTCATGAGCTTTCATGGCAAAGTCCCATTTTGTCAAATCCCAGAGAGCAAAAAAGCTCATGAAAAAGGAAGTAGTGATTGTTATAAAAGTCTAGTGTTTTAGAGCATCATCAGGTTCGGGTGCAATCTTAATTCTCCCCACCCACTTGTGCCTTTGCATTCCAATATAGAATTTAACTACATGATTTTACACTGTTTCTTCTCACCCAAACTGGCTCACAGTCCCATTCTCTCTGTTCAGTCCAATTCTTGTCCCACCTCTATTCCATTGCAGATGTTTCTTCCAGCTCTTCTCACTGTTTTCTTGTCTATCTTCTTGTCTAGCCAGTACCCCAGCCACTTATCTAATTTTGTTTTTCCCCTCTCGAGCCAACTTGCTCCCACACCATTTCCTTCCTCAACCAAACAGTCCTATTTTCTTTGTTCCCTGTTTCCTTCTCAAGCATGCTGTTATGGGGGTTGGGGAGAGAATTGAGAGGAGGAAAAAAAATCCTTTGAAGAGGTTACCGAAGCAAATTAGAAGATTAGTGAAAGGTCCCCTTCTTGTGTGTGTGTGTGTGTGTGTGTGTGTGTGTGTGTGTGTGTGTGTGTG
>ML681996.1:21870962-21895868 GCA_007922195.1 Podocnemis expansa
CGGCGGGGTCTGGGGGCAGCTCTGGCGGGGGGGGGCTGAGCCACCCCACAGCGGCTCACCCCCTGCTGGTGCCTGCAGCCCCCTTTCTGGGGCTGCAGGGTGAGCCAGCAGCGGCTCACCCCCAGGGGTAACGAAATAGCATGTTCACACAGTGAACTTGTTATTTCGTTTCCCGCTTTTTTTCTTATTTCGAATTAACATTTTGTTAATTCGAAATAAGATATTTGGAAATAAGGTGTTGTTTCGAAAGAAGTTGTTTCGACACAACTTGTTTCGAAATAACCTTGTGCGTGTGAACACAGCCCTTGTTTGTTTTAAAGTAGTTAGAGAAATGCAAAACAAATCTGGAAGTGAATATTAAGTGAAATATCATGGCCTAGATATCAGAAGCCATTTTCACATGCTACAAACTGAATCACAATTATTTTCAATGTCAGTAAGATTATAGATGCTGTATATTTAGTAGTAGAATATTTCAACCCTTGTTTTTGGTCATACTCTTCCTCGTCCAAAGCTGCCACACACTCAGCAGATCAACCACTTGATGATTTTCCCTGAACTGGGAATCATTATATGACACAGAGCTACCATAGTATCTCCTATGTCACTTCCTTTCCATTAACTAATGCAAAGAGCATAAACTGTTAGATGAAAATTGGAGTCACTGGGTATAAACTAGAAACCCTAGCTGACTCCACAATCAGGAGAATGTGAAGGTAACACAAAGCTACTTACATATCCCTCCACATTCTAAAGTAAAGGAGAGCTCAATCAGTGAAAGCAATTTGAATCACAATTATTGTTACACTTACAAGTATTCATGGTACTCCACAGGCAAACAACTGTCTTTCCCTAAGCAGATTTATAATATAGGTAGTATGTATAAGGCACAGATGGGCAGACGTTTAGAAGGAAACTATGGTGTGCATAGTTCAACTGGAAATATCTTCTTTTCAAATGGTACATGACTTATTCTTTTTGAAAACATATATTGTTCATTCCTGTTGAATTAGCATTGGAATGGGTATCAGCACTGAACATAAAATAATAAATGATTAGCAGCTCTTCCTGCTTGACTCTATTATTGCTGCACTGCTGCTACCTGATTGGTACAACAACAGTGACAGCAGCCTTTGTTAATTGCTTCATTACCAAATAAACTAAGAGTAGCTGTTTTTGTTTGTGTGACTTTTTTCACCCCAGTCCAGTACATGGTGCATTGTGAAGAAGGTTTCCCCTTTCCCTTTGGCTCAGAGCACATAGATCAGGGCAAGTTAAACTTCTGGTGACACAGAGCAGGAAAAAAAAAGTGATGTCCAAAAGATCCAGTGACTGAGTAAAATGGAACAGTATGAGAGAAAAAGAAATAATTATTCTTGAAAGAAAGTTCAGTATTTAGTAGCATTGACTTCTGACTTCTGCAAATGAAAGGCTTGTGCAGAACAGTTCTTAATTTCTGCCAGAGCTAAGCCCTGGCACCTGTAGGCTTGTGGCATCAGTTATGAACATAAAAAAATTATTTGAGCTGCAGCACCTAATTGCTTGAGCCCTAGCACCTCTTTCATTACAAATTAAGCACTGGTGCAGAAGCCTGGAAACAGGAACTGTTAAAGCTAATCTGGTGCTAAGTATGCAGATAAGAGTTACACCTGATCATCTCAAAAAGAATATTGTCTGTACCAAATAAGATACTTCCTTTCAATCCCAGGGATAAAGGAAGGGCATAGTGATTCATTCACACTTGGTCATACTTTAGATAAAATAGGCACAGCCTTTCAAAAAGAAAGTCTACACAGAGCAAAATCCCTGGCAGTGAGAGAGCAGTGTGTGGTTTAAAAATCAGGAGTATTCAACTTACTAGGTGCATATGTCTTTGCATGATTGGAGCCTTTAGTTCTCACCTTTTAAGTTTTGTAATTAACATGACGACATGAGGTAAGAGAAGATGAACAAAGTAGTTCATGACTCATGCAGTCTACATTATTGAAAAAGACGACACTTCACCAGATTACACTTGGTTTGTGGTTTCAAGGTTATCTTTAAAATGGTGAAGGGTAGACACAATTTAAAGTCAATCTGAGATTCTGGGTCCCAATTCTGCACAAAGGTGTAGGCAAGTGGTGAAACTTACTATAAATTTCAAACCTGTGAACTACATACTGTTCTGCTTACACGGAATATCCCCTTTCACCCATTGGTTGCTGATATTACAGTATAATATGACTTGAGTGGAGGATAAAGTGGGGTTTCTTACTTCCTGTTTTAGGAGTAATTTTTAAAGCTTCCTTCTCCTTCCACAATTTTACAATTTTATAAATTTAATCTTTTTATCAGGAAAGAAAAAACAAAAACAAAAAAAACCTGTCATACAATTAATTGTATGCTTTTCAAATAAATTATATTTTGCTTGTTTGTTTTTAATACTCATATCTTTTAAAACAATTTCCATTTGTTAAAGTCTTGAAATATCTTCTAGGCCAGCAGAGTTTGAGAATGTTTCCAAGTCACTTATTGACAGTTACATGTTCTCTGATACTGAATTTCTGTCTGCATTTCCCCTTTTAACACACTCATCCAAATTTGGCATCTCTTCTGTCCCTCCACACAATCAGGTTCAAAAGCTCATACTCTGCAGCTATTAGAATTTGAACAACTTACTTCTATCTTTTCATTCTCAATTAATTTTCAATCTCAGCTGTAAACCTATATTTCTTGATCTGCCCATGTCTCTGAATTCCTCTCCCCTGCTGCTATTGTTTGCTTTGCAGTTTTATAATTTCACTAAGCAAAGCACATTGTATGCAATGTATAATTTGTATTAAAGGTGCTATAAAGACTAACTTTGTACTTTAAGAGCTTAATGCAAATCACTTTGTGCATTGCTTTATTTCACAGGGCACTACATTTGTCCCATGCCATCAGTTTTCTGCAATTATATGGCACTTGCTTTATAAAGAAAAAATACAAATATGTTTTTGCAGATTAAATCGATCATTGTGTTTGAATCGGGGTAGTGGAAAACTAACTTATTCCTGTGAAAAATACATGCTATTTGGATTATGCTTTTTTTTTTTTAAAGAAGTGATGACTTCTTGATTTATATGGGCCTAATGTCTCAGCTATGATGAGGGGAAAGTCAGGACAGTTAAGGGGAAAAGACTGCTTTTGTGTTTATTAATTACATGCTAGTCTGATCTTCCTCTTTTTTTATAGCAGCTGCTATCAGGTTGAAGAAGTCCATATGGTAGCTAGGGATTAAGAAGAGATTAAGTCCTGGCCATGTTCCTTTTCTTCCATCATGCCTCCTAGATGGTATCTGGGTAGAGGTGCACGTGCTATACTGCCTTTATACCAACAGAAAATCTCCCCGCAGTAGAAAAATCCCTCTGTGGCAGGTTTTTCCAGGTTTATAGAATCACTGAAGATTAGGTTTGGAAGGGACTTCAGGATGTCATCAAGCCCAGCCCACCACTCAAAGGAGGAGCAACCCTCAAAAAACCTTTCCAGTCAGGCCTTTGTCAAGCCACACCATAAAAATTGCTAAGGATGGAGATTCCACTACCTCCGTAGGGTAACCTGTTTCATTGCTTCAGCACCCTGATAGTGTGTGTGGGGGAAAACTAATATCCAACCTAGACCTCCCACACTGTATCTTTAGACAAATGCTTCTAGTTCTGTCATTGTCACTAAGAACAGCCTAACTCCATCTCCCCCAGAAGACCCCTTCAGGTAGTTAAAGGATGCTATCAAATCCCCCCTCCCTTCTTCTCTTTTTGCAGATTAAACAGGCCTGATTCCCCAGCCTTTTCTTGTAAGTCACGTGCCCCAACCCCCTAAACATTTCTGTAGCCTTCTGCTGGATTCTTTTTAATTTATCCACATCCTTTCAGTAATGGGAACCCCAAAAGTGGTTAACCATCTTGGCAATAAGGGCCGTTGATTCATATCCAGCTTCTTATACACTATTATGTCCACTGTCCATCCTCGCATCCTATTCTGCAGAACTGCTGCCCAGCCATTTGGTCCACAGTCTGCAGCAGTGCATGACATTCTTCCAACCGAAGCGCAGGACTCTGCAGTTTTTCTTGTTGAATAGTATTGATTTTCTTTTTGGTACAATTCTCCAATTTTTCTAGGTCACTGTCATCCTATAATTATCTTTCAAAGTATTTAATGGTCTCCCCACATCTTAGTGCACCTGCAAACTTGCTGTGGGTGCAGTCCACCCCATCTTCCAGATCATTAATGAAGATGCTGAACAAAACTGACCCCCTCACCAAGATCTGGGGCTGTCTGCTTGTTGCTAGCTGCCAGCTAGACAGGCCTATTGATCACTACCCCTAGAAACTAGTGATCTAGCCAGCTTTCTATCCATCTTGTAGTCCATTCATCCAACCCATACTTCTTTAACTTGCTAGGAATACTGTGGAACACATATCAAAAGCTTTATTAAAGTCAATATATATCATGTTCACTGCTTTTCCCACATCCACAGAGCCAGTCATCTCATCAGAGAAGGCAATCAGGTTGGTTAGGCATGACTTTCCCTTGGTAAATTGATGGTGATGGTTTCTCATCACCATTCTTTCTTAAAAGTTCCTTAAAATGGATTCCTTGAGGACCTGCTCCTTGATTTTTCCAAAGAATGAAGTGAGACCACACAAAAGATAAAATTCTGTGGTGACCTGGAGGACTACTTTTGCCATCTAAGACTCAAAGAATTTTTCTATAATACCAATGATCAATACAGTGATGCACAGGTATCTTCCTCCAAACATCGCAAGAAGAAATATTATTCATGGATTCCTCCAGAAGGTCAGAGCAACACACCAGACTTCTACACTGATTGTTTCCGCCACTGTGCAAAGGCTGAAATCATGGACAAACAACATCCCTTACACCATAATCTCAGCCATACAGAATGCAATGCCATCCACAGCCTCAGAAACAACTCTGACATTATTATTAAGGAGGCTAACAAAGGAGGTGCAGTTGTCATCATGGATAAAGTGGATTATGACCAGAAGGCTTATAAACAACTCTCCAGCACAACATTCTACAAACCTCTTTTCTCTGACCCCACTGAAGAATACCATAAGGAATTACAACACCTACTCAAGAAACTACCTAAGGCAACACAGGAACAAATAAAGACAAACCACCAGAACCCCAACCAGGAATATTATATCTACTACCTAAAATCCATAAAAGGGGAAATCCTAGATGCCCCATCATCTCAGCCATTGGCACTCTTACAGCAGGGTTATCTGGCTATGTGGACTCCCTCCTCAGACCCCATGTTATGAACATCCCTAGCTATTTTTGAGATACCATGGATTTCCTGAGGAAAATCCAATCCATCAGTGAGCTTCCTGAAGACACGATCCTGGCCACTATGGATGTAGACGTTCTTTACACCAACATCCCACACAAGGATGGATTACAAGCTATTAGAATAACCATCCCAGATGATGCCACAGCACAGCTTGTGACTGAACTTTGTGACTTTGTGCTCTCCCACAACCATTTCAGATTTGAGGACAATTTATACCTCCAAGTCAGTGCCACTACTATGGGTACCTGCATGGCCCCACAATATGCCAACATTTTTATGGGCGACTTAGAACTATGTTTACTCAAGTCTCATTCCAAAGAACCTGTCCTCCGCTTACGCTACATTGATGACATCTTCATCATCTGGACCCATGGCAGGGATGCTCTTGAAGATTTCCACAGAGATTTCAACAATTTCTCCTTCACAATTAAATTGAGCCCGAAACACTTCACACAGGAGATCCACTTTCTGGACACTACAGTACAAACTAGGGATAGACACATCAACACCACTCTATATCGAAAACCTGCTGATCAGTATAGTTATCTACATCCCGTGATCTTCCATGTTAAACACACCACACAATCCATTGTCTACAGCCCTAAGATATAATCACATTTGCTCTGATCCCTCAGACAGAGACAGACATCTTTAGGATCTCTATCAAGCTTTCTTAAAACTAAGGTACCCACCTGGAGAAGTAAAGAAACAGATTGACAGGGCCAGATGGGTACTCCTCAGTCAACTACTACAGGAAAGGCCCAAAAAAGAAAACAAAAGAACGCCACTGGTCATCACATACAACCCTCAAGTCAGACCTCTACAACAGATCATTAAGGACCTCCAAACTATTTTAAAATATGACCCCCCCACTCTCTCTAGCCTTGGGAGACAGGCCTCTCCTTGCCTACAGACAGCCCCTGAACCTTAAACAGATATTCACCAGCAACTACAGACCTAAGAACAGAAACATTAAAACAGGCATGCGTCCCTGCAACAAATCACGCAGCCAACTTTGTTCATACGTGTGCACAAAAGACACCATCATAGGACCTAATTAAGCCAGCTAATCCATCAAAGGGTCATTCACTTGCTCATCCACTAATGTGATTGATTCCATGATGTGCCGGAGATGTCCCCACACCTTACACATTGGACAAACAGGACAGTTCCTATGCAGAAGAATAAATGGGCAGAAAACCGACATCAGAAATCACTGCACCAAAAAAAAAAAAAAAAAAGTTGCTGAGCACTTCCATCTTCCTAATTACTTCATTGATGATTTGTTAATGATGGTCCTCAAGAAAATCAAATAAAGTCAAATAATATGCAAATTAGATTGTGTGAAAGTAGGGCTGAATCATGACTATGGATTCTTTTCACATTATAACAGGTAATTTGACTTCACCCTCCCTCTGGGTGCTGTTCCCTGGAGTTTGAATCCTTACAAATGCTCTGATTTGCTGTTGCAGTATGACCTGATCGCATGTCTTACACTCCCCTGCATTTATTCTCATCCATTTCTGTAAGCTCCGACTGTTCAAAGCATCTGAAGAAGTGGGATTTTCTCCCACAAAAGCTCATGTGATAAATAAATCTGTTAGTCTTTAGGTGCTAACAAGACTCCTTGCTTTTTTTTTGCTTTTCTAGACTAACACGGTTGCCCCTTTGGAACTTGTAATTAACTGGTTCCTCCTTTGTCCCATCTTTTGAAGATGGAAATTATATTTGCCTTTTTTCCAACCATCCAGTACTTCCTGCATTCTCCATGAGTTTACAAGGACAATGGGTAATGACTCTGCAATCACTTTAGTCAACTCCTTTGGATGTACTGCATCTGATCTGATGGACTTGTGTATGTACAGCCTTTCTAAATGGTCCTGATCATGTTCTTTCATCACTGAGGATGGCTCACCTCCTCCCACTTGGGATCTGACCTTGGCTGGTGAGACAGAGGTGAAAAAATCATTGAATACTTCAGCTTTTTCTACATCATCACTACGTTGCCTCTCCCATTCTGTTAGGTGTCCACGCCTTCCCTGACCTTCTCCATGTTACCAAAATAGCTGTAGAAACCATTCTTGTTATCCTTCATGTTCCTTGCTAGTTGCAATTCCTGTTGTGCTTTGGCCTTCCTGATTTCATTCCTACACCCTTAAGCAGTATTTTTAAACTCCTTCCTAATCATCTGACAAAGCTTCCACTTCTTGTAAGCTTCCTTTTTGTGTTTAAGTTCACTAAAGACTTCTTTGTTAAGCCAAGCCGGTTGTGTGCCAGATTTGCTATTCTTTCTGCAAAGTGGGATGATTTGTTCCTATGACACCAGTGTTTTCTTTAAAAACAGCAGTTCTCATAGATTCCTTTCTCCATCATATTAGCCTCCAAGAAGACCCTGCACATCAGCTCCCTGAGTGAGTTAAAGTCCACTTTTCTGATTTTCAGGTTCTGTATATTTTTGTTCTTCTTTCCTCCTTTTCTCAGGATCCCAAACTTGACCATCTTATGGTCACTACTGCTCAGGTTAGAACCCAGTTCTACATCCCTTACAAATTCTTCCCCGTTTGTGAATAGCTGGTCATGAGAAGCATGGCCTCTAACAGGTTCTTTCAGCACTTGCACCAGGAAGTTGTCCTCAACAATCTCCAAAAACTTCCTGGGATTGTCTGTGCTCTGCTGCATTGCTCTCCCAGCAGATGCCAAGGGGTTGTAAGTCCCCCATGAGAAACATGTCCTGTGATCTGGGAGCTTTCACTAGTTGCCTGAATAAAGACTCATCTACCTCATCCTTCTGATCTGGTGGGCTATGTCTATAGTAGGAAAAGTTAGTCTGAATTTGTTAATTTGAACAAATAAGTTCAAGTCTAGTTTGAACTAAATAATAATGTGGATTCAAATTAGTTGGTTCAAATTAGTCCACTTTGTTAATGCAAACTAACTGCTCTTAGGTAGGTCTTATTAAGTTCAAACTAACAGTTAATCATTATCTACATCTCCCTTAGTTCAAACTGATGATCAAACTAAGGGCTTTGTTTGAACTAACTGGCAGGTCTTATTAGTTCAAACTAAGCTTCCATTAGTTTGAATTAAGGAATTCCTTAGTTTGAATTAATGAAAGCCTAGTGTAGACAGGTATTAAGTTATTTTGAATTAAGTCTCCTTAATTTGAACTAACTTGCAAATGTATATGCACCTGCGGTCTATCACAGATGAACACCATGACTTCATCCTTGTTGCTTTCACCTCTAAACTTAAGCCAGAGACTCTCAGCAGGCTTTTCTCCAGTTTCATACTGAAGCTCTGAGCAGTCACTTTGCTCTTGTATTTACTGTGCAGCTCCTCTACCTTTGCTCGCTCTCCTGCCCTTCCTGAACAGTTTATACCCATTCACGGCAGTGCTCCAGTTGTGTGAGTTAGCCCACCAAATTTTACTTATTCCAATTACCTCATAGTTCTCTGACTGTGCCAGAACTACCATTTCTTCCTGCTTGTTTCCCGGGTTCCTTGTGTTTGTGTACAGGCACCTAAGATAATTAGGTGATTAAACTGCTTTCTCAGTACAAATTAGGATGTCACCCCTGTTATATCCTCCTCCATGCACTTCTTCCTGGTATTCCATTTGTCCACTTATCTTTGGGTTATGGCTGCCTTATGCCTGTGGTATTTGATCTCAGACACAGCCTTTCAAAGAATATGTTTCTTTCTTTGACTAATTCTTTTCCATTAAGTTATTCTTAATATTTTATTGAGATGACCATGCTCTTCCTGTGTAATATATGTGCTGTAGATTCACAATAAAACTTGAAACAGGGGATTGTGTTACCCCCCTTTAGAGCAATGTGTCTGAAGCTCATGTGGCACAGTGGAAAGCATACAAAGAAATATCTGAAAGGATTTAAATGACTGCTGAACATCCATGCATTTGAAATTAGGCAGATGCAAAAAGAATCTAAGTCACGTCAATCACATAGCGTGAAGTAATGGGATTATGCAGCAAATGTGGTGAATACTGCTTCGTTGGCAACACTTTACAGCACAGTGTGAAACATTGTGCCTTAAATTGATTCACTTTATTAGAAAAGTGATCTTATCTTTAAAAAAAATGATTACTTAGCCAAATAGTAATCCACTTACAGAACAGATCTACACAGAGAAAGAATGTGGTGTATTTTTCAAGAGCATAATCTATATTGTATTACTATGTCTGCTTTCTGGTCACAAATTAGATAGATAGATAGATAGATCGATCAATCAACAGACAGACAGACACACGCACACACATACCACAGATTCCCTTGGAGCTTTCTAGTTCTACTAAAAAGTTAAATTCCTACCCAAGAGGATATTTCAATCTATTTCTGACATAACAAAAGAGGGAATAACAGCAAATTCTAGACAGTGCATTATGACTATGTTTACATTCCTACACAAGGGAATAAAAGTTCCTTTTCATTCATATGCAGGCTACACAGACTTTGGGTTGAGGTACATATAAGTAGAGAGAGCTATACTTCCTATAACACCCTCCACAGAAGAAGTCAGAAGAGTGTGGAAACATAGTGTGATGATCTAGTCACTAAAGGAGAACTCAGGAGACCTGCTTCAACTTCACTAGCCCTAGCTTTACTGTGGTTAAGTCACTCAGTCTATCCTGCCACTCAGTTACCCACCTCTAAATGGATCTAACACCCTTACAGAGGTGTTAAAAATTGTAAGGTTCTCAGATACTCATTATGAGGGCCAATTTAGTACACAGCTAAATGAATGGACCACACTTGGTTTGAAGTAGTAGGGATCTAGGGGTATGGAGGCCCAAATGAGTATGTGTAATCTAGATAAGAAATACAAAGTGTTTAAAGTTGATTTAAGAGGCATATAGCCATTTCTGGAAGTCAAGAAGATGAGGGCAGAGTGACAAAGAAGATTATTTTAGCTACAGTACATTGGATAGACTCAATATGTGTAACATGGGAACTGGGAGGTGGGGAAGGAGAGAAAAAAGAAGGTTGTAGCTGTCAAAGTTAAAGGAGAACTGGACAAGGGAGGAGAGCGGCAACAACAAGGAGATATTATAGGGGAAGAAATGGCAAGATTTAGTAACAGCGTGGCTGTGGTAGGAAAAAGACATTATAAAGACCTTAAGGCTATGCTCACACACAGAAGGCTTGTTTTGAAACAAGACATTTCAAAACAAGCTGTTTCGAAATAAAGGGTTGTTTCAAAACACCTTATTTCGAAAGACAAAAAAAGTGTCTTCGAAATAAGGGAGAAAAATAGCATGTCCACAGTGTGGACATACTATTTAGCTTGGGGAGGGGACCGCAGGCACCTGCGGGGTGAAGCGCAGCCCAGTGCCTCACCCCGTCGTCTTTAAAGCCTCGGCTGCCCCAAACCCCGCCACTGGGTCAGGGGCGTGTGGCTCAGCCCACCGCTGCAGGGGCTGGGGTGAGCGCGCCCCAGGATTCCCTAGTGCCATGTTCGTGCTGCGCTCACCCCAGCCCCTGCAGCGGCGGGCTGAGCCAGGCGCCCCCGACCCCGCAGCAGGGTTTGGGGGAAGCCCGGGTGGTGGGGTGACCTGCCCTGCAGTGGCTCAACCCCTGCCAGGGCTTGCACCCCCTTTCTGGGGCTGAGGGGCAGCCCTCAGCACCCTGGCCAGGGTGCTGAGGGTTCCCTGGCCAGAGTGCTGAGAGTCAAATGTTGTTTCAGAACACTTTGTTCCAAAACAACATGTCTCGACAGGATTGTTTTGAAACAACTCCTTTCGAAACAACGTTGTTTCTAAAGGGTATGAGGTTTAAGTTGTTTCAAAACACCACCGTTGTTTTGAAATAAGAATGCTGTGTGAACACACCCTAAATGTCTGAGCCTTGGGTGAAGGGTTGAATTGTTCATTGTGATGGGAAGGAAGGTAGAGGAGTTTGGGCAATGATTTCATTCAGCAGGAGTTATCTGAGAAAAGACCATAGAGATCATGTATGTGGAACTGAATGAGGAGAGATGTCCCAAAAATATCATTAGGTAACTCATTTGATAAGCTTACCATTTTATCTCCTTACGTAGATGGACAAGACAAGCAGTAGGGCTCAACTACAGTGAGGGAGATAAAGCAAAACAGTTTGCTGAAAGTTATAATGAGCTTCAAAAGCTTTTAGCAGATCTGTGCTCAGTTTTAAAAGAAGCTGAGTAGTCAAGTCATTTGTCCATAGAACTAAACTGGGGTACTTTATGATTTTGAATAGTAACCATAGGAAATTCAGTGGTGTTGGATGATTTCTACCAAAGACAGGGAACATGTTGCACTTTTGGCCCAGTTTTGCTTTTAGTTCTTAGATTCAAATCTAAAAAAACAAGCAAGACTGAGTTAACCATTACAGATGTCTCTCATCGATATTCTGAAGCTGTTTTTAATTTAATCAAATATATAGATAATTTAGCATATTAGGACTGCCTTCCCTATATTTTTAGCAATACTACTGACTTATGACCTGTAACTTTCTTAAAATTATTAAGATCTTGAAAGTATCTTGTGAATTTCTTGCATGCCAGTACATTCAACAAGATTATCTATCTATCTATCTATCTATCTATCTATCTATCTATCTATCTATTGAGATAGATTTTCTATTTGGGTGTAGCTGATTCTGGCATCATGAAAGCCATCTGGAATAATATGCAACAGGCTTCTCTGTCTAATAACAACCCATAAAATGGATGCTGGTATCTGCTGAAATGGTGATATACTAGTGGTAAATACAATAAATCCTTTACATCTTCATATTCTTGTGCTTGGTCCCATTCAGAATTTCTTAAAATAATTTTAGAAAGAGCTTGACCTTTTTGTGTAGACAGGTCAAGTATGAATTTGCTCCAGATTTTCTTGATTCCCTGAAGGATCTCACAGAAGAACAAAAGGGAAGTGCATGTGGTTCATGATAAAAATCTTTAGTGAGATCTGAGATAGCAATCTGATGTTCTGCAGTACTATTTATGGTAACCAATCTCCATAATTTGATAAATTGTTAGGTTAATCCTTTTCACTAAATTATGCAAAGAGTTAAATAAACCAATAATTTAGAGGTGCTGCCATGCCCACCTTTCCCTAAGACTAAGTCAGTAAATCCAATATTATTTTAGATTATTAATTATCTTTGTGAACTCTTTGGTTTAGGGTGGGTGGGGGAAAGGAAATGTGAAGAAGGAGAATATTTCCATTTCCCATTACAAGTTAAGCAACCCCAAAAGATTTGACTGCTTCCAGCTAGCAAATAAATAATCATCAGGGACCTTGGCATATGATCTGAAATATGTTCACAGCACAGTTCCACTGAATTCTTTGTTTGATTGTTATGTAGATATTAATTTCCAATTCACTTTTTTTTTAATTTTGTCTCAAGGAATAAATATCACTAGCTTGACACTGGAGAAACAAAGATGACAATTCTGAACTCTAACAAAAAGAAACTTAACAACAGCACAAAAATAACCCATTTGCAGTGGAACTCTGGAACATATACTTTGAAGGGGAAAAAGACAACAATGACATATATAAAACCAAATCTCTTTTCAATCCATGGAAGCAGAATTTATGATAGTTAATAACACCATAAAAAAAGCATCAGAGAACCTTTGAAGTGCTTATGCTTCTAATTTAATGAAGACACACAATTACATTCTCTTTTCTTTACAAGCCCTTTCTAACATTACAGTTCTGCCACTTCTAATATTTAATTCAGATGTTTGTGCTAGAAATATCACAGAATTCACCTTCAATTGTCTGTCCTCTTTCTACCCTTCAGATGAATGCAATCCCTGCAGTTATGAGTTATTTCCAGGGATTTCTCATTAAAAAAAAAAAAATCCTCTTCAGATGAAAAAAAGACTTGTTGTTTGGTAATTTCATCTGAAAAGTTTTGTAATTGTAAAAAAAAATCAACTTTTAAAAACTATTACAGAGGTAAGCAAGGAAGGTGACACTATAACTCTGCCCATTGTAGTCTGTGAATTTGCATTGAAATCACATCACCCAAAGAACTGACCTTTCCCATTGACTTCACGCAAGAACCATCAGGCCATAAATGAATGTTATTATTATAACAGTGAGATTAAAGTCATGACTAGAGACCACAACTGAAACCACATACCCAGAACAGTCAAAACTGTAAGTATATATTTAAATATCCCAAAGAATTTAAAACCTGGGTAGATGAGAGACGTAGGAAATGTTATTGCTATTTTATAGATAGGAAATTAATACAGATCTGACTGTACCGACAAATGCCTTTCTACTTTTGTGAGACTTTGTAAAGTTCATAAGGTTCCAGAGGTCAAGAAAGTCCCCATACTGATTGCAAAATTCTCTGTTAAAGCTTTAAATGTATTCAGTGAAATGCCTATTGGAGAGGTATTGGACTACTCTGAATTTTAAATACTTGATTTGCAAAGTTTTAAATTATCTCCGAAGTGGATAGGTTGAAATTCAGACAGCTCAGGAAGAGTGCTGGCATTAGTCATAGTGAGCATAAAATATGTGACCTAATGAGAAGAGCAAAATAGGTAAAGGGAAAAGTGCCAAAAGGCATAACCCACTATTAAATCTCTTTTCTCAAGAACATTTCCTAAATATCTGTTCTGAGGAGGTCAGAGACACAATATGGGAGTTTCAAAAGGGATAGCCATGTTAGTCTAGTCCAGTAAAAAAAAAAAAAAAAACAAGGAGTTGTGTGGCACTTTAAGACTAACAGATTTATTTTTTGCATGAGCTTTCGTGGGAGAAGATCCCATTTCCTCAGATGCTTCGAAGATGGATGAACTTACAGAAAGGAATAAAACTAAATGCAAGGGGTGTAAAACATAGGATCAGGTCATAAAGTAACAGCAAATCAAAGCAGTTTACAGGCTCAAACCATGGGAAGCCTGAGGTCAAATTACCCTTTGTAATGGGAAAAGAACCCATAGTCTCGATTAAGTCCTGCTTTCACAGAATTTAGCTCACATATTAATTCGAGTTCAGCTGTTTCTCTTTGAAGTCTTGATGTCCCAGGTACATCTCTAACGACAGTCATTAACAAATCCGTCATCGAGTGATTAGGAAGATGGAAGTGCTCAGCAACTGGTTTCTTTGTTCTTTGATTTCTGATATCAGCTCTGTGCTCATTCAGTCTCTTACGGAGCGATCATCCTGCTTGTCCAATATATAAGGTGTTGGAGCATTTCTTGCACATGATGATAAAGACCACATTAGTAGATGAGCAGGTAAATGAGCCTTTGATGGAGTAGCAGGCTTGATTAGGACCTATGATGGTGTCTGTTAAATTCTGTACAGAAAATCGCCATTCTACATGATTCCTTTTTTGCAAACCTGAATTTCTAAGGAAGACAAGACAAAGAAGGAAGGTCACAACATGTGTAAAGAAGAGGCCTTGTTTTACACTGGAAGCCCAGTCACTCTCTTCCCCAGAATCATTCCCCTCCTGGAAGCATCACAGACCTCTTTTACAAGAACATGGACCAAGAAGATGCTTCCACTGTTGTAGGACCCCATTGACCTACAAGCTAGGCCTTTCAAGCTACCAGCAGCTGGTGTCTCCAGGGTGCCACCCAGTAGCAACTGTAACTAGCTTGGGCTCCATTTCCTATAACCCAGGTTGGATGCCTACCATATAAAGTTCTGTCTCAAGGGTTTGACAGACACCAGCCTCTTGGCACGTATTGGCTCCAAGGCATTCCAGGAAGTTTACAAGCAAGACTCTGGATCTTCTCTAGCTGCTATGGATGAGCCTGCTCCTGAATTCCTGAATTTGACCTCAGCTTGATTTGGATCTCACCTTCTGGCTTGGACCTTAAAACCTGACTCGGACCTGATCCTTGGTATTGACCCTGGCCTGGAACCTAACTTGTATTACTCTGTTACTCATCAAGGGCTATTCCTCAATACAAGGATGTTGTCTGCCAGGAGAAAATCATTGATGAGACTTAAGATGGCTGAAGAGCCCAATTTATGCTCTACAGATATTTCTATGCATATAACAGGTAGTTGCTTAGAGAAAACCTAACTGTTGATCAAGATAGGATACACTTTGGCTATGTTCACACGTAAACTATTATTGCAAAATAAGTTATTTCAAAATGTGTTATTTCAAAATAAGTTAATTTGAATTAAGACTATGTTAATTCAAATTAAGGGAAAGCCTGCTATCGAAATGGCTGTTATTTCAAAATGGTTATTTTGAAATAAGGCCGTTTACACATGTTGTTTTGAAACACTTGTTTCAAAACAATGGTGTTGTTTCGAAACAACATGTCTGAACGCCGTTGTTTCAAAACAACCATTTCGAAACAATGGCTATTTCAATTTCAAGCGAGGATTTGCTGTTTTGAAATAATGGTTGTTATTTTGAAACAATGGGTCTCATTGTTTCGAAATAACAGAACGTTGTGTAGACATAAGTAATTTTATTTTGAAATAATGGCTGTTATTTTGAAATAAAACTCTCGTCTGAACACAGCCTTTCTTTCCTTCTGTGCTATTTCCTAGCCTCTTGAGTAAAGCCCTGCACAGATACAAAAATGTGGAACCGCATCCGATCTGCATCCGCCCAGTGACAGCATTTGTCCTATCCAAAATCCACATGCCAAGGTTTAGCTGGATCTGTAACCGCATCTGCAACTGAGCTTGGGCTTGCATGCAGCATATCAGCCTTTGATTGGTTCATTCTCCACATTGGTCCCAACCTGCTTTTGCCTTTCTTGTTTGTGGTTCACATGCTGTGCTATCAATCAGATTTCCCTGCCCACCAAGGAAATTTCTGATTGACAGCAATGGCTTGCCAACTGGAAACAAGAAAAAAGGAAGAAGTGGGCAGGGAAATCATGGGGAATTAGCCAATCAGAGGACAGCAGTGGTTCTCCAAACCCCAGCTTGAAACTCTGATTGGCTGGCAGATCAGAATCTAGGATTGTCTGGAGCACTTGCTAGTTCCCCTGTGTGCTGCGGACACAGATCAGCATGGCAGCTTCAGCAATGGATCACATGGTAAGAAGCTGAAAATAGAAGCTCCATCCATGAGCCAATCCACAGCAGTGGGTCTGCAGTTATCTGCATCCATGTCCGCAGATGCGGATAACTACAAATCTGCAGTGGACACCTGCGGATCTGCAGGGCTCTACTCTTCCTCAAGGTAATTCTCTTCAAAACGGGTTGAGACCTGCTGTATGACATGATGCCAGCCAGCAATTCGCAATCTGTACAGTCAATGCCTTCCTTCATGAGATATACTTGTAAGGCACCATTGTAGCATTTCCTCAGTCCCCCATGCATCATCTTACATGAAAATCTTGAAAAAGGAGGACTTCCTCTGGAAGATGAGTATCAGTCAACCATAAGTAATGACCAGCCCAGCAAAGCTGATGTTTCAAAAATCCTTATTTCAGCACTGGTGATGTTAGCTGCAGAGACAATTCAGTCAACTGTGATATAGTCTTCCCATCTGATATAGAGAATCTTTCTAAGAGACATTGTTGGTACTACTCCAGATGGCTTTGATATGCCACCCTTGTCTCATACCCATAAAGAAGAGTGGAGATGATTCCTGTATTGTAAATCAGGGTCTTTGTTTCCATCCACAGATCTCTCACAATAGAGACATGGTGGAGCAGCTTTCTGAAAGATGCACTGGTTCATGTATTGGATCCTATGTTTGATTGCTGGGAGAAGTGGCTACCAAGGTAAAAGAAATGGTCGACATTTTTCAGTGGTTCACCAACAATGACAGTTAATGGGAAAATGGATCAATTTATGCTATAGCAACTGGTGGAACACTTAAGTCTTCCCAATTTTGAGGTTGAGTCCTAGGTATGAAAGACATTGGAAAAGAGATCTGGGGTGTATTGCAACCGAGCCTCAGGGTGCTCCAGGAAAGTACAATCATCACCATATTGAAGGTCAGTAATAACAATCCTGATGACCTTTATTTTAGAATAACAGTGCTGCTAAAGATACTGCTGATTGAAAAACTGGTCATGAATACTTCATCCCAATTTGGAGGAGAGGTAATTACAAATAAGAATCAAGATCATGACAAAATAGATGAAGAAAAGGGTTGAGACAATAACACAGCTTTGCTAACACCAGTCGAGATAGTGAACAGATCTGTTTCTAATTCATTAGCAAGGCTGGTGGTGGTCATGCCATCATGTATTAGCCAGAGAACATGAACGAATTTCAATGGATAACCAAACCTAGAGTTCATCTTCCATGACATTTCATGATTGATGGAATCATAGGCCTTGCTTAGATCAACAGATGCCATAAACAATTCCTGGTGTTGTTCTCAATACTTCTTTTGAATCTATTGTGCAATAAAAATCATGTTGTGCTGCTCCAAGATGAGCTGAAACCACACTGGGATTCTGGAAGTATGTCTTAGACAAGAGGGATGAGATTGTTCAACAGGATGCAAGCAAGTATTTTTCCAGCAATGGAGTGGAGGCCAATACCTTAATACTTCCTGCACATTGACTTGTTCTTTTTCATAAAAATGTTCACAAAATTAGCATTTTAGGTCAAATGATGTTTCCTTATTAACCCAAATTGATTATTATTATTATTTTTTTCACGAGTGCTATTCCACCAGCTTTGAAGGGCTGCACAGGGGTGTCATCTGTGCCTGGCAACTTCTTGTTTCTAGTCTGAGTGATGACACACCAAACTTCCTCAGAAGTTGGGGGTTGGGGGTTGGCAATAGATTCATTTCCTGTATGCTTAGGAATGGACCTAATGGTGGCCACCAAGACTTCAGATTAATGGATCAACACAGTATCAAAATTCTCCTTCCAATGTTGCTTAGGGGGTCACCTTATCTGTAAGAAAGGTGTCCTGGGTTCACAAGGGTATTATTCCATTGTAACTCAGCCCATAGATAGCTTTCATTGCCTCTTGATCATTTCCTATTTATCAGCAAAATTCTGCATCTTCCTGGCCTTTCCTTGCTTCCACTGATTCTTTATATCACACAACATCCTTAGAAATACAGTATCAAACTAGTTTTAAGTAAGTTGTTTTTTGCAATTTAGGGGTTCATTTTGCCAAGTGCTGTGGACCCTGCATGTCCAGCTCCCAGCAAAGAAGCCGACTGGCAGGGTAAGGGATCTCTGTGAGCCTGGCTTCCCCCCGCACTGACTGGGCTGTAGGTAATGGACTCCACAAGCCCAGCTTCCCAAACCTTAGCCGGGTGGCAGGGAAGAGGAGACCCACACACCCAGCTTTTGGAGCACTCCCTGCGCCACCCAGGGAGCATGCTGAGAGCTGGGGGGTCATTCCCCGCAGCCCGACTAGCACGGATTTAGCCGATATGGGGGTCCCTTCCCCCAGCACCAGCAAGCACACTGCAGCAGGATGCAGGGATGCTCTTCTTCCCACCACTGGGACAGTGGTGGGAGCACAGGGTGCATGGTGTCCCCTCCCTACCACCTGGTTCCTTGCTGGAAGCCCGGTGTGTAGGGTGCCTTTCCCCACTGCCCAGCTAAGGCTGGGGAAGCCAGGTGTGTGTGGTCCCTCCCCCACTGCCCCACTTTCCCCACAGCCCAGACAGTGTGGGGGAAGCTGGGTGCGGGGGTCCCTTCTTCCCCATGCCCGGCTGAGCTGAAGGCTGCAGCCCGTCTGGGAGGATGTCTTCGCCCCTTCCCCAGGGCTCAGGGAGCCCAGAGCCCATGAGGGATGATTTTCCCTTGCCACTGGCTCTCCTAGGGAGAGTCAGGCAGGGGACTGGGTGGCAACATTGCCCTGCCAGGGGGCAGTGTTTCCACACCTCCCCAGGTGTCCCATCCTGAATCAAAGGAGCAAGACTAGTCACTTGACATGCTAGTTCGGTTTGGGTTTTTTGGTGTGGACCTGTTAAATCGATGTAACTCAAATTGATTTAATTATTTTATAGCGATTCTATTAGATCACTTCAAGTTAAATTGATTTCACTGCCTGTGTGTGGACATAGCCTCTATGCCATCATCTAAATTATTGATTAAAATATTGAACAGAACCAGACCCAGTAACAATCGCTGTGGTACTCCGCTCATTATGCCCTTCCACCATGACTGTGAACCATTGATAACTACTTTCTAGGTGTGGTTATCCAACCAATTTTTCAGCCATCTTATAGTCACTCCATCCAGGCTGTCCTTCCCAAGTTTGTTAATGAGGTGGTGATGTGAGACCATATCAGAAGCCTTACTAAAGTCTAGGTATACCACATCTACTGCTTCCCCTCTATCCACAAGGCTTGTTACCCCATCATAGAAAGCTATCTGGTTGGTTTGACATGCTTTTTTCTTGACAATTTCCTGCTGACTATTGCTTAGCACCTTATTCTTTTCTATATGCTTGCTAATGGATTTTTTAATTGTTTGTTCCATTATTTTAACTGGTACAGAGGTTAAGCTGACTCATCTATAATTCCCTTGATTATCCTTACTTCCTTTTTGTAGATGGCACTATATTTGCTCTTTTCCAGTTCTATGGGCCTCTCCAGTCATCCATGATTTTTCAGTGATAAGAGCCAATGGCTCAGATATCTCCTCAGTCTGCTCTCTGAGTATTCCAGGGTACATATAACTGGGCCCTAGTGACATGAAGACATCAAACTTTTCTAGGTAATTTTTAACTTGTTCTTTCACTATTTTAGCTTCTGAATAACACATGTAAAATCTGTAGACCTATCTTCATCAGTTCCATGATCAACTACCCCCACAATATACCTTTCAAGATACATGAGTTCTACTCCTGCATGTAGTTTATCTCATCCATTGCACTTAGTGCCAAGTAACATCTACAGAACTCAAACCAGACAACCACTACGCTTGTGAACGAACTCACACAGGAAAGTGGTAAAAGACAAAACAGCATATCACCTGTGGGTGAACTGTTTTCACAAAACTATCACTGTATATCTGACCTCTCAGTCCTAATCCTCAAAGGAAAACTTGCCCAGCAGCTTTAAAAGATGAATCTGGGAGCTTAAATTCACTAGACACAAAATAAGTGGTCTTTCTAGATTTTCGGTTTATTACAACAATCTGTAATCCACTAACCCCCTCTTTTTGCCTTGTTGTTATTTGGGGTATTAACAGGCCACTTTACCTTAAATGATCCCTTAGAATATGTGCTAAGTACTAATATTTAATTATCTGTTCACTTTTGTGTTTAGCTGACACTCTTAGTAACTTTCTGAGACTGAAGAAGAGTTCTTTGCAGCTCAGAAACCTGTCTTTCTTACCAACAGCAGGTGGTCCAATAGATGATATTACCTCACCCACCTTGTCTCTTGAATTATTCAAAATTCTTCAGGAAAAATGTGGGCGAGCCTCACAGTGAGCCTCCACACCTGTGCCTTAATCAGAAGGCAAGCCTTCCATAGAAAGATAACACAAGAATTATCTTTAGAGAATCAGTTCCATTTTTAGGAAGCTTGATTCCCTGAAAGAAGAACCTTGAAGGATGAGACAGTTTCGGAGGAAAAAAAAAAGTTGCCTACACATACAATATTGCACTCATTGCATAAATTGCAGCAGTTCAAAAATAGCCAGCATCTCAAAGTGTGCTAAAGTTTTATCAGAAATCATAGAATCACAGAAACTGGAAGGAACTATGAGAGGTTATCAAATCTAATCCCTGTGCTCATGGCAGAACCAAGTACCCTTTTAAGCCATCTCTGACAAGTGTTTGCCAGGTGAACAACTGAACTGATTATCCTCCTCCAAATTGTGGTTAAAGTTATTCACCCCCATTAATGACTAAAGCCTTTCCCACAAAGGAAATTCTTAGTTTCTGCTTTAGATACTTATGACTAAAGCATTTTTTTCTGTTGTGAATTTGCAATTTTCTGTGTTCTCCAAGCATGGATGTTTCATTTTGAGGTATGGTGACACAGGTCACAGTCCACAATTTAATTTATGTTTGTGCACTCAATCACACAGTAATATTGTTTTATCACGGGAAGAGGTGGCAAGCTGGGAACCTGGAAGCCTGCAGCTCCTTCCACACCCTCTGAATTCATTAAGGGAGCTTTATCTGTGCTACTCCTCTCCAATAGCTTGTTGTAATATGAACAGATAAATGAACAAGGTAATCCCACAGCCCAAACCCTTCCTGGCTCCCACCAGTTCCCTCTCCTCTGGACCCATGAAAGGGGAAACAATTGCTTCTTACAGTCACAGCATAGCTCCTGCGATGGCGACTCCTCATCCCAGTGTGGTTCCTTCTATCCCTTCCCCTCCCCTTAGCCTATGAATAAAAAGAAAGATGTTATACCTGATGCACGTTTAAGATGGACTTCAAATGTAGTCTATATAAAATACAAGCTCACTGAGGACAAGCAATAAACTTCTAATTCTATCATTTTCTACAGAAAACACAAGACTAGTGTGGTTTCTGCCATCTGATAATTATTTTACATTATATTCAAATGGCTTAAAGTTTCTGGAGGAAGTGGTCTGCCTCTAGATACTCACTCCCACCATCACTTGTTGTCTCTGTACCTCATAGATGACTGATATATTCCCCATCCCCAATCAGTTTTTTCCCCTTTCTTTTTCAGTTCCCATGATATTTCATTGATAGCATTAGGATTCTACAGTGTTTTCCACTAAATGCATTTTGGTATCTAAAGATGACTTCAGGTGTCTAAGTTTCACTTCAAGTTTGGAAACCTTGGCCTAAGTGACTTGCTCAAAGCTATGGAAGAAATCAGCGAGAGAGATATGAATTCAGCAATTCTTGACTCTCCGGCTATGTTCAGATGTGAGTTTTATTTCAAAACAGCAGCCTTTGTTTTGAAATAAAATTTCTCATGTCCACATGATGTACCATTATTTTGAAACCGTTAAACCTAGAAGGAAATCAAAATAGTTGTTGTTTCAAAACAACATGTTTGAACGGCCTTATTTTGAAATAACCATTTCAAAATAACAGCCGTTTTGAAAGCAGACTTTCCCTTATTCGAATTAACAAACCGTTAATTAGAATTAACTAATTTTGAAATAAGGATTTTATTTCAAAATGAGTTATTTCAAAATGGGTTATTTCGAAATAACAGTTACCGTGTAGACATACCCTCCATTAGGCTACTAGATTATAGCTACCTTTCACTTATTTAGCTGAATGTCACTTAAACTGCTCCAATTCTACCTTTACAGACAACAGCCACGCCGAGTTTTGTTTCCTTTTACCATCTGATGAAGTGGGTTGGAGCCTACAAAAGCTTATGCCCAAAGAAATCTGTTAGCCTATACAGGGACTCATAGTTGTTTTTTGTGTAGGCAGACTAACATGGCTACCCTCTGAAACTTTTACCATTTATTATTATTTACTATGTTTTATAAGCTCTGTTATCAATATATATAACTGATTTTATTGGACATTGTATCTATGGTGACTTCTATTTGCTAATTCACTTTATCCTACTTGTAACCTATTTTTAGATTTAAAAGTATTATATATATGAGGGTACTTTAAAATTGATTAGGATAGAGTTGTCCAATGAGTTTCATCCAAAAAAAGGCCTCAGCTAATTGCAGAAAATATAGTTGGTTAGAAACAGAAACAATTTACAACCAAAAAGCATCTATGTAAATATTCTTTTGCCTTAGTTAACCAATATTTCTTCCTCATTACAAGTACGCTAGATGAAGGTAAAGTTCAGCTTCATGTTGTCAAATACTAGCTGCAGTTTTTCTTCCTTTAGTGACCTAAAAAAATATGTACTAGGTTAGTGTTTGTACTGTATGCTGTAAATAAGGGGGAATGTGCTCTACTTTGGGCTGTTTTGCAGAGATAGAGTAAATTGAAGTGAACATAAATGAAATCTTCCCATAGGTCCTCAGAAATGAATCACACAGCATCTGTCTTTCGTTTTCCAAATGAGCTGCAATAAAGGAAATTCTCAATCTTTAAAATCATTCATTTTTTAGAGCTGCTTATCTCCTTCCCCCTCCCCTCTGATCCTTTCAACTCAGAAATTCTTCTCCATTGAGATTTCTCCTCCTTCCCTGCAATTTCCTGCACTGGAGAACTGACTTTCAAATAGTTGGTTTTAAAATAGATTTCTTTATAATTAAGTCTGAACATTTTGTGATCTTAAATGGTTTATACATCATATCTGTATGCAAACTTTGCAATTCACCTTTAATTTAGCAGAGTGATGAGCAAAAGGCTGAGAGTCAGGAACTGCAGTTAGTAGCAAGAAGCAGCAAGAAGCCTATTTGAGGTTCGTATATACAGTATGGGCTGCAGCACATTATAGCATCTTCCTTGGAAGTGAGAATGAATCAACTGGGGCTCTACCATCTGGAGAGCCACCTACCCCCCAACCCACCAGAAACAAGGGCTATGTTCATGCCTAAACTTTTATTTCAAAATGAGTTATTTTGAAATAAAATCCTTATTTTGAAATAACTTAAATCGAAATAAGCAAATATTAAATAAAAATAAGGGAAAACCTCAAAGCAAAATAGCATGTCCGGACACAGGACTGGCTATTTTGCTTCAGGAGAGGGGCAGCATGGGAGGTATGGCAACATGGCCCCCTCTCTGTGCTGTGCCCGCACCCAATATATACAAAAAGGAAGGCACACTGGGAAGGAGAAGGGCAAAAGTGTTATTTCAAAACAACCATTATTTCAAAATAATACATCCAAACGGCGTTGTTTCAAAACAACCCTTTCAAAAAAACAGCTATTTCGATTTCAAGTGAGGTTTTATTGTTCCAAAATGATGGACATTATTTCAAAATGACGGGGTCCCATCATTTCAAAATAAAGAAACGTCATTCGGACATCTCAACTTTTATTTTGAAACAATGGTTGTTGTTTCATAATAAAAGCCTCGTGTAGACATAGCCAAGTAGAATAAATCACTAGGAATTAGCTGTCAGAGGGGCCTCAGACAGAAAAAGCCCAGAACTCTGATCTTTAGCCCCAAGACTTGAAGAGTCATTTTTTTCGTGGGGAGTGGGAAAAACTCTCACAGCTAAGCTTCCTGGGGTAATAAAGGTCAGAATTGCATGCCTTTAACCTGTGAGAGGGTTGTCCCTGTTTTGAGGTGAAAGACAGCACAAAAACTAGGTGAGTCTGAGGCATATTGTGGTGGTGTGCCTGTCTCCTGCACATAAATTAAATATGGAAGATGTTTTCTTGCACAATTTAGCCTTCTTTCATACTTGTATAAGGCAAGCAGAGGTTAAAGTAAGGGGGAATGCACTGGAATGCAGTTCCGGTGCCCCCTATTTTTAGGCTGGCAGCATTCAGGAGCCTCTAAAAACAGAGGAATGGACTTGGAACGCTACATTCCAGGGCTCTGCTAAAATAGCACGAGCAGCCGGAACACAGCATTTTGTGGCTCCACCTTAAACCCTGCTCCACCTTAAGCCCAGCTGGCAGAGAACTGTGCCAGGCTGGGGGTTTGTGAATCTCCCCCGCAGGGCAGACCAGCTTGTGGGCAGTCAGCAAGCCTGCAAACAGCTGAGGTAAGGGCTTTGGGGGGGTGGCGCTGCTGTGTGTGTGTGTGTGTGTGTGTGTGTGTGTGTGTG
>ML681996.1:21913023-21929586 GCA_007922195.1 Podocnemis expansa
TCTCGGAACACTGTGTTCCGAAACAACATGTCCGAACAGGGCTGTTTTGAAACCTCTGTTTCGAAACAACCCTGTTTTGACAGTAAACGAGGTTTAAGCTGTTTCAGGAGGAGCACGGCCATTTCGAAACAAGCTGTTTCCTTGTTTCGAAATGGCCGTGCGTCGTGTGGCCATGGCACTTCTTATTTCGAAACAACCTCTGTTGTTTCGAAATAAGAAGTGTGTGTGACCATACCCTTTGAAATGGGTTATTTCGAAAGGGGTTCTTTCGAAATAAAAGCTACTGCATAGACATAGCCAGGGAGTAAATGTTCAATTAAGAGTGTAGACTAATTTTTGTGTTCCTCTGTTGCTGGGCATCATAGACTCATAGGGTGTGTTCACACAGCAGTCTTATTTCAAAACAACAGAGGTTGTTTTGAAATAAGAAACGCCACGTTCACATGACTTACTGTTGTTTCGAAACAACTTAAACCCCATTTGGTGATGAAACAACGTTGTTTTGAAACAATTGTTTTTAAACAATCCCATCGGAACATGTTATTTCGAAACGACGGTGACTCGTTTTGAAATAACTATTGTCCGAACATGCTATTTCACTTCGAGCTTTTTTCCTTAATTCGAATTAACATTTTCTTATTTCGAATTAACTTATTTCGAAATAAAGCCTTATTTTGATACAAGTTGTTTCGAAACAACTTGTATCGAAATAACCCCCTGTGTGCGAACATAGCCATAGACTTTAAGGTCAAAACCTGATCTTCTAGTCTGATATCCTGCACAACACAGACCACAGAATCTCACCCCCCCACACACACACACCACCAGTCTTGTAATAGATCCCTAACCTGTAACTGAATTATTGAAATCCTTAAATCATGGTTTAAAGATTCCGAGATACAGAGAATCCACCAGCAAGTGACCCATGCCACAAAGGAAGGTGAATAATCCCCAGTTACACTGCCAATCAGTCCTGGAGGAAAATGCCTTCCCAATCCCAATATGACTATCAGCTAAACCCTGAGCATGTGTCAAAGGCTCACCAGCCAGACACCAAGGAAAAAATTCCCTGTGGTAACTTGGAACCCACACCACTGAACATCAGGCAGATTTTCATCTAGTGATCAAAATCAGTTAATTGTGAAACTAGACTGTGCCATCATTCCTTCCTCCATGAGCTTATCAAGTTCACTCTTGAAGCCAGCCAGGTTTCTGCTGCCACTGCTTCCCTTGGAAGCCTGTTCCAGAACTTCAGCTCTCTGATGGCTAAAAACCTTCAACTGATTTCAGGTCTAAACTTCCTAATGGACAGTTGATAGCCATTAGTTCTTGCATCCAAATTTGTGCTAAACTTAAATAGTTCCTCTCCCTCCCTCTCTGATATTTATTCCTTTGATATATTTACTGAGAACAAACATACCTCCCCCCCCCCCAGTTTTCCCCTTTTAGCTTTCTTTTGGATAGGCTAAACAAGCAAAGCCCTTTAAGTCTCCTATCACAAGGTAGGTTCTCCATTATATGGATAATCACAGTAGCACTTCTCTGCAGCTGTTCCAGTTTGACTTCATCTTTCTTGCACATGGGGGAACAGAATTACACACAGTATTCCAAGTGAAACCTTACCAGTGCCTTGCATAACAGTACTAATACCTCCCTATCTTTAATGGGCATACCACACCTCATGTATCTGAGCAACGCATTAGTTTTTTCCATTGCCACGTCACACTGGTGGCTTATAGTCCTCCAGTGATCAATGAATACACCCAAATCCTTTCTTCCTCTGTTAACTGAAACTGATATGTCCCCAGTTAATAAATAGCAAGGTTTGTTTGTTTGTTTGTTTGTTTGTTTGTTTGTTTGTTTGTTTGTTCGGGGGTTTTTTTGGTTATAGGTCCCTAAATGCATGGAGTTGCACTTTCTACTACTAAATTTCATCATATTTCTATGAGTCCAGTTTACAAGACCATCCAGATCTTCTTGCATGAGATCCTGATCCTTCTATGTATTGGCAACACCTCCCAACTTTGTGTCATCCACAATCTTTATTAGCAAATTCTCACTTTTAGTGCTATGGTCAGTAATAAAAAAGGTGAAATAAGATTGTCCCTAGCCAGTTCCTGAGAAATTGCACTAGTAAACACCCTCCAGCCTGACAGTTCATCTTTCAGTATGACCCATTGGGGTTTCTTCTTTAATCAATTACTTATCCACCTTTTCATTGTCAGATTAATCCTCATCTTTTCCAATTTAACTAGTAATTCCCCAAGGTTCTTCTAATTCCCCCAAGAGTCAGTAGCTCAAATAGCCATTGTGGCAGCTGGCGACTATAGGGCCCTGCAGAATTCCACTCTTTTGCAGCCAATAAACTTTTTGCTTAGGTAATATAGGGATTCCCTCCTCAGTGATGTTCTCTGCGTGATATCACCTTCCCCATTCCCACTTCCATCCCATCAGAAGAACTGATATAAAAGAAAGCTTGTAACAGCTGTGCAGCCTCAGCCTTTGAATGTTTAAGTGAACACACTTAATGAAGCCTTTAAATATGGTCTGGTGAGCAAAGTCTGGGAGGATCCTAAAGTGTACACTGTACCCCCCTAAGTTAGCAGATGTTTTCATTGCTTCTTTTTCTTTTGTGCTGTGTGTCACAACATGTGAGGACAACAGGACCCTGGATTTGGTAACTAACACTGAAGTTTGTGCAGGCCCTGAGAGAAAGCCAGAGTCAGCCAGGGGCAAAAGGCAGTGACATAATGATTGTTTCTGGCACCTGGAGACCAAGCCCAAATTTGTCCCTCCCTTGGCATCTCTGCCCCTCCCCAAGCCTTGTAGGCCTTGCTGTGCTGGGCATGAGGTATCCCAGCATAACAGGGTGGAGGAGGGATGGAGATACAGAGGTGCTTCTCTGTTATCCCTTTTGCATGCTGGGCAGCACTGGCCATTCCCACTGCATGCCATACCACAAGCAGAAGCAGAACAGCTGAAGTATGGAAGGGGGTGGGTCGCAGTCCCCAGCCCTGCCCTTTCTCCCTGACTTTTTCAAGGCAGGAGGCTGGCTCTGCTTCTCTGTGAAGGGTCAATCCAATCTGGCCAGTGCTCCCCCAGCACTTACTTGCTCACCCACCTGGCTCTGATGGGGCCAGTCTCCCCGCTGTCTTGGGAAGGGCATTGGGCTGGCCCTTCACAATGTGGAAGGGGAAATGCAGGAAGCTTTGTGCCTTTCAGAGGATCTGAATTCCTCCACCTACTGCACAACACATTGTGAAGGGCCAGCCTGGCTGGAGCAAAGAGAAGGAGCTGCAGCAGTGCTCTGGCCACAGTGCAAGCTGCTGCTGAAGCTGCGAGGGTTGTTGATGGAAGAAGGAGTGCGGGCTGGAGCACAGGCATTCACAGGTCAGATCCAGTGCACAGGCCCTAGTCTGCCTGCTCTTAAGCTATGGAGTTGTGAATATCAATGTGCACCAATGTACTGCACCCTAACTCCCCTGTGTGGACACTGCATGTGCAAACTACAGGGAAGGTTATCTTAGTGTGAGCTGGGAACCTCTGTGTTCAAAACCCCAGTTTCCATGTGGTTGAGATAAAGCTCTCTTGTAATAATAATAATAATAATAATAATAATAATATATTACATTTCTAAAGTGTAGTTGACCCTCTTCTGTCAAACACAGACACCAATTCATTTCCCCTTCCTATCTTCCAGCATCTGTTGCTGCTCCTTTGGCCTGAGCTGTTAGGTCACATTCAGAGACATAGTTGTTTAAGGGTATTTTGCTGGTTGGAATCTTTTTATTTACAAAGCACACAAAATCTTATTTTTTTTCTCCCGAACACAGTGGAATTAAACAACAAGATATACTATTGTTACTCACTGTTTCCAAGTCTGCCATCTCAACCGGTGCTCTGCTCAAATGAAGCTCTTGTTTCTTGGCTTCTTCTCATGACTCCTAATTGGCTTTCCTACATCTATAAACCCAACGGGCATTCTAGAAAGTGCCCACTCCACTGCATAGATCTTCTGTAGCTGCCCTGACTACTCCTGTCCCTGAACTCCCAGCTTTGACCTAGGATTGATTTGGACTTCACCTTTTCGCTTGGACCTTGAAACTTTACTCAGCCTCTGACCTCTGGCATTAACCCTAACCTGAAGCCTGACTGCAAACTCCTCTGCTACCCCCAGCCTCCGGTTTGTGCCTGAAATACTCCTTTATAATGTCCATAAACACTTTCATCTTCCAACACTCAAAATAATTTTCCATTGTGGGGAGCAAGATCTTTCAGGGGACCTAATTAACTTCTTTTCAAGTGCCTAACTTCCAGTCTTAAGAGGCAACTCCTGGCCTGGTAAGTGAGCTACAGTACACATCTTTTCCCTAGCATTTATAAATTCAGTCCAGAGACTTTTAAAACTCAGACTTTACATAATTACATTCTACAATTATCTATGAAGAGATACAAGACCCTTTTTTCAAATTATTGACTGTCCTTCCCATTTAAAATATGTTCCCCCTAGACAACATTTTGTGCTGTATATAAGTGAATTGAAATAAATGTGAGGTTACCACATGGTCTGTGTTTGACTTACACTGAGACTGTTAAAGACAAGGAGAGAAATCCTGGTCCCATTAAAATGTTGCAACTTTCATCAGTGGACTGTGGATTCCATCCAAGTTTATTTGCCAGTTCAGTCTGTATATAGTCTTGCTAACAACTTGATTACACTAAAAAAACTACTGAATAAAGATAGATTTTGAAAGCTTCTGTCTCACCATTGACAGATCTCCTTTTCATTGCAGAACTAAATTTGTTCTTTTGCAAGCAGTGACTTGGTGCTTTCAGCACAGTCAAAGTTAGAGTCCAAGAGGGAGACTGGCTGAGAATGAATATTTGACTCAGAAACTGCATGAACAGATTTTACAGGTGAGAAAGAATGGCTAGAGAAACAGGGGGAAATAGAGACTGCATGAGTTAATAATAGCTACTGTATTACATTATGTCAGATAGTCAGGTACATTAATGTCATTTCTGTTTAATGTCTCAAATCACTGTCTCATTTTAAAAGATCACTTTTCTTCCAGATATCTTAGATGGAGATCTTTGAGCATCTTGAAAATATGATACCTTGAACTTGGCTCTATATCCTATGGCAGGCGTGACCAAACTGTGGCTCAGAAGCTGCATGTGGTTCTTGAATGAAAAAATATGGCTCGCGGAAGAAAGCTAGAGGAAAGCAGTCCCAGCCTAGGAGTTTTAAATCTCCTGCCCTGGGCATGCTCTGAACATGCTCAGAGCATATGCAAGGGGGAGCTCCAGCATGTGCCTAGCCGCTGGAGGGGCCAGTTAAGGGGGCCCTGGGGAGGAAGGTCAGCCCAGGGGAGCCCGCATCAGGGCCTGGGGCTTAGGGAAGGGGTCAGGATGGAGGGAAGAAGCGGTGGTATGGTCCGGACGGTGGAGAGAAGCTAAATTTTTACTCTCTACGTAGGCCTAGTCTTCATGGCAAGCTTAAGCAGTTATTAGAATCTGACATTAGTAGGATCAATATTTGCCCTCTTTTTATGATAAAATTAAAGCGTGCAATGAATTTTAAACTTAGCAATTTTGGAGTAGGTAAAATATGGCTATATGTCATACTGCAGCTCTTGAAGGTTTAATAATCAACTCGTGTGGCTCTTGAGTTCCATAAGTTTGGCCACCCCTGTCCTATGGAATACGACCCCTGAGAATAAAGGACTGGTTTCTGTGCTTGCAATAAGTAGCCTGTGTTATTAAGAAACATCTTAATGTTCTGTAGCAGAACTGACAGCTTCATGCTCACAGGTATCGAATTGCTATAGTCCAGGTAGGAGGTGTCAAAGGAACATATGACTGAAACCAGGTTATCATTCACCAGAATGAGATAGACATTTGCCAAGTATAAATTTTACTTCTGGACACTACAATGTGAGTGAGGAATCCAAGAGTACTAAACCAAAAACTGAACTGACCAGTTGCATGTACTTTCAACTATAGGAAACTGTATTATAGGTACAAAGTTAGGGGAGGAAAAAAAAAGACAGATGTGGAAATTTCAGTGACTATCCAGGACTGTTGCAATTCTTTCCTCTTGGAAAGGGGGAGGCAGGACATTGATTTTGTAATATTTCAAGGTGGGAGATTGGTTATGAACTTATTGCAAGGGGGAAGCTGGCCATTGAGAAGGGCAGGCAGTGCCCTGGGAAAATACATTCTATATTCCTGGCCAACATTTTATCACTACAGTTCATTCCAGATTTTTCACTGGATGCAGGGTATGGAGTTTGGAAAAATAGCTGTTGAAACTGAAAGACGCTCATGGAGTGTAAATCTATTAAGAAAGCTGCTAGTTTCTTACTTCAAACACTGAATCTTAGTGTTTTGACTTTAGAAGCTTCACATAACCTGGGAAAACCCAGGAGAGCACAAGTGAATTTAATTCTTTATTTGGAAGCCAAGTAGATATAGTACTCTCTGGGAAACAGGTGCCAAATTTTGAAAGCACTGAGTTTGGAGGTAAGGAAGAAGCATGGGGAAGGCAGGGCAGTCTGTTTCTATAAGGATCCAAGACTAAGGACTGGAGAAGACAAAGCAGGAAAGTGCATAAGGATGCCTTGGCTAAACCTGACATGTCATTGGCTATGTCTACATTGTAAAAGCTAAGTTGACTTCATTAAGTCGACTTAATAAAGTCTACTTAAAGTCGACTTTAAGTAGACCTTATTAAGTCAACTTTGTGAGTTCCACTACATTAAGTCGACTTTATAAAGTTGACTTTAAATGAGTGTCCTGGCTTAATTCAACTTTATAAAGTCAACTTAATGGCCCCACTGCACTAAGTTGACTTTATTAAGTCAACTTAGTGAGTCCACATTGCCTTAAATTGACTTAATAAAGTTGACTTATCGGTAAAGTCAACTTTATAAGTGGACCTTATAAAGTTGACTTTACTAGACCCTAAAGTCAACTTTATTGCCCTGCAGTGTAGACAGGGCTCTGTTTAAGTCGACTTAAGGTCTCTTAAGTCAACTTAAACACATAGTGTAGAGGTACCCATTGAGTGTATAGAGAGTTCTTATTTTTATGTGAAAGAAACTGGTAGGGACCATGAGAAGTCATTGAGTCCAGTTCCCTGCATTCATGGCAGGGCCAAGTACCCTCTTAAACTATCCCTACAGGTGTTAATCTAACCTGCTCTTAAAAACTTCCAGTGGTGGAGATTCCACAACCTTCCTAGGTAACTTATTCCAGTGGTTAATCACCCTGACAGATACCTGCGTCTGCTACATTCTTGGATTTGTTTGAATTGTAGCGTTTCTCTAAACAACAGGTAGGAGGTTTTGTTTTGTTTTTTTTTGTTTTTTTTTTAAGACTTTATAGTAATAGCTCAGCAAGAACCCAGAATTATTTATTATTTAATCATTTGTTTAATATTCAAACTTATCTGATCAATAGCAGGAATTAAAGGGAAATCTTGTTCATGCCCTGCTAATGCCACTTTCCTATAAGCTAGTCTGTACCCCTACCCTGCATCTCAAACTTCCTGATGAATCAGAATGCTTACCAGTCCCTCATCAAGTTCCAACCAACCTAAATACAGGGGGCAACCATATGTTTAATGTACCAGAATGTCTCAAATCAGTGAAGTTATGGCAATTAAAATCAGCTGAGAATCTGGCCATCTAACTCTTATCCTGCCAAGGCCCCTTGCTTCAGTAAGGAACTCACCCAGAGCCATCCCTAGGGTAGAGAAAGAGGGGCAGTCACCAAGGGTCTCATGCTTTGGGGGTACCCGTGGGGCCTGCACCACTGTCCCCCCCATGCCGGAAATGGGGTGAGCTGGCCAAAAGCAGTGGACTGGTTAAGTGCTGCTGGTCCGCCCCCTCCCCATGTGCACTGTTTTTGGCTGTGTGCCGGAACAGCGGAGAAGGGGCAGACCAGCAGCACTGAACAAGTCCACGGCTTTTCACCAGCTCACCCAGTCTCTTACAAGGGACAGCTGGAGCAAGGGCCTGCCCCTCCCCTGGGTGGGCTGGCCCGACCTCACAGGCTGTGTTCACACACAGGCATTATTTTGATACAAGTTGTGTCGAAACAAACTTATATCGACATAATGACTTATTTCGAAATAACTTAATTCGAATTAACAGTTGTTAATTTGAATTAAGGAAAAACATGGGAAATGAAATAGCATGTTCACACTGTGAACATGCTATTTTTTTACCTGCTTCAGGGGGCTGCAGCACCCTGGGGGTTGGCTGCTGCCGCAGCTCACCCTGCAGCCCCAGAAAGGAGGCTGCAGCCCTAGGTGGAGGGGTGAGCCACTGCAGGGCGCTGGAGCCTGCCGCCCGAGCTGCCTCCAAACCCTGCCACGGGGTCGGGGGCGCGGGGCTCCAGCCTGCCGCCCGGGGCTCCAGCCCGCCACCTGGGGCTGCCTCCAAACCCTGCTGTGGGGTCGGGGACGCCGGGCTCAGCCCACAGCGGCAGGAGCCAGGGTGAGCGCGGTCCCGGGATTCCCCGGCGCAGCAACACCTGCTGGTGGCGGGGCCGGGGATACCCCGGGATTCCCCGGCGCAGCTGCGCCTGCTGGAGGGGGACCCGGGAGACCCCCCGGATCCCCCCCAAAAAAAAAAAAAAAAAAAAAAAAAAAAAAAAAAAAAAAAAATGCGCTAACCCCGGCACTTGCCACTGAGGGCTGAGCCCAGTGCACTCGACCCCGCGGCGGGGTTTGAAGGCAGCCCCAGGCAGTGGGCTGGAGCCCCAGGCGGCAGGCTGGAGCCCTGCGCCCCCGACCCCGTGGTGGGGTTTGGGGGCAGCCCAGGCTTTAAGCCAGCAGGGAGCAGCACTGGGCTGCGCTGAACCCTGCCGGTGCCTGCAGCCCAGCTCTACAGGCGCCGGCCAGGGGACACCCCTCAGCACCCTGGCCAGGGTGCTGAGGGTTCCCTGGCCAGGGTACTGAGAGGGCAGCCCTTGAAATGTTGTTTCGGAACACCTTGTTCCAAAACAACATGTTCACATGCATTGTTTCGAAACAAGGGTTTCAAAACAAGGTTGTTTCACCCCCAAATGGGGTTTAACTTGTTTCGAAACAGCACAGTTGTTTCAAAACAACACAGTTGTTTCAAAACAAGGGCTTCCCATTGTTTCAAAACAACTGTGCATCATGTGAACAGCAGAATTCTTATTTCGAAATAACCTCTGTTGTTTCGAAATAAGAGTGCTGTGTGAACACAGCCACAGTGCCAGGGAGGTGAGTGGAGGCCACTCAGGGGGCAATTTGCCCGGGGCCCCGCACACCCCTACTGATGGCCCTGAACTCACCACTTTACGAATGGAAAGGGAGGTTCCAAAACATAATGGAAAAGTGACTTTTACGAAAAGAGCAACACTGGAACATAATATAATTTTTCCTAATCGTTGTTTTGTGAGTTGGCCTTTCTGAAACCCAAGTACAACAATAAAAGTTCTCAAATGAATGACAACTCTCATGAGATATAGAGTAAGAAATGGCCTACATCTAAATACTTCTAAATTACAGCTGGTTAGCCTATCTACGTAAGAAATGACTATTTCATCACCAAGTTTTATATAAACACTTTTTTCTATGCACAGCAAAATGTTCTAATGAACAATAGAAATGATAGTTCTTAAGTGATGAAGATTTAAGTCAGTAAACCCTCAGCAACTCCAGTGGATCATAGTTATATCAACATTAACATGTGTTCACACACACACAGAGGTGGCCATTTAGAATTCCCCACATTATAATTATCACCAAATTCCAAGTTTACTCCCAGTGAACTTTCTATTTCTTCAATTAGAAAAGTAGAGTCCAAATGAATGGCTCACTGGACCTCCTGACTTGAGAACAAAGTTTTATCTTAGTTAATTCAATTATTTAGTGGGAATTCATCTAATTATTTTCCTATTTTCCAGAAGTAAGAGAATATGCATTCCTTGGGAAGAGAAGAAAGAAACATATAATGATGGAATGGGTGTCTGGGATTCTATCCCCCCACCAAAAAAATAGAAATTATCTTGAATACTTCATACTTACTGAAATGTGCAGCTATGTTGCATGTGCAAATGCCATTTGACAAATAATATTGTAGCAAAGCTATACTTTTCTTTCAAATACCTAACTTAATGGGCCAAAGTTAGAATAAAACAGAGAGGTCAGTAGGACTATGACAATGTAACCCTGCTACAGTCATATTAGATCAAACCTCTCCCCTTATAACCAAGGAACCTCTTCATGCTGTTATTTCCTTATATATGAAATTTAGTAAATTAAACGGTTTAAAAAATGAAGATGAAATGTCTTGGAACACAAGCATGCTGAGAACACAAAGGATCCTGTGCAGAAGTATCGTATCAGTCCACTTAACAGAAGTTTAACATGCTGGAGAACATCTTGTATTGTTTGGATTCAATCCATCATTAAACATAAATGAGAAGGAGACTGCTATACACAAATATGCAAATGCCAAATGGATACATATATTAAAGAATCTGTAACCATCTGGACTCAATATGGAACCTAAAATGTTGCCATTTATCAAATTATAATTCCCTTACATGCAACAATTCACATCAGGATTTCAGTGTTGACTAAAACAGAATTGTTTGGATTAATCAGTGACTTTAAACAGCCTCACAGTTAGATACCACATATCCTTCTGAGCATCAGAAGCAATTCCCATACCTATTTAAAAGCAACAAGAGTCCTGTGGCACCTTACAGACTAACAGATTTCTTTGAGCATAAGCTTTTGTGGGCTCCAATCCACTTTGTCAGATACATGACCATCCATATGTGGCAGTTAAGGCACTGATCCTGCAAAGACCTATGCAGGTGCTTTACTTGGATCCTGTGAGCAGTCCCAGTGAACTCATGTTCAGGGACTTACTCATGTGATTTGAAGTTAAGAGCATGCATAAGTCTTTGCAGGATCAGGGCCAAAAAAACCAGTATTTTAGTAGAAGACATTATGGTCTGATTCAGTAAAATATTTTAAGCATTCTTCAGTAAACAAAGTTACATACATGACTAAGGTTTTTGAAGAATCAGAGTGTATATTCCCCATTGTAGAAAAAATACATTTTCAGTATATTAATAGTGGGGTCCATCCTGAATTCCTTACCTAGCTAAATCTGCCTTTGAAGAGAAAGAGAGAAAAATAGTAGAATCTATAGTTTGCAAGTAACTGAACCCAGGCTGAATTTCCATTGACTTTAATGTAAAGGCTGAATATGGAAGGACTGAAGGATCAGGATCATAAGCAGGAGTGCAAGTATCAATTTTTAGGTTAAATATAGGACAAAAGAATGTTTTCACTTTGCAAAATCTCTTAAGGGACTGTGTGTTGTAAAATGATCATAGATGTGCAGGACTTCTAGTCCTATCCCATGCACTTTGGGAAGCACTAAGTATTATCTAGACTATTCCTAATTGGTATTTATCTAACCTGCTCCTAAAAGTCTCCAGTGAGAAAAAATCTTCCTCAAGTAATTTATTACTGTGCTTAACTACCCTGAGAGTTAGAAATTGTTTCCAATCACCCGCATTGAAATTTAAGTCCATTGTTTCTTGCCCTATCCTCAGAGGTTAATGAAAACATTTTCCCCCTCCTTCTGTTTCTGAAAACTTATCATACTCCCCCACCCCAGACTTCACCTCTGCAGACTAAACACACCCATTTTTTTTTCAATCTGTCCTCATAGGTCATGTTTTCTACACCTTTCAATAATTTTTGTTTCTTTTCTAATTTTCCCACATTTTTCCTGAAATGTGGTACCTAGAACTGGACACAATACTGCAGTTGTAGCTTAATCAGCTTGGAATAGAGTAGAAGAATTATTTCTTGGGTCTTGTTTACAACAGTCCTACTAATACATCTCAAAATAGTGTTTTGTCACGCCCCCCCCCCAGCAGTGTTACTGAACTTTTGGTCATAGCTAAACTTTCTAAGCAGTAGGGCTCCTCTAATCAGTAGGCCTGTATATGAAAGCTCCAAGATATACTTTAGTTTAGAGAGGATACCTGAAAGGTGCTTTATTTATATGAAGTGTTGCTTGATAGATCTGATGGAAGAAAATATCTGAAGTTTGGAGATGCCGCTAGAGTTTATGGTTGATTTTCCAGGGAGATTTGAGTTGATGATGTAGGGAAAGAGAGAGGAAGGTGAAAGGAAACCTCAGAACTTGCAGATAAATATTGGACTGGAGAGCCCTAGGTGTAGAATTTGGATGAGAAAAGTGATCCATGGAGTCATATGACTGAGTACAAGGCAGAGGAAATTGAAGAAAAGATGGATCAACAAGCAAAGCTGTTCTTGGAGATCAGGAAGTGGAGAGGAAGTAGTGAGACAATAAATGATTTTCCACTATATTAATAATAATTTAAAATAGGGAAAAAAGTATGACTGCTAAACAATTAAGATGTGGTAGAGATTAAAGATAATTTAGGAGGCAAGGACCTAAACACTTAACCTCAGTTTTTTGTGAGAGTAATAAGAACCTTAGGAGTAGTGACAGTGTGGTAAAAGGAGCAAGTATATGGAAGCCAAACTTCTCCATCAACGTATATTAAAGTAATTAGCATGTGAAATTGCAAACCCAATAATAAGAATTTTTTTAATAAATATGTAAACTCAGGGACTATATCGTATGCCTGGAATTTTTCAGCTACAGCTTCTATTTTTAAGAAGGATGATAGTGATCTAGGAAATGACAGGTATGTTATTTTGATATCAGTTGCATACAACCTATTAGAACAAATTTTGAAAGGAAGAGTATTTAAAGACATAGAGGTAAATGAGAAACTAGATAAAATATAGTAAAAGATGCCAAATCAACCTGATATCTTTCTTTGAGAAGATAACCAACTTTCTAGACAAAGGAAATTTTGTCTAGATTTTAGTAAAGCAATTGATCCAGTTTAATATAGAAATTATTTGTTAAACTGAAGAAGATTGGAATTAATATAAAAATTAAAAGATGGATAAAGAACTGATTAAAGGGGAGATGATATTTGCTCATGTGGAAAGGTGAATTCATAGGCGACAGTGCAGTTTCTAGTGAGTTCCTCAAGGACTGGTCTTGCTATTAATTTTATTTAACATTTTCATTAATGACCTTATCATAAACAATGAACATTGAATAATAAAATTTGTAGATGATCGGAAGTTGGAATATTGCTAATATGGAGGACTGGGATATCATAGAAGATCTGGATGACCTTGAAAATTGGAGAAATATTAATGAGATTAAATTTAATAGTGCAATTTGTAGTGTCATGTGCTTGGAGACTAGCAACAAGAATTTTGCCATAAGCAAATAGAAAATTTTGCTATAATGGATCAGCTGGAAATGAAAGAGGAAGAGTGAGAACAGGGTGTACTAGCTGATCACAAAAGTGATGCAATTGTAACACTGATGGAATCTTAGGATATATCAGGTGAGGTGGTTCTAGTAGAGCTACAGGAGTATTATTGTCTATGTCTACACTGCCAAATTAATCTGGACTAAGGAAGTTTAGTCTGGACTAATTTGGACCATGGCTACATTAGTCTTTGCTAATCCAAACTAAGAAATTTCTGAGTTTGGACTAGCCAAAGCATAGTCCAAATTCGTAAGACCTCTTGGCTAGTTCAAACTAAGCCATTAGTTCAAACTAGCTGCACATTCTAGTTTGAATTAAAACTTTAGTTTGAACTAGAATGTGTTGCTAGTTCAAACTAAAAAGCTGCTGTTAGTCTGAACTAGCCCAAAGTTATTCAGACTATCCTTGGACTTCTTTAGTTTGGGCTAGCAAGTCCAAACTACATTTTTATGTTTAGACATAGCCATTGACATTATACAAAGAACTGGTGATTCCTCAGATGGAATACTGTGTGCAATTCTCCCCCACCACCACATTTAGCTTAATTAAATGAAAGCTGAAGCGAAATCCAATTGCTTTCTATAAATACATCAGAGGGATAAACATGAGAAAGGAGGTGGCATTATTAAAGGTGCAATGTTAGCGCTAGAACAAATCAATGATAACTGGCCATCAATAAGTTTAGGCTTGAAATTAGATAAAAATATCTAACCATCAGAGGAATAAAGTTCTGGCTCAGCCTTCCAGTGGAGTAGTCTAGGCAAGAAAATAAACTTGTTTTAAGGCTGAGCTTGAAGATTTGATGGAGGGAATGGTATGATAAGATTGCCATGGCTCAGCAGTGACTGTTATTTGGCAAGTATCTTCAATGATCAGAGACAGGACTCTTAAGTGGGAGGTTTTTGAATTACTGCTGAGAATTTTTTTCCCAGGTATCTGGCTGGTGGGTCTCTCCCACATTCTCAGGGTCTAACTTATCTCCATATTAGGGATCTGGAAGGAATTTTCCTTCTGGTCAGACTGGCAGAGATTCTGTGATGTTTTTACATTCCTCTTGATCATGGAGTCCATGTCATGTGGAGAAATCTTTGAATGACTAGTTGAGGACTTCAGTAGCTCAGCATGAGGTTATGGGTCTATTACAGAAATTGATGTGTGAGGATCTGTGGCCTGTGGTATGTGAAAGATAGGGTAACAAGATAGGAAGCATGAAAAATTTGGATGTGGAATGGGAGATAACAGGTACCTATATAAGGCAAATCCTTGGCTATCAAGACCGTTTCTATAAAATCGGGACATCTGATCACCAGGAGTCAGACATGATGATCACTGTGGCCCCTTCTGGCCTTAAAGACTGAGTCTAGGTGTCTAAGATTCATAGCTCATGAATGATGTTTTTAAATTGTTATAGACCACCAAGGTCTAAGTCATCTTCAGATGGGGGGAAAGAAAAGAGTGGGAAAGGTATAAGATCAATCTACAAAGTAGAGAGCAATTTAAAGTATAGTACTATAGGACTAGCTATAAATAAAGGAAGATGTAACAGACTACCAACATTTTTAAAATAGATGACTTGTACAAATGATAACAGCTGAGGAATTACATCTTTTCTAAGATTTTTTTTAAATACAATAGATAGATAGATAGACATAATTCCTCAGCAGTCAGAATATATTATATTATATTATATTATATTATATTATATTATATTATATTATAATGTATACATATATATAATTCCATGTTAAAATGTTGATTAGTCTGAAAATATTTACCCTTTTTGTATATATAGACAGTTGGGGAGAGTGACAGCTACTCTAGTTAGATTTTCTTATTCAAAGTTTTACACTGTAGACAATTTTCATCAAAATATGGGAAAAGGCTGGAATTTTCTTTAGTAATGAAAATCTGTCATGTCAGTCAGGTACTGTAGTTAAATAGTATCTTCTATTGACTGGTATCTCTTAAATCAATACTGAATTGCCCAAGGAACTACTAAAACATCAAACCTTCCTGTAGGGTTTCAAGTCTCATTGTTAAGAATGTCATTTAGGAACTGGGGGGGGGGGTAACTTATTCTTACTTTTTAACAAGAATAAAAAAGACATTGCAGCAGCTGTGATGCACAGAAACATTTTATGAGTCCATTTAATCTACTTTCCACCCTACCCCTTTGGCTTCTCTGGTCACCTCTTCTCTTAGACTATTTTTTTACCCCCTTAATCATTGCAAGTATTAACAATAGCAAACATGACAGATATGCTAGTTAAACAAATGATTTAAACTGATGATAGTCATTCCCCATTGTGTCAAATATCTGACACAGTACAGAAATGAGTCAAATTTTAAACACACTTCCAAAAATGTAAAGCTGGAGTGGCTCCTCTGATCTTACTGTTGATTTTGTGTCAGTGTCCATATCAGGGTGTCAAGAAGTCTGCATTGGTTTAATGGAGAATTTGGTGCAGTTTGAAAAATGGTAATTGGATTGCCCATAATGACCTGACTGGTCTTGATCTTTATTAGATATTTGACATTTTCACTGTATAGTTCCCTGATAGCTGAAACTTGACCTCATATACTGTCCCTACTTTATATTTAGCTCATTAATCAACTTCAATGGATCCTTTTCTCTGGTACTTGAAGAAAGGCAATCACTTTTGGCATAAGGATGTATATATTTCCCTACTTTCATTCCAAACAATTATTTTCCATGAAATGAAAAATATCCATTTTGAAAATTTTCATTTAGGACAATTTCAAAATTTCATTTTAAAAGAAAAATTTTAAAAGAAAAATTTAATTCAGTATTTTTTAATTTTATTAATTTATGTTAATTTTATTTTTTAAATTATGTCACAACATGTCAGAAGTTTTAGTGAATAACATGACTTGACATGATTTATTATATTATATTGTCATAAATGACTTTTGCAGGTCATGTTATGCACTGCAGTCATGTCATGAGATAATGAAAATAATTAAATATAAAAATGTAATAAAAAATACATATACAACAAAATATTGAAACTTTTCCTAAAGGTTAAAATAACTATTCCAAATCACTATTTTTAATCTCAAAAGCATTTTTTCTCTGAAAGATATCATAAAATATGTATGATTTCACACACACACACACACACACACACACACACACACACACACACACAC
>ML681996.1:21929596-21984173 GCA_007922195.1 Podocnemis expansa
CACACACACACACACACACACACACACACACACACACACACACACACTGTATAGCCACATGTTTTTTTTGATGGAAAACAGTTTCAATAAATATTTTCTGATCAGCTGTGCTTAGGGGATGCAGTGGAATTAAACAAAAAAAAGTAAATAGTGAAACTTGCAAAACAGATATGGAGTCACTTCACAAAATATGCATGGTTAACTCTTGGTAGGAATTGCAACAGATTATGCTACATATTGCATCTGAACATGAGAGTATCTACAAATGTTGTTAATTATCACTGGTTGTTACTGGATTTAATTTCTATCCTATTTGCTCTGGCAAATATATCTATAAATGATTTTTATATTTTTTTTAAAAAACATTAGTGTCATTTATATCTCATCAAGAAGTCAAAAAGGTTAATCATGCTGTGTCTAACCTTGTCTAACATCAGAGCTCAACTGAAGTCTTTGAATCGGTAGTAAAATACACTATGTTATAAACATTTACAGAAATAACATTTTAGCCATATCACACATACACAGTTACAATAATTATTGTAACCTGCAAAGCAAAACAATTACAGACTTTCCTTTTCATCACTATAGAAGATGAATTACCTCAATGCCTATGGTTCAATTTGCAATCCAATTGCTACCTGTCAAGAAATCAATTGTACACTTAATATGTCTCACAAACCAGCACAGTTCAGTCTATACAACTAGAATTTACAATGCTATGTATTATATTTCTATTGATGATGGAATCCGTGTCAGAAAATCATAGTATTCCATCTTCCTTGAATACTGTATATGTGGCCTCAGTATCCTTTTAATTTTAGTCTGAGTTTTAATTTTAGATCTGCTTCAAAGGAAAAAATGTTTATTATCAAAGACTTAATTGATAGGAATTTTGAATAAATTGAAGTCTATTGACAAGCAGATAATTATACAAGATAAAGGGGATGGGAATAAAATATTCTTTTATACAGAATATCAATGTTATAAACTTAATGGATTTAATGGGGACCTTGGGATGCCATGTCACAAACAGGTCAAGATCATGCCAAGTTCCACAGAGGCAGCCATGTTAGTCTAGTGAGTAAAAGAAGCAAGGAATCCTATGGCAGTTAAAGACAAATAGATTTATTTATCGCATGAGGTTTCATGGGAGAGAATCCCTCTTCTTCAGATGCTTTGAAAATGGGGGAAATTGCAGAATGGGAAGAAAATAAATACAAGAGAGTGTACGACATGGGATCAGGTCATACAGTAACAGAAAACCAGAGCAGTTGTTAAGATTCAAATGCTGGGAAACAGCACATAGAGGAGGGTGAAGTCAAATCACATGTTGTAATGGGAAAAGAAGCCATCATCATGGCTTAATACTGCTTTCACACAATCAGATCTGCATATCAATTCTAATTTGGCTGCTTCTCTTTGAAGTTTTGCTGTCCCATTGACTTTCTTGAGCACAGTTGTTAACATATCATTCACAGAGTTATTAGAGGAAGTGGTCAGCAAATGGTTTTTGAGCATGGTGATTTCTGATGTCAGTTTTGTGCCCATTTATTCTTTTGTGCACAGATTGTCCTGTTTGTCCAATGTATAAGGTGTGGGGGCATTTCTGGCACATGATGGCATAAATCACATACGTGGATGAGCAAGCAAATGAGTCCTTGATGGAGTAGCTGGCTCTATTAGGTCCTATGATGATGTCTTTTGTGCAAATATGTGGGTAAAGTTGGCAAAATGGTTTGTTGCAGGGGTATGTGCCTGCTTGAATGTTCCTGTTGCTAGGTCTGTGGTTGCTGATGAGTATCTGTTTAAGGTTAGGGGTATGTCTCTAGGTGAGGAGAGGTCTGTCTCCTAAGGCTTGAGAGAGTGAGGGGTCATCTTCTAGAGTAGTGTTTAGGTCTTTAATGATCTGTTCTGGAGGTCTGACTTCAGGGTTGTATGTGGTGACCGGTGGTATTCTGTTTTCTTTCTTGGGCCTCTCCTGCAATTGACTTCAGGGTACCCATCTGGCTCTGTCAATTTGTTTTCTTACTTCCACAGGTGGGCACTGTAGTTTTAAGAATGCTTGACAGAGATCCTGTAGATGTTTGTTTCTGTCAGAGGGATCAGAGCAAATGCAGTTATATCTTAGGGCTTGGCTGTAAACAATGGATGGTATGGTGTGTTTTGGATGGAAGTTTGAGAGATGTAAGTAACTAATGTGAAAGCAAACTACGTTTCAGATTATGAGAAGAAAAGAAAATATTTTCTGGACAAATATTTACTTAGTCCACTGGTAAAGATATATTCTTCGTGGATTCCTAAGGCTGGGTCTACACTGAGCATATCAGTTCAAATGTCTGAATTTGAACTAGTCAATTTGAAGTAATTATTATTTCAAATTCACTCAATTCAAATTAACATGGCCACACAAGAAACTCCAATTAGAAAAGCATGTCCATGAACTGGACTTGCTGATTCAAATTGTAGGAGGGGCACCATAGGAGGTGTGGCAACATGGCTCCCTAGAAGAGCCATGCCACCACCCAATCTCCTGCCGGGCTCCAGCACTCTGAGCATGATACAGGGAAAAGCATCCCCTGCCCAGCTAGAGCTCGGAAGGCAGGAGCCTGGCAAGGGATGTTTTCTCCTCCCAGGGCTCCCTGGGCCAGGACACCCCCCCCCCAGCACAATGGGGGCAGGGGAGAAAGGATTCCTCAGCTCCACACTGTCAGCACCGTTGGAGGGAATCCCTTCTCCCCTGCCCCACTGCACTGTTAGTGCAGGGCTGGGGAATCCCTTGGCCTCCCACTGGATCCCCTTGTATGTGGCAAGAGCCACCGTTGGCTGTGCAGGGGCAGGGTCCCCAGTGTGCATCATTTGAGCAGCTGGCCACGCACAGGGAAGGCACCCCCACTTGTGGCTTCTCCCCAGCTGTCCATGCGTGGGTGTGCCTTCCCCACGCGCAGCTATTTGAGGACAAGTCACGTGTGGGGGTGCCTTCTCCAGGCATGGCCAGCTGTTCAGAAGCCGAGGGCAGGGCTGCCTTCCCCCCAGGGGGCCAGTGGGCTGAAGGAGGGCTGGGGGAGTGGAGGCATCTTTGGGGCTGCTGGCCTCAGCTGCCCTAGGGCTGGTCTTCCTTCCAGGGTGCCATGCACTCTGGGAGGGAGGTCAACCCATTTCAATTTGAACTTAGTGAGTTTGAATTGACAGGGCCACACTGGATCAGTTCGAACTAATGGGCTTGAATTTGCCCTGATTTCGAAGTCAAATGAGGTTTGAACAATTCAAAGTCAGCTTTCATCAATTCAAACTGAGGAGCTCCTCAGTTCTAACTGATGAAAGCCAGTGTGTCCATGCACTTAATAAAATTTGAATTGATTGTCCTCAATTCGAATTCAGCTCTAAATGTAGACATACCCTGAGTTTTCTTTGAATACAAATGCACAAAGTGATTTAAAAATCTGAGACACCAGGCTGACATTGGACTCTTGCAAGAGCCTGCATTGCAGAAACACTGTAGTGCTCTTTGAATTTTAGAACATATGATGTAACCTCCTGTGAGTTAGCTTTATTTTTTTTCCAGCTAAAGTTTCACATAATTGAAATACACAGATGTTATAAAAAAACTTGGTGCTAAATTTCTCAATTTGAAAAGCAATGTTTAAGCTACATTTGTCACCAAACCTCTCTAAACAAACCAAGATGACTGACAAACCTAATTATATAGAGTTCTTTTTGCCTGACCCCATCAGTGGATACTTTCCACACTTTTCCTCACTTGCTGGCTGTCAGTAACCCTAAATATATTTTTACTTGCATGTCCTATTTTATGTATGGACATTGAAAATGGTGGCCTTTTTGTTTTCCTTAATATTGCATGCAAAAGTGGTCAGGGTTTTTAAGCTAACCCTCAACAACCAAGTTCTGTTTTCACAGAATCCCAACTGCATAAATGATATAACACTGATTAAAAGAAACAAGGAGTCCTTTGGGACATTTAGGATGCATCTACAGTGGCAAGTTAGTTTGAATTAAGGAGACTTCATTTGAACTGTCTTAGTCCCTGTCCAAAGTAGACTTTAACTATTCGAATTAAGGAATTCCTTAATTCAAATTTATAAAAGTTTAGTTTGAATTAGTAACACCTGCATTTGGTTTGAACTAAGTGCTTAGTTTGATTATTAGTTCAAACTGAGGGCAGTTTAGGATTAAGCCTTAATTCAAACTAAATAAATTCAAATTAGGGCAGTTAGTTTGACTTAACAAAGTGCACTAATTCATCTTAACGTTTAAATAGAATTAGTGCACTGTGTCAATTTGACTTACTAAGGTCAGGTTTAGTTTGAATTAAGGTTGAACTTATTAGTTCGACTTTGTTAATTCAAACAAAGTTTTGTACTGTAGACATAGTCTTACAGAGTAACAATTTTAACTTTCTTCTGTTTGCTGTACAGGATGCTGATCAGAGGGTTTCTTAGTTTCTGAGAGAGTGTGTGGCAGAATATCTTACTATAGTTCATGTAATATGTCAGTTATAAAGGATTTTTTACCTTCAATGCATTAGGAATAATGCCCAGTTGTTTGCTACAAGAATCCTTGTTTATTTTGCTCAACTAGACTAACACAGCTACCCCTCTGGAACTTGTCAGGACTTATTAAGGTATCTATAAAAAAAAGTTTCTCATGTATGGTATATCTTACAACATATTCAAGAAAGTTTTCTCTTGTGTACATATCTGAGATTAAAATGTGTTGCTTCTCCTCATTTTTCTTCTTCTACAGTAAACATTAAAAAATAGTAAATTCCCCATAGGTGGTGTCAATCTAGTGAACAAGACTATGACCAGGGAGAACTACCCCTGTAAATGAAACTAACTGGCACTCATCAGTAATGTCAGCAGAGGAGCCAGAGACTAAAGGAGCATTGAGCTATTCATTGTAGAGATGACAAGTGGAGAAACAAAGACAGGGGGGTTAATTGCTAGACCCTTCACCCGTCCCTTTTAAGGTCAGTCTGTAACGGTCTGACTGATATATAGGACAGTCAGGTTAGTGTTTAGGGGCTACAGAGCGGCTACGTAGCTTCTTGACAGCTCTGGAGTGGGCTGGCAACTGGGGGTTTGTCCTTCTAATGGGATCATAAGAGGCTATTGCTATCTTAAGTCAGACACAACTGCCACAGAGGAAGAATGGGGATTAGGAAATGTGGAGTAAACTGTTATTCATGGATGAAGTGGGTAGTTGTTTGGCCCTAAAATACGTGTTCTGCCTGACAACTACATTTATGTTTTCTCAGTATTTGTCAGTCCCCAACATTCAAAAATTATGAATCAGAACACAAACCACACACACAACTGGGGCACCTTTTCATTGCTTTCTAATATTTAAGCTTTTAAGGTTACATTCTGGTCAAGTTTTCAATTTTCTCCTCTGCAACTGTGATGGTTAGAAACTTACTCCCCATTCCCCACCAAATTAAAACACTTATTCATATATTTTTTTACTTCCCCAGGTCAGCACTGTAGTCTTAAGAAAGAGTGATAGAGATCCTGAAGCTATCTGTCTCTGTCTGATGGATTAGAGCAAATGTGGTTATATCTTAGGGCTTGGCTGTAGACAATGGATTGTGTGGTGTGTTTAGGCTGGAAGCTCGAGGGTTGTAGATAACTATACCAATCAGTAGGTTTTTGGTATGGAATGGTGTTGATGTATCCATCCCTAATTTGTACTGTAGTGTCCAGAAAGTGGATCTCCTATGTGGAGTGTTCCAGGCTCAATTTGATTGTGGACTAGAAATTGTTGAAATCTCTGTGGAAATCTTAAGAGCATCCCCGTCATGGGTCCAGATGATGAAGATGTCATCAATGTAGCGTAAGTAGAGGAGAGGTGCTTTGGAATAAGACTTGAGGAAATGATGTTCTAAATCACTCATAAAAATGATGGCATATTGTGGTGCCATGTGGGTACCCATAGAAGTGCTACTGACTTGGAGGTATAAATTATCCTCAAATCTGAAATGGTTGTAGGTGAATACAAAGTCACAAAGTTCAGTCACAAGCTGTGCTGTGGCATCTTCTGGGATGGTTGTTCTAATAGCTTGTAATCCATCTTTGTGTGGGATGTTGGTGTTGAGAGCTTCTACATCCATAGTGGCCAGGATGGTGTTTTCAGGAAGCTCACCAATGGATTGGATATTCCTCAGGAAATCCATGGCATCTCAAAGAAACAGATACTCACCAACAACAGACCTTACAACAGAAACATTAAAGCAGGCACATATCGCTGCAACAAACCACGCCGCCAACCTTGTCCCTAGATCTGCACAAAAGACAACATCATAGGCTATGTCTACACATGCATTGTTATTTTGAAATAAGGATTTTGAAATGAGTTATTTCAAAATAAAATCCTTATTTTCGAATTAAGGGAAAGCCTGCAATCCAAACGGCTGTTATTTCGGAAGGGATATTTCAAAATAAATCCGTTTGGACATGTTCTTTCGAAACAGCTCTTTCCAAACAACAGGTCTACACAGTGTTGTTTCGAAAGAACAGCTTTATTTTGAAATATCCCTTCCGAAATAACAGCCGTTTCGAGGGGGGGGGCAGGCTTTACTTTTTCAAAATGACGATTCTTATTTCGAAAGGACGAGGTCCGTCCTTTCAAAATAAGAAAACGTCATGTAGACCTAATTTCTTTTATTTCAAAATAACGAGTGTTATTTTGAAATAAAAATGTTGTGTAGACGTGCCCATAGGGCCTAGTCAAGCCAGTTATTCCATCAAAGGGTCATTCACCTGCTCATCCACTAAAATGATTTATGACATCATGAGCCAGAAGCGCCCCCACACCTTATACATTGGACAAACAGGACAGTCCCTATGCAGAAGAATAAATGGACACAAAACTGACATCAGAAATCACAACACACACACACACACACACACACACACACAGTTGCTGAGCACTTCCATCTTCCTAATCTCTCCATTGATGATTTGTTAACAATGGTCCTCAAGAAAATCAATGAGACATCAAGAGTTCAAAGAGAAACAGTCAAAATTGAATTAATATGCAAATTAGATTGTGTGAAAGTGGGACTGACTTGTGACTATGGCTTCTTTTCCTATTATAACAGGTAATTTGACTTCACTCTCCTCTATGTGCTGTTTCCCAGAGTTTGAATCTTTACAAATGCTCTGATTTGCTGTTGCAGCATGGCCTGATCCCATGTCTTACCCTCCCCTACATTTACTTTCATGCCATTCTTTAAGTTCCCCCTCTTCAAAGCATCTGGCAAAGTGGGATTTTCTCCCAAGAAAGCTCAGGCGATAAATAAATCTGTTAGTCTTTTGGTGCCACAAGACTCCTTGCTTTTTTTTCTCTCTTCTCTGGTTTACCTAATTATTCTAACTTACTGCAAAGGCCTGAAAATGGCTAATAGCAGCAAGCAGAATTACTGATAGTCCATCTAAATAACTGGCACTCACTTGGGCACCATGTTGGTTGCTAAGTTGCCTCTGTTCAAAGGAACCTACGAAGCATAGGATCTTCTTCTTTTGAGAGAGGAGTTCTGGGAAATGGCTAGGACAGACCCTGAGAAAGGAAAGACATGATGGAATCTCCTCTTGTGAGTCTTGATAAAAGTGTAAGCCATCACAAAGACAGCCTAAGATGTTTCCCCCTGGCTCAAATTCCAACATTACTCCTTTGGGGAAAACCAACTAAAAAGTTGGACAAAGAGGGATAAAGCTCTTGGGCTATGTCTACACTAGCACTTTAGGTTGAATTAAGAAGGCTTAATTCGAATTAAATTAGCCCCTGTCTATACTGGACTTTCATTAAGTCAAATTAAGAAATTCCTTAATTCAACTTAATAAACGCTTAATTTGAATTAACAAGAATCACCCGTTAGTTCATAGTAAGCCTTCATTTGACTCCTTAGTTCAAACTAAGGATGGTGTAGACCTGGATTAACCCTTAATTCAACTTTATTAAGGTCATATTAAGGGCAGTTAGGTTGAATTATCAAAGTGAACTAAGTCGATTTAACTTTAAGTTAACTTAGTCCACTTTGTTAATGAGACTTAATAAGGTTGAGTTTAGTTTGAATTAAAGTTGAACTTATTAGTTTGAATTAACAAATCTGACCTAACTTTTTCTAGTGTGGACATAGCCTTGGAGGATGTCTCTGTACAAGAACAGGAAAGAACATTGCAGAGTAGGAGAAGGGGTGAACAATTTACAGATGAACCAGTTGAGGAAGAAGAGCTCAGAGATATACTGAAGTAAGTTTGAGGAGGCAGCCAGGAGTTCTAGGGAGCAGGCCAGAGGTACTTTCTTTGGAGTCCCTTGGCTCAAATTCAGAAGAGATGGAGGAGTTGGAGTTCCCCTACTGGCTATTATGGACTGGTGTCTGAAAGCTCCTGATATAATGGATGTAAGGACCATCGAGCCCATAACTGGGCTGAAGATGGGGCATGACCTCATTGGATTACAGTTTGGTTTGACAGCCTGTTATGTTGGAAGGGGGAGTGGGATGAAGGAAATAAAAGTGATCTGACTGAATGGCTAAATCATGAGATAAAACTGACCATTGTGGGGCTGTTGGTAGAGGTGCCTGCTATTCTGTGTTTAATATGCCAGCTAGTGAGTCATTCTTTGATGCTAAGTAACTGTTAAAATCATCTTTCTGTCTCTGAATGGATAATCAGTTTACTTCACCAAGACAGTGTGCAATGTACTTTCACTGGTTTAAGCCCTTGGATGTTTCTAGCACATATAAAATCCCAAAAACTTTAAAAAATGAAGTTTGAGTCCTTCACTTCGAAGGAATCAGTAGATTTTCAGAACAGATGTCCTATTGTTTGTGATCATTTATGTCCAGCTTCCCCCCACCCGCAACAAACCAGATGGTGGCCCCAAAGAATTCTCCTACACAAAACTTTCTTTTGACTGTCATCAGCAAGATGTCTATACTGGATTTAAGCAGAAAGGTCTTGAGTTTATTACTGGTCTGAAGCGGTTCACCTCCACTGTTGTTAATAGAGCTGTATTGACTTAGATCTCAAGTGAATAGCATCCACAAGATATATTAAATGAAAACTCTGGAATATGTTTATGACTTAATTGTAAAGGCTATGTCCACACTTACACAATTAAACTGATTTCACATATCAATTTAATGAAATTTATGTAAAATCATTAAATCGATTTAAGTTAAATTGATTTAGCAGGTCCTCACTAGAAACTCAAATCAAAACAGCATGTCCATGGACAGAACTTGCTATTTTGATTTAGGAGAGAGGCACCATGGGATGTGTGGCAACATGAGAGCAATGCCCCCACCCAATATATAGAAAAGGAAAGCACCTGGGAAGGAGAAGGGCAAAAATTGTTAAATTGTTTTAACAGTTAACTCGAAATAACATGTCCTCACTATGTTATTTCAAAATAACAATTTTGATTAACCATCATATCAATATAATACTAGGTTTTATTATATCAACATTACTTTCCTTATATCAAAATGAGTGAGCTCCTCATTTCGAAATAAGGGAACATCGTGTGGATAAATAACCAGCATTATACCCAAAGTGTTATGACTGTTTTTATTCATAATTGCCTAGAATTATTACTGAAGACAAATAGATTTTAATAGATTTGAAGCACTAACTGGACCTTCAATGCCTCTCAGAGAAAATGCTTAAAGTGATACCCAAAGGAAAAAGAAGATGAAGGATGTAGAAGCCTGACTTCTAAGCAGAGACAGAGTTCATTCTATTGTTCTTTCTTTCTGTTTCTTCCTTCTCCCTTTCTAGAATCTTTGTCTGTGATTTAACATATATTGTTCTAGCTTTAGTAAATGGTTGGTGTACACAGGAGGGCTTAAAATAATTAAAATACAAAGTTGCTGAAAAATAAAAATGTTATCTTTCTTACCTAGCCAAAAGAATTGAGGGCTTAACTTCAAAATAAACTTCATCTATTAAAGTCACAACATACTCCAGCATTTCATCCAAGCAAAATGAAGCCTGTTTGCACAACATATTGAGAGCATGGACGTCTTTTTGTTGTTCTCTGGGACATTGATACTGTAGTCTAGATGCTCTATTTCCATTGCTTGCCCCACCAGCCTCATTCCTTAGCTGTCCTCTGCGTGACAGATTCTCAGAAGAGTTAGGTCTTGATCTAATCTTCATTGATGTCTATGGCCTTTCTTTTAGGGGAGAAGTTAACTCTGCATAAAGCACTGCAAATATCCTGCTTTTTCTGCCTGTTCATCCCTTAGAATGACTGATCTTCCACTGTGCCTCTAGCCCAGATTTATACTCCAAAATCTTTGTAAACCTCAATCACATAGGCTATGTCTATGCACACACCGTTATTTCAAAATAAGTATTTTGAAATGAGTTATTTCAAAATAAAGTCTTTATTTTGAAATAAGTTAATTCGAACTAAGGGGAAGCCTACTGTCAAATCGGCTGTTATTTCAAAATGATTATTTCAAAATAAGGCTGTTTGGACATGTTGTTTGGAAACAGTTGTTTTGAAACAATGGTGTTGTTTCAAAACAACATGTCCAAACAGCCTTATTTCAAACTAACCATTTTGAAATAACAGCCATTTCAAAATGAATGGGGTTTAAGCTGTTTCGAAACGACGATTCTTATTTCAAAATGACGGATCCTGTCATTTTGAAATAAGAAAACGTTGTGTGGACCTAATCTCTTTTATTTCAAAATAACTAGTGTTATTTTGAAATAAAAAAAGATGTGTAGGCATACCCATAATTTTTAGATAGAAAAGTCTAGACAGACAAGAGGGAGGGAGTAAGCATATTTTTTGGGATGAGCCCTTAGGGATCCTTTAAACATCTATGCATAGAATATCAGAAAAGTATGCATTCTTCAGCAAAAAGAAATTGATATTAGACTAGCTTGGCCTTGTCTACATTTAAGGTGGGTTTTTGTTTTTGGTTTTTGGTTTTTGGTTTTTTTTTTCCCCTGGTTAAACTGTACTATCATGATTAAAGTGGTAAAAACCCTTAATGCAAAGACACTTACATCAGTAAACTAGGGATCTGACTGGCATAACTGCATTGGTATATCCCTAATTGATAGAATTATGCTAATATAACTTTTTAAGTGTAGACATGTACTTTGACTCCCATGACCAGTTAATATTCGGTTTTATACGTGTGGAGCCATAAGGAATTCTTAGCTATAGACTGGGAGATTTCTAAACACGATTCTCTTGTAATGTCAGTTAAAATCTGCATACTCAAAACCTTAAATCAGACTCTTTGGAGAATCATAGAATCAGAGAGCCATAGGGTTGGAAGATCCTCATGAGGTCATCTAGTCCAGCCCCCTAATGGATTGGTTTAGATCCATTAGCAAGCTCATGGAAGTATATAAATAAATAGTGCCATGTTTTATCTATGTTTGTTTGTTAAGAAATTATTCTGATTACATTCATCCTCAATTTTGAATATAAATCTGATGGCACTCTGAGTTCTCTAGTTCATATGCTTCAATAGACTTTGCAGCATCAGATTCAACATCTTAGAAAGGTGTTAAGAAATTAAAAAAAAAAAATTAAAAATCAGCAACACAGGGCTTCTGTTGCTATGCAAAACTTTAGAACCATACCTTTTCTGATGTTGTCCCAGGCATTTGTATCACAACAGTTAAAACTTCCTGAATATTTTGCTGGAAATATTTATTCAAATTGTTTCTGCTGTATTTCATCATTTAAATCTGTGTCTTCTGAAGTGCGAATGTATGCCTCAAGGAGTGCAAAGGACTAGCCTTGGGGGCACAGACACATCTCTCAGTTGTTCTCCAAAGTTGTAAATTTCATTTAATACCTCTTATGATTGCAAAGAAAACCTTCAAAATATGAAGTGAATATAAGCTATACAGATATGTCTGCCTGAGAACACAAAGAAACTGACAATATTTTTTTTTTAGAAAATAGTAAATGTTGAGTTCTTCTTATTTGCCCTCCTCATTTGAAGTCTCTAGGGTTCATGGTTTTGAGATTTTCTCTGCAACTATAAGGGCTAGCAACTTTTTTTTTTCAGATGAAAATAAAATTCTCAGCTAAAAAATTATTCTATGAGCTGAAACTTCAAGGATGCATCAAATACCATGAGACATGTTAAAACATCTTGTATTGTTGGCAACAGGGCCATACAATTTAAACTTGTATAATTTCATTCTGATTTAATTAATAGCCAATATCCATTTTTGTAGATTTAAATTGGGTCCAGTTACAGGGCTGACACACTTTGTATTGAAATACTGCTCTTGATTACAGTGAAATGAAATTTAAAAAGTGGAAAATACAGGAAAGGAAAATGAATACCGTATATAATTGGGTATTAGCCGATCCAGGCACAAGCCGACCCCCCCCAATTCTGAGACCAAAAAAGAAGCTAAAATTGGTGACCCAGGTATAAGCCGTGGTCTCCTTTTGGTCTTGGCCCTTAACCCCCCACCCACTGCTGCTGGCTTCCTCTGGAGTTTCTGACAGCTTCCCTACCCCAAAATCTCTGCTGCTGCTTTTCCCTTGCCCCCTTGCTGTCCATTCCTCACCCCTGCTGCCACCTGCTCTGCCCTTTCCTCACTGCTACACCCCTGCTCACTTCTCAGTTTCCTGCTGCTGCCCCCTGTGCCACCCTTTCCTTACTGTTGCCCCCCTGCTCCCACCTGCTCTGCCCTTTCCTCACGGCTGCCCCCTGCTCACTTCTCATTTACCTCACTGTTGTCCCTTGCTGCACCCTTTCCTCACTGTTGCCCCCTTGCTCCCACCTGCTCTGCCCTTTCCTCACTGCCGTCACCCCTGCTGCCCCCTGCTCTGCCCTTTCCTCGCTGCTACCCCCCTGCTCACTTCAGTTTCCTGCTGTTGCCCCCCTGCTCCTCCTGCTGCCCCCTGCTCTGCCCCTTTCTCACTGCTGCTCTCTGCTCCTCCTACTGCCCCCTCCTCACTGCCACCCCCTACTCCACCCTTCCCTCACTGCTACCTACTGCCCCTCTGCTCTGTCACTTCCCCACTGCTGCCCCACTGCTCCTCCTGCTGCCCCCTGGCTCTTCACCGTCGCCCCCCTACTCCCTTCTCAGTTCCCTGCTGTTGCTCCCCTCTTCCCCAACACCCTTTCCCTGTCACCCCCCAACCCCTGCCACTGCTTTTCCCAGCCTGCCAGGCACTCCCCCCCAATCCCTGGTCCCTGTTGCTGCTTCCCTGGGCTCCCCAAAAACCCTGGGTCCTCCTGCCACTTTCCTGGACTCCCCGACCCCCCCCATGCCCGAGCCCTGCTGCCCCTTCCTTGGCCTCCCTGAACCCCCCTCCCCCCCAAAAAAAAACCTTACTGGCTGTCCCATCACTTTCTCAACTCCCCAACCCCCTCCCCAACCTCCGGTCCCTGCCACCGCTTCCCTGGCCTCCCTGCATCCCCCCCCCCCAATGTCGAGGCTAACCCCCACCCCAGGCTCCCTTACGTGGCCGCTCCAGGTGCTGGGGTCCCCTTCTCACTCCAGCCCCAGCCCCCGCCAACTGCCCAAGATGGCTGCCCAGCAACACTGGGGCTCCACCCTGCTGCATGGTCTGGGAAACTCCTCGGAGGGGCTGTCTACTGTATTCTCTTGAGTATAAGCTGAGAGCCTGTTTTGAAGCCAATTTTCAGGCACAAAATGTTTGGCTTATACAAGATGATATATGGGGTAGTTTAAAAATTCAGACAGGATTCTTTCCATCTTGTCTCATAACTAGTAATAAAGCTTCTCCAAGAAAACTTGGATATTCATTTCAAACAGGTTTTACTCTCCATGACCCCATGTAGTCCTATTAACTCCAGTGGATTTTGTACATATGTAACTAACTGGAACTGACAAATGTCCCTCTTCCTTTTAATGCCTCAGAGGTGGGGAGGCTTTGTTTGCACCAGTATAGGTCTAAAAAAAGATCCTCAGTCCGTTTTATCCCACCACCTCATGACCACTCTGCATCTGTGGGTATGTCTACATTGAAAAGTTTTTTTCAAAATAAAGATGCTTATTTAACAAACAAACAAACAAACAAGCAAAAACAAACAAAAAAACCCACCACCACTTTTTCATGGCCATGCAGGCATTTAGTTATTTTGAAGTAAGCACTTCAGTATTTTGAAATAAAGAAGCACTATTTCAAAATAACTAATCCTACGTTTATTTAAAAAGAGATAAATCTTTTGAAATAGTTATTTCTAAAAAAGCCATTCCAAGATGCAGAATTGGCTTTTTTCAAAGTAATGGGAAGGGATTCCCCAGCATGGTGCATTCCACCAGGCAAGACCATCCTTAAGGGGGGGGCAAGAGGGGTGGCTGTCCCTGGCCTCATGCTTCGGGGGGGGGGCCCACACAGCCAGCTGGAGGAAGGAACAGGCCTGGTGAGGCAGGATGAGGCCCGTGATGCAGCCGAGGGGTGGGGGAGGGGACCAGCAGCACAGATGAGATACGGTCCGGCCACAGTGCCATGTTCCCTATCACATAGGCACGGAATGCTATGAGGTGGCCCCTCTTGGCCAAAAGCAGCCTGTGGCGTAGCTGCTCCAGCTAGATAAGGGGGCTGATGCGGGGCCACTGGGGCTGGGGCCCCCTTTGTGTAGAAGGGAACCAAAGCTGGTGTGTTCCCCTCCACACCCCCAGGAGACCCTCACTGAGCTACTGGCAGCCTCAGCAGCAGAGCAAGTGCCCTAGGGGGCTGGTGCTGTCAGTCCGTCCGACAGGCCCGCACAGCAAAGGTGAGGAGGGCGAGCTTGGGAGGCAGATCAACATGTGGCCTGCCTGTCTGTGTCTGGGAGCCGTCCCCAGCCAGAGAGGAGGGAAGGAGAGGGAGGATGCAGGAGCCACCCAGCGGGGGGGCAGAGCCAAGACACCCACATGCCAATGTTCCTGGCAAGTGGCCGACAGCAACAGTCATTCTTCCAGCTGTTAGGGAGCTGCGTCAGGCTGGAGGAGTTTAAAATCTCCCACTTGTGATCACCTAGCAGCTCCACTGCTGGCAGCTCAGGGAAGGAGTGGTGGAGATGAGCGAGCCATCAGCTGGTGGCTCAGAGAAAAGATGGAGGGAGAGAGTATTTAATATTAGAGACCAATACCAGAGACTACTGATCTCTCAATTTCCCCCCACACCCTAGTCCTGGATCATGGTGGCTATTGTACTATGACATCAGCTGGGGTGTGTGTATGTTAATAGTATCCTATGTTCCCATGGCTCAGCTCCAGGGAATTATACAATGGACTTTTTCTTTCAGCATGCTTATTGTGAGATGACTTTGACTTTCTTTCTGAAGACCTAACCCTGGAATAAAATTACAAGTGTCCATACCTGCAAAGTGTAAACGACTATGCTCTTCCTGACTGCAGTAGCTCATATTGCAAGGGTGCCACTGCCATCTATTAATAGACAATAGCTACTATAAGTCATGTTCCAAAGGGACAGCCCTGGTGGTTCAGTAAAACAAAAAAAGATTCACAAATTTAGTTTTTGTGGGAGAAAATACCACTTTGATTTTCTCCCATCATGACACTTCATGCAAATGATGCAATAAATAAATTTGTTAGTCTTTAAGTGCCACAGAACTCCTTGTTAGTTTTACCTATGAGTCAACAACTCTGTGTTGTTAGTTGTTGATTTCCATGATCATTGCAGGTGAAAAGCTTTCACAAAATTTTAGTAAATTTACTGAATTTGGCTGTCAGATTTCTTGTGTGTCTGGCAAAGCAACTTGTTGATTTCCACTATGTGCCCAGCAGAACGGCTACTTATGCCACATAATTACTTATTGAAAATTCTGTTTTAGGAAGGCACTTAGTTATCAAATTGGGAAGATGTTAGTGGATGATGTAGGAAAAAAGGGCATGCATGAAATAACTGTTTATTTTATGTGGGATTTTAAATGCATCTTCCATGCATCTTGACTTAATTTTATTTTTATCTAAATTTGAGAAAGCTAGAAATAGCAAATCACATTTATTTTAATTATAGTAAAAATACAAGCTATAATTTCACCATTGTTGGTTGTGCTGTATTTTCTGGTATGCTTAAGGGGTATGTAATATACATTAGGCTATAAAACAGGTTGCTATTAGAAGATTAATTGTATCTATATAAATAATGGGGGGGCCCACAAACTGATTTTCCCTGGGTCCCCCTTCTCCTTAGGGATGGCCCTGCAACAGGGGCACGGATACCCCTGGCAGGGCTCCCTTCCCCAATGGAGCAGAGATTCTCAGGAGGGGCTCCCTTCTCTGCCGGTGGACATGCTGGGGGTGTGGAGGGCTAGGAACGGGCTAGGAGCCAAATCAGGCTCCGAGCTGCTTGCCTTGGGTGGGGGGGGTGGGAAGCAGCCCTGCCGTGGGTTCCCTGTCCCAGGCGAGGAACCAGCCTGCTGAAAGTTCCCTGTCCCCAACAGGGACTGCAGCCCTGCCAGGGGTTCCCTGTCCCCAGCAGAGAATCCTTCCCTGCAGCAGAATCCCTCCCTCAGCAGGCAAGGGAGCCCCATGGGAGTGTGGTGTTTTGGGCCACCTAGGGTCATTGGGGTTGTTATAGTGATAAATGGGAGGGTCATTTAGGTGCTAGGGAAACCTGTCTGGCGGGTCCTCTCTCTCAGTTCTCTTTCAATAAAGACTCCTTGCACAGCTCTGAATATGCTGCCTCTCCTTATTGGATTATAATTTCCCCTAAAACTCTACAGGGGAATCTCCACCGCAGTGGGGAAACCATTCTTTCGGGGGATTTATTTCAAGTTAGAGAGTCTAATGTAGACTTTCTAACTTGAAATACTAATGCATAATTTATTTCAAAATAGGAGTCTTGTGAAGACTCACTATTTCAAAATGATTATTTTGAATTAATATCAGCATAGTTATCTTGAAATAACTTGGCCAGTGTAGACATAGCCTGTGAGAGGAGTTAAGCATCAGAGGCCTCTCTAGGTACAGGTAAGCTAGGCAGCAGCTGAGAGTGGCAGATTCACAGCATGCTAGGGTGTGATCTAGCTTGCTGCCATGTGGAATAACTGTCCTCAATAGTTCCTTACTGCACTTTGTCTTCAGCAATAAAAATATCTAGAAAACATGACTCATGAGGACAGATTGAAAAAATTAGGTTTGTTTAATCAGAAGAAGAGAGAATAGGATATGATACTGGTTTTCAAATACATAAAAGGTCGTTACGGAAGGAGGAAGAAAATTTGTTCTCATTACCTTCTGAGGACAGAACAAGGAGCAACAGCCTTTAACTGCAACAAAGGCAATTTTAGTGGAATATTAGCAGAAACTTCCTAACTGTCAGGGTAGTCAAGCACTGGAAATGATTCTCGAGAGGTTGTGGAATAGCAATGGAGATTTTTAAGAGTAGTTTAGACAGGCATCTGCCAAGGATAGTCTAGATCAAGGGTTCTCAAACTTTTTTTTTCCCCCTGGGAACACCTTTGAAAATATGTCACATTATGACAACCCCTCTACAAAAGCAATGACCTCCACAATGTTATATCATCCTTACCAGCATGCACAGGGACTGATAGCTTGTGACACCCCTTCCTGGAAAAACCTTCTGACTGCCTGAAGGATCATGAGTCTCAATTTGGGAACCCCTGGCCTAGATAATACTTAGTCTTTCTATAAGTGCAGGGGGAATGGAACAGTGCTAGAAGACAAGATCCATTTCAGTCCTACACTTCAATGATTCTGTGATCTGCATTGCATGAGTTACTGATGTCAATGTCCCCTCTAATTTTTCATAGGCTGTGTAATAATCCTTGGGGAGGAAGGGGTTAACACTCTGGTCAGTGAGTCCCAGGACAGCCAATAGGAACAAAGCACAGGTTTTTGAATCAGAGCAGCAGCCTTGCCTGTTCCTGTTTGGGTGCAGCAGAGCTCCTGGAAGGATCAGGAGGAGGCCAGAGAGGCCTGAGGAAGGATCCAATGACATCCTTACCAAAGATAAGTTAAGTTTGTTACTGACCATGTGTGAGTACAAGAGGGAATGTTTACTTAGATGCGCTCAGGGTATTTTCTTTGTTTTTGGTTTGTTTTTAGATTTTTCTGTGCTGAGCACATGTACCCCCTCCCACTACCCTGTAACTACCTAAGTTAAATCCCAGAGAATCAGCTCTCTGTGTTTCTTATCTGTTCTTCTTAATTAAAGAATTTACCTTTTAAGTAAGCTCTGGTTCTGTGTCCTGTAAGGCAAGAGGTTTGTGTGCATGTGCCTCAGGCTGCACAGCCAGCTACTAAAGGGGATTCTGTTCCACTTCCAGCTCATATCACAGCTGGGGTTCAGTCACTTTCCTGAGGGAAGAATAAAAGTGATTGCAAGTAACTCACAGGAAGGAATTCCCAAGTGCACCTTCCTAGGTTTTCAAGAGGCTTTTTGCATTTCGGTGGTGGCAGCGATACCACTCCAAGATCAGGAATTGGAGGCCTTGGAGAGTTTTAAGACCAGGCTTTAAGTCCAGTGGCTTTTCAGGTCTGTTGTGGGACCCCACCTTCTGCACTCAGAGTTCGGAAACGGCCTTGACATGGTGGCATAGTGGTGTGGCCTTTTTTTTGAACCAGAAGCACAAACCTCAGGATTTTTAAAAGGACATTTTTTTTTTCCTTTTGGGTAGTGGACATTTTGGGAGATCCCCCCCCCCCATCTCTTCTTTTTCTTTTTTTTAATTTTTCTTTTGCTGCCTGGGGGAAAAGGCATGCAAGGGGTTTAACTGGCAAAGCCAGGGAGTCCAAAACAAGCAGGGGCTTTTTGTTTGTCAGCTTTCATGGCAATGGGATAGTTAGGCCAGAGTAGGGCAGGAAAGCAGCACAGTGAATGCGTTTGCGGTGGGGCCAAGGAGCCATGGAGACACCGGTCTCAGAAGTCCAACTCCAAAGCAGACATGTGGAGTGGGGACAAGGAAGAGGATAATAGATGGAATTCTTCCTAGAGATGAGGCACATAGAAGCTGAGGAGAAGAAAAAACAATGGTGCTTTGAGCTGGAGAAAGCTGGGAAAATGGGCGCTGCAGCTACACCGGCTTCTTCTACTGCCAATCCTACCCCGGCTTATGCTCTCCAACCCAAGAAATATCCAGCGTACCAGGTAGGAGATGATCCTAGAAAATTTTGAAAGGGTCTGCCTTGGGAACAGCATCTCCACAGACCACTACATGGTGAAGTTAAGGCCACAACTCAGTGGACCCTTAGCAGAAGTGGCAGCTGAAATATCTAGAGAAACCATGAACAATTATGAGCTCTTTAAACAAAGGGCCAGAATGAGGATGGAGCTCACTCCTGAATATGCCCATCACCGGTTCAGAGCCCTAAGGTGGAAGCCAGGTGTGGCATTTATGCAACATGCCTACCAAATTGATAAAAATTGGAATGCCTGGGTATCAGGGGCACAAGCTAAAACTGTGGAGGAGCTCTCTCTCCCAATAAGACTGGAACAGTTCCTAGAGGGTGTTCCTGAAGAAAGACAAAGATACATCCTGGATGGGAAGACCAAATCTATATCAGAGGCAGGGGAGATTGGAGCCAGATGGGTGGAAGTGACAGAAAGGACCTGAACTGGTAGCAGTTTGGGGGGTGGGGTGGTGGGTCCCAAGAGGGGTGTTCAGAGACAGCATATCAACACCAGGGACAACCCAAAGGCCTACCTCACAGGGAGGAGCCCAATGCACCACAAGGGAAGTCTCAGGCACCTTCTCACCCCACAACCGCATTCTCCAGCAACAAACCTCGCTCCAGTGACCAGCCAGCTGGGCAGTGTTTTAAATGGAACGAGCTGGGTCATGTGAAGGCGAACTGCCCCAAAAGCACAAACAGAGTGCAGTTCCTTGCAGCAGGGTCACACCATGTGCCTGCAGGCCCAGATGCCTTACAGATACCTCCAGAGCAAAGGGAGATTGTGAGTGTGGGCAGGAAGAAAGTTGTCACATGGAAAGGTATTGGATCACAGGTGTCAGCTATACACCAGTCCTTAGTGGACCCCAAACGTATCAATGTAAAAGCTCAGGTAACTGTTCAACCTTTCAAGGCAAACTATTTTGACCTGTCTACCGTAGAGTTGCCTGTGCAGTACAAAGGCTGGTCAGGGACCTGGACTTTTGCAGTCTATGATGACTATCCCATTCCCATGCTCGTGGGAGAGGACTTAGTGAACCATGTGAGGCTAGCCAAAAGGGTGGGTGCCATCACCCACAGCTGGGCTAAGCAGGTCTCCCTATCTAACTCTGTTACTGAGCCTTCTACCAGGGTCCAGTCTGTGTTCCCAGATGCTACGGGACCAGAGGCCCAAACAGAGGTGGCCGACCCAGACCCCAAACCAGCATCTACAACAGCAGCAGTAGAGGCATTCCTCGATACCCAGCCGGAACAAGAACCAAACCCAGTGCTTGCAACCCCTCAGAGTCACGGAAACCAACATCGGTGGGTGCCACCAGCCCTGCACTTGTGGTAGCAGCTGACCCTTCACAAAACACAGCCCCATGCACCAGCAGAGAGTGTTTCACAACCAGGAGAGGCAACCACATCACCTGCATCACTTCCAGGGGGACTGAGCCTGAGTCCACAACCCAGGGAAGAACTGAAGTCCCCAGCATCAAGGGAACAGTGCCAAGCCAAGCAGGAGGCAATGAGAGCCTCAAAGGATGGAGTGGCCCATCACCTCTCAGCTCTTTGAATAGATCCCGGTCTGGTATCGAAAGAGGATTTTTACACAAAGGCTGTGTCCACACGTCTTTTTTATATTGAAATAACACAAATTATTTTGAAATAAAAAGATTACACCCCCACAACATTTTCTTATTTCGAAATGATGGATTCCATCATTTCGAAATAAGAGGTGTTCTTTTGGAACACCTTAAACCTGACCATTTGGACATGTTGTTTCGGAACAAACTGTTCTGAAACAACAAGAAGGGCCACCTCCTCAGCACCCTTGCCTAGGAGCCCTCAGCTCCCTGGCCAGGGTGCTGAGGGGAGAACTGCTGCAGGCACGGGGGGCTTCCCCCAAGCTGGGCGGGGAGCCCCACAGTGGGGTGCTGGGCACCAGGCTCTCCCTGCCGTTGGGGATGCGCCCAAGCCCCGCAGTGGGGTGGCAGCTCATCCCACCACCAACTAAGGGGGGCTGCAGCCCCCCGAGCAGGGCACAGGCTGAGCCGCCAGGCTGTGGCTCACCCGGCATCGGCTGCAGCCCCCTCCCCTGACCTGGGCAGTGGAAGCTGGGCGTGCCGCGGCTCCCCAAGCCACTTACCCAGAGGGCAAGCAGTTTGGGGCACCCCTGTAGCCTGAGATTTTTGCCATCTCTTTAGTATCACAGAAGAACCTTGATTGAATAAGAACACATATGGGTAGAAAACACCCCCAGACTCCTGAAAAGCCCTGTCTCCCCCTCCGCCCTGGTTGGTGGGAACCTGGCCATGTTGCCACACCTCCCAGGGTGCCCCTGTCCTGAAGTGAAGTAGCAGGTCCACACATAGGGCCTGCTATTTCGCTTTCAGGTTTTACCTTATTTCAAACTAATTTTTTTTTTTTTTTTTTTTTTTTACTTCAAAATAGGTCATTTCAAAATAAGGCTTTTATTTCGAAAGAAATCATTTCAAAATGACTCATTTCGAAATAAGCCTTTGCGTGTGGACATAGCCAAAGAGACACTCTCGGGTGGGCACTGGAAGGACTAGTATCCTGAGAGACAGTTGGTAGTTCCAACTAAGCACAGGGGAAAGCTCTTGAGCTTAGCTAAGGACCATCCTAAAGGCCATGCTGGGGTGAACAAGACCAAAGGCTGAGTTCACACAGCATTTTTGTTTCGAAACAACAAGGTTGTTATTCAGAAGATCTAGGGCCAGCACCTCTTTTCTTATCATATTCATACCTCACTGACTCCCAAAAACAGGTTCAATAGTACAAATCTTAGAAAAAAAAACCAATATCATAGAATTTTAAACAACAAAACAGGGTTCATTTACTTTTATCTAAAGGTACATAACAGTAAATCATAGAGAGGCAAAAGTCATATAATAATAAACACTGAAATATTCTTATATTAAACTTTAATAATTAAATAAATATTCAAAACTTTATAAATAATATTGTATAAAATATTGGGCTTACAATATAAGATTCAGATCAAAACCAACATTTATGTACAGCCATCACTAGTAACCATAGACCTGAAATAAACTGTATTTTTTGACAAAAAAATACAAACAAATTTATCTTAGAGCCAGATATTTACAGATGTTCAAGCAACTAAATTTGTGCCTGGGTTTTCAGTGGGCTTTTGTAAGGCACCTAAGCATGTGAGGCATCTAGCCCCAGTGGGAGTTTGCCTAAGTAGGTCTGCAAGCCAACTCCCACTGGAGTTAGGTGCTAACCTGCTTAGGTATTTTAGAAAATCCCACTAGACATCTTTCTTCTTCTAAAAATATTTGAAAATCTGGCTCTAAGGAACTTTATTTTTACAGTTTTTGAGATGAGCCTGAATTCAGCCCTCAGGCCAAACACTCTGAGTTTGAGTTTAGATTTTTCATAGGTGTGTCCATGGTTATCAGCTAGACCTCACAGTCTTGCTTTTGGTAGAATGATCAAGGGCTACTGCATCCAAAGTCTGTGCTGGAGATATGAGGGAGGGAGATGGCCAGCATTGCATTGTTCTACTCCTTAATACCAGTCAGGAATCTACTGACCCCTTCATTTAGATCTCCAGATATTATTTTCCTGCTTGGTAGTGTGGATCTGTTCATCGGAAATATATTTAATTTACACAAGTGAGTTAATTATCTGATTTCAGTACTGAATATGCATTACCTTATTTAAATGAACAGCAACAGATACCGTAGTAACTGGATCTGACACCTGAGAGGCAACATTGAACAAACTTTAGGAGCATGGAAATTGCCTCTGACTTGCTCTGGCTCCTCCTGGGCTACTGTCAAGGTAATTCCAGGGCCAGCTTTACCCATAAGCCAGTGAGGCACTGACTTGGGGTGCTTAAACTTAGTGGTGCTGGCACCTCTAAGCCCCTGCTCACTGCTGGCTTGCCCCGCCCATAGGACAGGGAACAGCCAGCACAGGGGCAGAGCAGACCAGCTCAGATGCCAAGCTCCACTCGCTCTCCCCTGGGCTGACTGTTTGTTTCTCCCTAGGGGTGGGGAGGGCCAGCCCAGAGGCAGGGAGGGAGAACAGAGCCCAGCCCTCTGACTATCCTGCTCTGCTCCCAGGGCAGGGAACAGCTGGCCCAGGGGAGGAGCAGGAGAGCGAAGCCCAGCCTCTGGACTGGCCTCCTCCACCCCTGGGCTGGCTGTTCCCCACCCTGCCCCTGCCGGCGTGGGAGGGTGCCCAAACAAAAGCAGGTTTGGGGTGCCATAGCCCCTTGAATTGTCCCTGGGTAATTCTACTGGGTTCTTGAAACTCTGGTTCAGTTGTTCTTTGTCCTGGACTTGGTAAAGAACTTTAATTGCATTGCTCACACTGTAGTGGCTACTGCTTGCTTCGAGTTTGCAGAAGGGTCTGGTAGCTAGAAGATGTTGGCTATGTCCCCATGTACATAGTTAAATCAATTTAACTTAAATTGCTTTAATAAACTCAAAATAAAAATCATTAACTCGATTTAAGTTAAATTGATTTAACAGGTCCACACCCCAAAAAACTCAAATCAAAATAGCAAGTCCAGACACAGGACTTGCTATTTCGATTCAGGAGAGGGGCACCATAGGAAGTGTGGCAAGATGGTCCCCTAGAAGGGCCACACCCCCACCCAATATATAGAAAAGGGCCAGCTCCCTGGGAAGGAGAAGGGCAAATTGTGTTAAATCAAAATAATGGTTACTTTGAAATAATGCATCCAAACGGCATTATTTTGAAATAACCATTTTGATTTAACAGATGTTTTGCTTTAAAATAGGTTTAACCTATTTTGATTCAACATCTCTTGAATCAAAATGATGGAGCTCATCACTTCTATTCAAAAGAACATTGTGTGGACCTAATAATTTTTAAATCGAAATAGCCACCGTTATTTCGATTTAAAAGGTATATGTGGACATACCCATTGTGTCTGGGCTTCCGGGCATCAAATTCTTGTTGCTCATCATTCTTTGGCCACTGGCTGGCGTGCCTTTGATTGCTGTATCCTAGCTATAAGGATGCTGTTCTTAGCCACTGACACTAGTTACTGCCTATATACACCTAGGCTAGAGCACTGACACTTGTACAACAGCTCCAAGTTTATGGCCATAGTGTGTTGTTGGGAGCATTTACTAAGTGGCTAGAGTTGCCTAGCAACCCTAAACTAGAGATGCAGCCCACAGTGTCACCTCAGCTTGCTTTGTATTAGGATATTTAAGTTTCTAGCTAGAGGCATTCAGAAAGCAGCGTGTTATGTTTGTAATGTACACACAACAAAGCTAGATAAAAACACGAAAAATCTTGTCAAAAGGTTGTTGCTTAACATAATTACTTAGAATTCATAGAATCATAGAAATATAGGGCTGGCAGGGTACCTTGAGAAGTTAAAACCAGCACCTTTTACTGAGTCAAGATGTGGTAAACCTAGATGATTCGTGATAGACGTTTGTTCACCTCTTCTTAAAAATCTTCATTGATAGTCTTTCATGTGTTGCAACCCACTTCATCAGATGAATCTCTTAGTGGGTTGCAGCCAGTGTTCCCTTTAAGCTGTGTGCATGCATGCACACACACAGGTCATGAAACGTGCACATACTACAAAATAAAAGTGCACACAAAAAAATTCAATAGTGCTAATATTGGTGCTCACAAAGAATTTTTTTTCGTGCACACAAAGAAATTCTTTGTGCACACAGTCTATGAGTAATTAGAGGGAACATAGGTTGGAGCCCACGAAAGCTTATGCCTGAAGACATCTGTTAATCTTTAAGGCACCACAGGACTCTTGTTTTTGCTGTATACAGACTAATATGGCTATCCCTCTGGAACTTGTCTTCATTGACAGGGATTCCAGAATCTCCCATGGAACCCTATTAGTCCAGTGCTTAACAACAATTTAGAACGTTTTTCTTAAGATCTAACCTAAATCTTCTTTGCTCCATATTAAGCCAATTCTTCTCACCTTATCTTTCATGAATACGAAGAACAAATATTCAAGATGTCTTTATAACAGTCATCACATATCTGAAGACAGCTATGCAGTCTTCTTTTCTCCAACCTAATCATGCCCATGTTTTTATTTGTTTGTTTGGATTTTTTCTTTGTTTTGATTCTAAACTTTTCTAATGGGTTTCTAAATTTTTTAACATTTTTTTCTTTTTCTTCTCTGGAATTTCTCAAATTTAGCTACATCTTTCCTGAGCCCAGAATTAGATACAGATCTCCAGCTGAGGCCTCACCAGTGCTGATTTGGACAAAGCAGTATAGAAGGTCAGACCCCGGCGTTGGGATATGTATTTCTCTGTAAAAAGCTTTAGTTTCAAAATTTTATAAATACCACATTTGTATTTATGGAGGTAATGCTTCACTATAGATCCTTCAAACTTAAGTCAGTAGTTTGAATCCTACCTGGCACAGCAAGGATTACAAAATGTGTCCAGCTAATGAAAATTTAATGGCCTCCATCAAGAGTTAGACATTCCAAGTCCAAACTCATTTAGTGTCCAATAAGCCTTTCACTACACTGAGCTTCATGGGTCAGAGAAAGTTTCTTATTGGGTGTCTGTATACAGCCTAGCACAATAGAGCTCTGATTTCATCTGGGTCCTGAAATTAGAACTCTTGCAACAAGGACCAAAATTACCTTACACATTGTAATGGTAAGTCTACAGAACACTCTGTTTTCAGTGGAGTAGACACACTCGCATAGTCTCCCTAGCATGGGTATAAATAGCTGTGCAAATGGTGAGACATGGCTTATGGAGGGGACGGAATGAAAATACAGCCTGGTTTGCCAATTGACCAGTTTTTGACTACTGGTGGTGGATAAGCCAATGAAGTGAGATGAGTGTGAAATGGGGTGGGTTCTGAGTTATTACAAAAATCTTTTTTGTGTGCCTCACTGATGAGTCTTGTCTACATGCTCAGGATTTAACTGATTGTCACCTTTGGGGTCAAGAAAGAATTCTGCCCCAGGGCAGGGTGGCAAGGGCTCTCAAGGTTTTTCACTTTCCTCAGTAGCATGGTGGCATGGCTCACATGCTAGTCCATTCTCTGTAGTTTAAAGTCTTTAAACAATTATTTGAGGACTTTAATCACTCATTCATAGTTGGAGGTTTATTACAGGAGTTGATGGATTAGGTTTTGTGTCCTGCATTTTGAGGTCAGACTAGATGATCATATTGATCCCAACACAGACCTAAACACCACAATGTATTTTTTTAATTAAATCACATGATTTTCAGACCATTATTTTTGAGTGGTTCAACTCATTTTTGAATTCCAGGATTAGCATTATTTCTCCTATTGTAATACATCAAGGGTTGATTTAACAGATTGAATTCTCCTCTTACCATTTAGACTGCATGTCAATGGAGCTATATGGAAGCTTTGCATTATTGTTGCAGTGATTGTTCACAATCAGTACATGCATTTTATGGTTGGGGCAAGGACAATAAAAGGATTTTAAAAATATGAAAGTGTCAGGAGCCCTAAAAGATCAAACTTATGTCAGTTTGGAAAAATGTGTACAAGCTCTAAATGTCTTCCAACATTTCTGTGTAACACAGAGAGATCGTATCTACTTGTACAGTGGCACAGGAATTCCCTTGAATTCTGTTGGAATCACAGTGACTTATTTCCCAGTAATTCAAACTTTTCCATGCCATCACTTAAACATTTGCTTAGAATACCTCACAAAGGATTTGATACAGCTCTCACCGACTCAGTAGAAATATTCCTGTAAATGTCAATGGGAGCTTAATCAGACCCAAACTCAATATCATTTATTTGCTATGACAGAACATTTCATAAGTGTGGGTGGGGGGAGAGAACACACTCCTGCTCTTCTAGAAGAACTTTAGATGCTGGCTTTAACTGAACAATAACTTTGAAACTTACTTAGTAGATACATAGGGTTATGGCAGGACTCTCCAACTGACACAGTTAAACAAGAAGTCCTGCAAGTATTTTTTCATAGCATTCACTGTTTAGTTTTCAAAGAAATGCTTACATTGTTCATTTTCTTATGCACATTCATTTTGGAAAAGCTGTTGTCAGTCAGTAGAAGACCATACTTCCTGATGTGAAGCAGAGTAGCTCCCCAGAAACTAGGTATTTTTTGGCTGAGCTTCGTAAAAGCGTGGATTGCCTGCATACTGTTTGACGACCTCTGTGCAAGGACTGGTACGTACAATATAAAAAAAATAATATTAAACTACTAACATAGCCACGTATTTCTTCACTGAATATTCTACAATATGAAGAACATCCACAATACCCTAATGGCAAATATCACTCACCAGAAAAAATGTCAGTATATTGTTTTAAATATTGAAACTGTTTTGCTGTCTTCTACATATGTAGCTTTACTGGGCTATGCTGAAAGTTGTGTGATATTTTATTGTCCAAAACCATTAGAAGAAGCGAAAGTATTATTTATGGGACAAAAGAAAGATTGCTGTTTTAATCCAGGATCTATAACTGAGCAGAAGGAAAACTGGGGCCATCCCTTGCATGTGTGGAAACTCCAATAGCTATAAAACTATGTATCTGGATCTATTCTCAAATCCCCAGAACCTTTGAAAAACTCACGCACTATGTGAATTTCCATCAGTGTAAGGAAGCCTTGTTTGTGGCCGGCAAGGGTCACCTTGCCAATTCCACCAGTCACAGGCAATACAACTGTGCTCTATGCCTCCCAGGTTCTGCTATCACATTATAGAGATAGTGATTGGCACGCTCCAACCTTTGAGCCTTCTAAACAAGAAGTCCAGACCATGCCACTCTCAGTATTCATCAGTCTACAGCTTCCAAAGATACAGTACACTCCAGCCTAACAGTTTTACCTCAGTTCAGAATTGGGCTTGCTTACACAATTAGCAGCTCACATAGCACTTGGCTATGTTTATTGTCATATCCAGTATAAGGTTATTTAACAAAACATAGAGATTCAAGTAGTGAACATGTAGATGTACTGGAAACAAATGTATATAAAAATGTATTGTATATCTATAAAAATCATTATTAGCATTATAGATCTAGACTTAATGAATAAAATACTCATGTCTAATAAAGTATTGCTCACTCAACATCCTTGCAGTGCTTTACAGCCAGGCTAGCTCTGACCATTATTTCATGAGATTTTGCCCTAGTCTATACTCAGCTGTCAGTAAAAAACTTACTTGCCACTGAACAATATGCTGATATCAAACCCAGTGAATGTCTATAAAAACCTAGGCAACCCCACTGATATTGGCACCACAGGATTCCTGGCTGTAAGTGTAAGAGTAAGTGAAAGAGACATTAAAGAAACATTATATACCTCCTCCAATACCTTACAAATTACCAAATATGAATTATAAGCAAAGATGGTAAATTAGGACAAGGAGACTCAGGAAGAAAGGGACAGAACCTGGGACTAGAAGTTGGCAGGAAAGGAAACAGAAATTGGGACTAGGAAGTCAAGGACAGAGGGATAGGCAGTGGAGACTATCACTGGGTGGGCAGGGATTCTAGGACCAGATCCAGGGAATGGGATTGGGAGCTGGAGGAGGAAACCATCCTGGGATCAGGAGAAGAAAGTATGATGGGGGTTAGCAGCTAGTAGATGGGGGAGAAACTGATGCTGGATGAGCCAAGGGCAGGGGTCTGCAACTGTTGGCTCTGGAGGTGTGTGCAGCTCTTTGGTGGGCCAATAGCAGTTCCTGCCTCCAGGACCTGCTCCTGCTACAAGGAAACCTTGCTGGTGACCCACTCCTGGCTCTGGGCCACCCCCACCCTTGGGTAATCTGTGGGGGTGTCTGCTCCTGGTTCTAGGCTTTGCCCTACCACCAGAGGACCCTAAATAAGGTGCCATGGCTCAGCTCCCCACACCAGGAAGTTACACCCATTGTGGCTTTCAAAGTAATTGGCTACTGAAGGAATTTTTAAAAATGGCTTTTCTTAACTTTTGGTTTTCTGACCCTGGACAAAGTGGAGACATGAGAACTGAACAGGTGAAAAACTGAGGCTGAAAATTACTGGAATAAAAGGGAAGACAAATCTGACTGGCTATATCTACACTGGGAATTTAGTTCGAATTAAGGAGGCTTAATTCAAACTAAATTAGTCCATGGCCAAACTGGGCTTTCCTGAGTTCAGACTAAGGAATTCCTTAGTTCAAACTAAGGAAAGCTTAGTTAAAAAATGTAAAACCTGCATTTAGTTCAAACTAACCATTAGTTCAAACTTATTAGTTCGAACTAAACCAATGGAGCCGCGTTAGTTTGAATTAACCATTAGTTTGAACTAAAGGCAGTTCGACCTTCTTCCTCCCAGGGTGCCTTCCTCTTTTATGGATTGGGTAGGGGCATGGCCTTCTTGGGTGCCATTGTTGCCACACTTCCCATGGTGCCCCCTCCTAAGCCAAACTAGCAAGTCCTGTGCATGGGATGTGCTAGCTTGATTTAGGTTTCTAGTGTGGACATGCTAATTCAGATTAAGTTACAAACTAATTAATTAACTTAGTTTGAACTAGCATTCTTAAGTGTAGACATAGCTACTAGGATTTCACAACAGGGTTTGAACTAGAGCTGATTGGGCAAAAAGACAGTGACAAGGAGATGGAGTAGAGAGAGGCTGGAGAAGAATGAATGCTCATTTTGCATGAGGATCCCACTGAGGGAGATCGGGACTGGGATCAAGTTTGAATGGAGAGCCAGGGCAGGCATGAGCATGATTAGAGGCTAGGTGGCTGAAAATATAGCAGGAAAGGAACTGGGACAAGTTGGACAATGGAACAAAGAGCTGGGGGGTGGAGACAAAGGAATTGGAATGGCTGAACAAGGATACTGGAAGTGGGGAAAAAGAGACAATTTGGGATGCAAAGTCTTGAGGGATGAGACCAGAACTTGGTGGGCAAGAAGACTGTGATGAGAAGTCTGAGGCATGAAGACTGGAGTTTGGAGGTGAGGAAGAGACAGAAATGGGATGGAAATAGGCTAGTGACAATGTATTTACCTTTGGAGAGAATGAGAATTCTGCTGTCAGCCTGTATCTGTGAAACCAAAGGGAAAAAAGTTCCATCCCCCGCCTGTGCCCCTAGTATTAGTTCACATAGCAAGAGTAGGCTGGCATCTTCTGTCAGTTACTGCATTAGCTCAAGTGACAAAGGTTTGCTCAGTGTATCTGAGGGTTCCAATTCTGCTGATGACCTGTGGGTATTTCAAGATTATATGTTTCTGTTACTCAACCCACTTTTTGTAAACTAGGTAACTACAATGCTGAGTGCTCATAGCCAATATTGAAGTCAACTGGGATCAATATTTTAAACCTAAAAAGTACAGGGGAAAGTCTGTTATTGGGCATCCTGAACTGGACACCTAAAATTATTTACTTTTTAGATTAATTACTGTGCTGCCATTCCCCATCAGTAAAATGGAGCTAATACCACCCACTAATCTCACCAAGCTTGTGTGAAGATGAATTAGTATTTGTGAAGTGCTCAAATACTAGAGTGATAGATACCGTACTATAAAAAAGACTATGGGAAAAATTACTAATTCTGTCTTCAAAGCAGGGTTTGAATAGTGAAGTAAATAAAGACTTAGTTTGTCAATGAACAGGTAGGGAAAACAAAATGTCATATAGTTGCTTGTTCGATGAGAAGAGTATAAATGAGGTAGGGAGTCCCATGAGGAGAGCAAGAATTTAAAAGGATTCAGTCCCATAAACACAGCCTATATAACAATGGATGCACACAAGGAATCTGAATTATAAATACACAGGCAGTCTTATTAATGACATTTAACTAGTTTTAAGTGTTTGTTTTTGCCATCTTAAAGTTCTTTTAAACTTATTTGTGTGAAATAAAATGGTCTAGCTCTCAAAATTCTCATACAAAGCACTATTACTTTCAAGTCTTGTCCTCCTTTACTAGCCTTCATCTTCTCTTTTTGTCCAGATACAAAACACTACTTGGCTCAGTTTTTAAAATATTAAGGTTTGTTATTCAAAAGTTTCCAATGGACTGCAACAATTTGCTTGTCATTTTACTAACAACACTATTCCTAGATTCTTTTAGTTTTGTACAACTTCTGCTTAAAGGACTTGCTTTATGTTTTTCTCTTCTGGTGCCTCTGAAAAAGCTCAACCTTGTTTTCCTGGTTCTGCCTTTTCCCCAATGAACTTTCACATCTAGACTTCCTCCAGCAACAATTTTATTTTTTTTCCTCTTTGCCTCTTTTTGCCATTAGATCATCACTTGCACTCTGATTCAACAACTTTTTCCACTTTCCCTTCTGTAAATCTATCAATTTATTCCTTCACCTTCTATAGTTCTTTCTCAAATACTATCTTTTCAAGACTTCAAACAATTGTAAGCTGAATTTGCAGAACCTTCCAGGTTCTTTGCTTTGATTCCAGTTTTGTCTTCACAGCACATATTTTGTGCATTCTATTGCACAAGAGTCTGCTAGATAACATTGCTGCTCTGTGAGAGACCCTGCCCTCATACTTTCTGGTCTATCTTCAGATCTCTGTAAATCAATTAGGATATAGGCTGTCTGCACATCATATGAATATGTTCAGCTCATTTAGAACTGACTTCTCTCAATAGCGGGTGTCATTCTCTCTCTCTCACTTTGGTTACAATTTTTAGCATCTGATATAGATGATATACCATTTTCCTTGCAAATATCTAAATCTTTTACAAGTTTTGGCCAAGCTGAGTATGCTTCTGGCTATAGGTATGATCCATCTCAAATTCTGCAGTTTTTTGTTTTTTTTTCCCAAACCAAGTGCTATTTGTGTGGAGTTGGGACTATGGCCTTATGTGTGTTTTGTTTTAAATTATCCCTTTGCCTTTCACCCCAGGAGTATTCTGAGCCTGTAACTCTGCCATTACCATAGCTCATCTACTGTCCAAAAAATATTATCTGGCATGAATTTTGCTTCACTAAGAACCTGTGCAGTATCTCATTCATAATGCGTAATTTGTATTTAGTCTAAAGGTCTAAGGCATCAGATTCCTAGGTGCTTACCAACTGGTATAAGCTGATAGGAAAGCTGGGCAGCATTTCTCCAGGTTCTTGCCTCACTCACCTGAAGACAACTGTTTCATAAACCATATTCTTTTTTGGAGAGAAGTGGTTGTCCAGAACACAGAGGTAATTTTCAAAGGCATCTTTATTGCTGCTACACTTTATTGCTGGGCAGTAGATCTCCAAAACCTTCTACATATTTGCCCTTATAGTGCTACTGAAAAGAAAATGTTCATGTTGGACTTTAGATTTGAGTATATCCAACTGATTTCTGAATCTGTTTATCTATTGTTTCTGTCATCATGCAATATCACTAGCCTAATAGGTAGGACATGGTGGGGATGGAGTCAACACAAATACGATGTTGCTTTTTATTTCCTCCTCCCCAAACCTTATTTCCGTTTAACTCAGATTGTTTATCCTCCTTAGCTTCCTGTAACTTTATCATTATGGATTTTTTTAAACTGTTTCCCATTAAGTACTTCCAAAGCTTGTCGAACTACTGCTCATACCAAAGATGAACATGGTGTAATTACTCCTAGCTTTTTGTCCTCACCAAAGATACCCAGTATCCTTTCAGAAAACAAATTCAATATCACAACCGTAGAAGAATAAAGTTTTTAACCTTTTTTCACTGTGGCCTGAATTGGTTTGTTCTCTTGCCAATCCTGTTGTCTGCAGATTTGTAGTGTCTCATTATTTTGAACTCATTCTAGTTTCCTTTGCACTTTATCTTTTTTTCTATATTTTCACAACACAGCATCAGTAGCCCTGCTGCCAGTTGTAAAACCTTTCTGAAATACATCCAAACACATGTTAATGTACAATATTGGGTTCACTAAAGGTTACTGCTAGTGTGGAGTTGACTAACTTCCAAAAATGCTGAGGTTCATTTGGCAACATATGACTGTTAGGATATTGCTCAGTTTCAGGCTCTGGCTACACATTTATGGAACTGAGAAAGATATCCTAATCTGAGAGCAGGCTGGAAGGTCTGTCTAACTGTAGTTGCTGCAACACTGTAGTCTTATTATATTTTCTATGATTTATCATTCTCAGTCCTGTCACCTTACGGTTTGCTATGTATAGGTCATAAGAAATTCATACTACTACAGAGGATTTTTCATGCCATTTATGTCTACTATTAAGGAATGTAGTGAACCATAAACTATGTTATTTCTTTCAAAACTGACTGTAGAACCAGAGCCTCACTCAGCAGAACTGTCTCATGAGTGTATTATGTGTCAGATCTGCTAATTTTAGTGACTATAGAAGAGTGGTTCCCAACCGATGTGCCGCAGCACACCAGTGTGCTGCAGCAATTCCTTTGATGTGCTGCCAGCAGCACCAGGGCATAGCCCCAACCAGGGTCCGGGGGCTGCTAGTGGCGGCAGGATCCAGCACCTGCTGGGGGGCTGCCAACAGTGGCAGTGTCTGGGAGCTGTGGGTGACTGTGCGGCACAGTGTGCCATGGCAAATCAAAGGGTCGGGAACCACTGCTATTGAAGATGCTCTTACTGATTTTACTCCTGTCAGTAGTAAAAATTGAACTGATCTAGGGCTGATTGTGCAGGATGAAATTCCTCCTTGCACATTGTCATAGGATCCTTTGTCATGGACATTGCCAGATGAGTAACTCTTTTGGAAACTATACAGCAGACTGTTCCTCTAACTTGTGCACGTGTGTGCATGCACTATGTTGTGAAACCCATGCACGCAACAAAATAAAGTGTACCCCCCAAAAAATTCAACAGTGCTAATATTAGCACACACAAAGAAATTTTCTGTGCACACCCACACTGGCTGTGATTTCTTCCCAGGAGTAGGAAAGAACAGGATTAATAAAGTACATTATGCACATACAAAAGGCACTAAAGGTCACATGATCTCAACTGGGCTCCACTATCGGTCTGGGCCCACTCCATCCCAACTGTTTTATCTGTGGTCTCCCTCTTCCTGGTTGAGGGGTGCACCCATGCTGCTTCCTGTATGGACCCTTCTTTCTTGTCCATCCCAGACCTAACCAACTGAGGTCTTCTTGCCCTCATCCTCTTTAACCTCAGGGCACAATGTCTTTTTAATTGGCCCTGCTCCTGGCACAAGAAACATCTCCTTTGTTTCCTCCAGGCCACAGGTGTCACTGGCTCAATCCCTACCCTGGGACTTGCCCTGTCTTCCTGGGCCAGGCACTCTCTCCTGAAGTGCCCTCTGGGCTCACAAGTCCAGCAAGCCCCTCCCCACCAGTCTTTGGCTATGTTCACACATAGCTGCTTATTTCAAAATAAGTTATTTTGAAATAAGCTAATTTGAAATAAAATCCTTAATTTGATTTAATTTAAATCAAATTAAGGAAAACCACCAAATCAAAATAGCAAGTCTGGACACAGGACTTGCTATTTCAGTTGAGGAGAGGGGCACCTGGGGAGGTGTGACAACATGGCCCCCTGGCAGGGTCATGTTGCCAGCCAGTCCCCTGCCTGGCTCTCCTGGTGAGAGCCAGGCAGGGGGAAAAGCCCCCAGGGCAGGGATCCCTCTGCCCTGCGTCGCCCGCTGCTGATGGGGCAGCAGGGGTGGGACCATGGGGCACCCTGACTGCCGCCAGGGGGGCAGGCCCCCCAGCCAGCTGGCCCCGCAAGGGGGCTTGCCATCTGTGGCCCCTGTGGTGGGTCCTGGAGTGGGCTGGCTCTGCAAGAGGGTCTTGCCAGCAGCTAGGGGGCAGCGGGGGTGGAGCCAGCTTCACCCACTGCCCCCAGACAGACCTAGGTGCGGACCCAGCTTCGCCCGCTGTCCCCACTTGTGGAGAGCAGGGTGGGCAGCAGTGGCAGGAGCCAGATTTGCCCACTGACCCCAGGAGGTGGTGGGCATGGAGCCAGCTTTGCCCGCAAGCAGGGGCAGCGGGTGAAGCTGGCTCTGCGCCCGCTGCCCCCCTGCTGCTGGCAAGTGGGGGGCAGCAGGAAAGCTGACTCCTGCACAGACCACCCCCCTGTGGCCCCCTGCACCTCCCCTCAGTACTCTGGCCAGTTGCTGGTTCACTCCCTTGCCAGGGTGCTTGGGGGGGGGTGAGACTTCCTGCCAGGATGCCATGCACCCTGGGAGGAGGGTCATTCTGTTATATCAATATGTGGGGCAAATTGATATGTGGGGCATATTGATATAGCAGAGCCAGACGTGGTTATTTAGAAACCACAGTTTTGAAATAACCCTTATTTTGATATATAACCAGCTTTTATTATATCAAAATGATTTTCCTTATTTTGAAATAAGGAAACATTGTCTGAACATGTCAACTTTTAATTCAAAGCAAGGGTGGTTGTTTTGAGTTAAAAGCCTTGTGTGAACACAGCCTAATTACTTTGCCCCAGAGTCAGAGACTTTTACTGATCCTCAATAGCACCTCACTCTTCCAGTGGTCCAGAGACTTCAGTAGTAAAATTTTGAAGAAAACTGCTACTCAGTGTGTGTAAGGGTATCAAAATGTGGTCCTTAGAGATATATATTTTTTTAATTTTATTTTGATATATGGCCTACTGTATGGCTTGGACTTCATGTGCATCACTGCACCACAGCCCAAAACAGAACAGCCCTGGCAAAAGATTCCCTTCCTGTAACCAACACCAATGTTCCAATGTTTTGTTCCAGACTTTGAGTTTTTCTTTCCCCAATCAACCTCAACATGCTAGCCTGCAAAGGTTTAACACAGCCCTCAGAAATGCAGGAGACTGACGTTTTTCTGGAAGGCTATCGTTTCACATTGTGTTAAATCCAAATTGCATAGCTGGACCTTGAAAGAATCTTCCAGAGCACTGGCCACCCATTTCCTCAGATCACAAGAATATAGGGCCATAACTTACTAGGGAGGTTCTAGACTTGTGATGACAATCTCCCCAATGTTTGTTGTTCTGATGGGGTGAATTCGCCACATAATTGAATGACTTAGTATACTTAGTATGTTTTCCAGTCTCTCAAAGACTTGTTTTTATTAAGGGAACATTTTTCAACCCTTTGTATTCCATCTTACCTCCCAATCTCCTGAGGACTTGGGGAAGTTTTCCTCTCTTCACACCAACACCCATTGTCCGCCTGGGTCTGTCAATCTCATAAGAACAGTTTTAGACTCTGACTTAAGCTGTCAACACCTCTATGTGTGAGCAGATGCCAGATTTCGGCAGTGTAACTGTACAATGGGAAAGTGCTAAAGCTCAAACTGTCAACACCTCTGCGCAAACAGATGCTAGGTCTCGGCAGAGTTACAAGACAATAGGAAAAAATGCTTCAACTGTCAACACCCTTCATGTGAGCAGACACTGGGTTTTGACAGAGTTAAAATTAAGTGAGGAATGTGGTGTTAGCCCCTAGCTTGCAAGCAAAACCTGAGTTTTGGCAGAGTTTGCAGTAATGAATTATGGTACTAAACCCTTCCCCAATTTTCCCTCTTCCGCCCAATGAGAGCAGGTGCCAGATTTGCAGGAGTATTTGACCACAGAGTTAAATTTAGATCAATGTGAATATGTGAAAAACAGAGTACAGTGAGAAAAAAGAAAAAAAAAATCCAAATACTTTGCTGTGTCCCACTGATGTGCTTAATTTGTTGCACTGAGTACTGGATTTAAGAATCACCATGTACAGAGTTGTAAAAGGGAGAGAATAATTACATAACAGTGAAATGAAATGAGAAAAACCCATACAGTCAATCAGGGGCATGATTAGTTTCTAAACAGCCAGAGAGAGGTGTGTAGGGAATCCTGTAATGGATAACCATCTATTCATTGACTGAAACTCAGTTTGCCGATTGTGCTCTGGTGTATAACTGCACGTTTCAGTAATTTCAGCAGTGGTCAAAGTATAATTTGGTGGGCCCTGGGACCCTCCTAATCTCCAGGCCCCCTTCCCCAATTGCCAGGGCTCCCTTCATGCATGTGTGGGCCCCAGCCCAGGTAGGCATTTTTGAGCTCCACCAGCTCTTTCCTTACAAATGAAGCACAGCCTGAAATCCACAATATCTCCTCAACCTTGTCCACTAGTGCCCACATCAGACCTCTCTTTCCCCATGACCTCCTCAGCCCCATCCCCATCCCCTAAGCTCCCTGCCCCCAAGTCTCCACTCTAGCCCTCCTAAGCCCCCACCCACCCAGCTCCCCCATTTTCACTCTGCCCCCTTCAGCCCCTCTATCCCTCCCCAGCCCCCACCTGCCCCTACCTAGTCTCCTTGTCCTCATGCACCCTCCACCCCTCCCCAACCCCCTAACTCCAACCATCCCTCCCCAGCCCCCCATCCCAACCCCTTGCTCCAGCAAATTGTGCTGCTCCAAACCCCTCTGTTCCCACCTCTAGTCTCCAGCTTACCATGTCCACCACCACCTCCTGCTGACACAGTGCCTTGTGCTTCCCTTTTTGGCTCTCAGGGTCCACACATCTCTTTTATTTTGAAATAACACTGGTTGTTTTGAAATAAAAAAGATTAGGTCCACACAATGTTTTCTTATTTCAAAATGACGGGCTCTGTCATTTCAAAATAAGAACTGTCATTTTGAAACAGCTTAAACCCCATTCATTTCAAAACACCTGTTATTTCAAAATGGTTATTTTGAAATAAGACCATTTGGACATGTTGTTTCGAAACACTACCATTGTTTTGAAACAACTGTTTCAAAACAGCATTTCCAAACAGCATCATTTTGAAATAACCATTTTGAAATAACAACTGTTTTGAAAGCAGGCTTTCCCTTAATTCGAATTAACTTATTTTGAAATAAGGGCTTTATTTTGAAATGGCTCATTTCGAAATAACTTATTTTGAAATAATGATGTGTGTGTGTGGACATAGTCAGAGACTGCCCAAGCAGCAGGGCAACCAGCAGGAGCATGGCCAGGAGCAGCGACTGTGTGGCACTGACTGGTGGAGAGCACATGGCGCCAGGGGCAGGGCTGGCTGGGAGCAGACCAAGAGGGGGATCATGTGTCTGTAAGGGCAAATGCACTGGAATGCTACAGGACTATGGTCTGCCCCATTATTCTATTTTTAGGGGACCCAAAATGCTGGAACATAAAATTTTTGGGCCCTGGGATGGTGTTCTGCTGCATTCCCCCTTACTTTAACCACTGAACTTTGGTCCGGGGGGTGGGGCAGAGGGTGCAAAAACCTACTGGAGTTTTCTAGATCACCTAGTCTCAGGCAGGGACTATTAGGACATCATGAGGGATAGTAGGGCCCAAGTAAGAGAACCCTCACAATTTTAACAAAATAAATGTATTTATTTCAAGTGTACATTATTGGAGATATAGCCCATAGGACTAGCCTGCTTGTGTGTGTGTGTGTGTGTGTGTGTGTGTGTGATGGATATGTCATTAATATGCAATAACATGCCAGACTATAAAGTAGATATACCCTGATATTTTATGGGTTAAGAAGCCATGTTTGGATATGGAAGGAGCCTATATAACATTCAGCATATAAAAGGGGCAACTCCTACTGTTTTTTGCTTTACAACTGTTGTATTATCTTAGTCCTAGGTTATAGATTTTCTATAGTTCTTAGCTCTTGAGCAATTCCTAAGCTCTCCGTCTCCTACTCAAGATCTGAGAAACCTGGATATCAGCATAAGGGAGGGAGGATGGGCCTTTGTCTCTTACCATCAGGTAATTAAAGAAAGGTGTGAGCATATTAGTCCAAAAGTGTTATAGTATATCATGTCACATGTAGCTTTAGAATAATTGTATTACCTTTGAAATTCTGATTGATTCATATCCATTTGATGATTATCTATTTTATCTCAATAAAGTCTTTAAGGCTATATTTTAGTTCTTAGTGTGAATGTCCTTGTCATTGTTATGTGGGATGTAAAAGTGTGGGGGCGGACAATATAAACCTCTTTGGTGTTTGACCACCTTTTATATAACTTTTGCTTAGCAAGGATAAATACAGGTTTTGAGAAAGGTTATGGTAATACTAAAGGACAATCAATCAGAATAATACACAAAAGGCAATAGACCACAGGGGTTGAGAGCTCAGGGCCTTTGCTATTAGCCCCAGATAGATATATAGATATGTGTACACATATAGATATATATACACACAGCTATATGCATAACATTAATGCAAACCCAACAGACCCTTACACATCTAATTCACAAGCCTAAACAACACCAGCAGAAAAAACCACAGAATGCAGCATAAAAAACTCTTCCAAGCACACATTTGCTCACATTCTGTATTTCTACTTACAAAGCATAGGACTAACTTTAAGAATGGCCAGGTCAAAGTTAGTCCAGGTGCCACAGCTTGAAGGAGGTGAGGAAGTTGTGGTGCACACCGACCCCATTGTGCTGATTGTAGTCTTCTTCCCCTTAACTACCAACTCAAGCTTCTTTTATGGATGAATTGATCAAGGAGGGAGGTCTTGGAGAATGTCCTTCTGCATCCATCTTCATCCTCCTTTGGATTCTCGACTGGTCATTGCTCCTCTGATTGGCATCCTTGAGCATGCTGACACCAGCCTCATGCTTTGCTTGTTTGTTTTGACTATTCACCAGTCAGGACCCACTTTACACATGCTTTCCTTACAAACACAATACACACAGTTCTCGCAAGCATACTGTCAGCCATTTCATACTTACAGTTGCTGCATTTGGCTCTTTTCTGTGCATAGGGGGGATTTCCTGCTCTCGAGAGGCTCACCATCTGTCCTCTCGATGGTACAACTTACAGACATGCATTAATTGTTAAGATTGTCTACCCAGTTGGATATGAGGGGAAATAAACTTACTCAACTTTTTACTCCATCAAAAAGCCCCATACACAATAGAAAACATCTCCCAGTTTAGCACTATTGTAAAATATGCTTTTTAGCATAGGCCTTTGACCTGAAGAACCATCTCCTGTTTGCTCATGGGTTCGTCAGTTGTCAATCCTCTAACTTCATTCAACAAACCTCATTACTAAAATAATTAAGAAACTAAAATCATTGAAGAGAACTCATGGTATTCACCTTCACTAATTTTCCCAGTTAGTAGAACTAAAGCTGTTGTCAGAGTATTAGGGACTCTGAAATATGTCTTTGGAATTTCCCCTGATATGTTAGTGATCACTCATGAACATGCTCAGCACCTTCAGTGCCCAATGAAGTCACATGCGGGAACAATCAGTACCTGACAGAATCACATAGTTCGAACCTTTAGTGTTGTGCCACATCGGTATTATATATAGGGCACATTGCTCTTAGCTCTTCAGGAAGTGCAAAGGAGATGTTTCTGCCTATAAATGAGCAGTGGAAAATTCCTGTAGTGAAGGGGAACTCTCCATTTATGTAACACTAGGGCTATGTTCACACAAAGGGGGTTATTTCAATACAAGTTGTTTCGATACAAGTTGTATTGAAATAACGCCTTATTTCAAAATAAATTAATTCGAATTAACAGTTTGTTAATTCGAATTAAGGAAAAAAGCAGGAATTAAAGTAGCAGGTTCAGACAAGTTATTTCAAAATGAGTCACTGTTGTTTCGAAACAACATGTTCAGACGGCATTGTTTCGAAACAATCGTTTCGAAACAATGTTGTTTCGTCCGCACATGGGGTTTAAGTTGTTTTGAAACAATGGCGTTGTTTCGAAACAACAGAACCTGTTGTTTCGAAACAACGGTATGTCGTGTGAATATGGCCTTTCTTATTTCGAAACAACCTCTGTTGTTTCGAAATAAAACTGCTGTGTGAACACACCCTAGGGGACCCAGTTCCTGAGCCGACTGCTCTCCCTGCTCCAGACATAAGTGTAACGTGTTAGCTCTGTGTTCTTGTGGAATCAGAGCATCGTATCCAGCCTGTGCCTTCCCCCACATACATCCCCCAACCTCTGCTTGAACTGAAAACCAAAAACAGTAGGAAATGGGAGACATCCTTATCTACCCATATCCAAAAGCCACCAGCACAGAGCTTCATTTGCATTGACTATAGCCAGGCTCCAGCTCAAGAACTGCACTGAACCCTGGGATGGAAGAAGCAGGAACCGCATTGAACTCTCGGATTGAAGAAGCAGGGAAGCATTGCATGATGGGGGATCTCACACCAACACGAGCAAACTCAGCAATTATCACACCATTCTAGTCACAGACATGATAATTGATACCCAAAATACTGAGTCTGCCTGATTGTATTGTGAGCTTCTCTGAACCATTACACCCAGCCAGGAATGTGTATTGGCCACTTAAGCAAGTCCTTATATAAAACCTTTACCCACATCCATCAGTACAGTAGTGTGGATCCAGTGCAAGTCCTGACTGAGAACTGTCTGAATCCTGTGTGAGTCTGGACTGAGTCCTGAGTCCTGATGCTTGGATCTAAAGCTGTATCATTTCCACTGGGATTTGGCTTTTCTTCTTCTTTGCTGATTGCTGTGGGAGCTTTGTTTCCATCCAGCCTCTGACCCTGATCTGCACAACCTGGAAACCTTTCTGCTACACAGAGTGGTGAGATTCCCCCACCCCAACTTGTCTCTCCCAACCTCTCTCCCTCTTTATTAATTATGACTCTCTCTCTAGGCCTGATGCAGTAGAATCTAGGTAATATTGTAGCTGGGTGTTTTTCCTTCCTTGTATCTTTATTAATGCTGTAACTGGGTATTTTGGGGTATTCTTCTCTCCTTTTGTAATTATTATTATTAGTGTAAGTTTTAGATACCTAGCAATAAAATGCCTTTTGTTATCAAGCCAGTTTCCAGACTCTTCTAAGACATCATTGTCTCTCCTTTGTGGTCTTGGTTTCTTTATATCGCTTTGCAGCAACACTTCTATTACCTAGCCAAAGACCCCTGTGATGCCCACAACCCTGTAAGGTTTGCTTATTGATGGGGGTAGTAGCCTGATTGATTCCAGGGGCATATAAGGGTGACAGCTGAAAAGTGCTGTTTTGACCCAGCCTGATTGAGTGCAGGGACATATAAGGGTAGCAGCTGAGGAGTGTTGTGTGACCCAGCCTGCTCAAGGTCCATAATCAAGCCCAGTTTGGTGCGGTACAGGGGCATATAAGGGTAGCAGCAGAGAAGTGCTGTGTGACCCAGCCTACTGAGTTCAGGGACACACAAGGCATCAGCTGAGAGTGCTGATAGAGCCAGTCTGCTCAGACACACCTATACAGAAACACAAGTGACACAAGCAGCACACTAATAGAATTACCATCTTCTCCAAAGAAAAAGTAACCCTAATAAATGAGCATACTCTGAGTTGGTGGGCAAAGTCGGTAACACAAGAGGCATGCAAAAGGCAATAGGGGTTTGACAGGGTGAGGTATGAGTTTTGTAGAGCTCCTTTCTGTGATGCCAAGCTTTCAGTAGCATATAGTTTCATGGTTGTTCCAAATCACATCAGATCTCGGCCAATGCATAATCAGGGATCCATAAGTGAGTGCATGGTGTATAACCTTAAGCAATCTGAACAATTTCTAGTTCAAATTCTTTTTCCTATCACTCAGCTTTCTGAAAGGCTATGTCCACACCTGACTGTTTATTTAGAAATAAGCTAATTTCGAAATAAGCAAAATTGAAATAAAACACTTAATTTGATCTAATTTAAATTGAATTAAGGAAAAATAAGAAATTGAAATAGCAAGTCCAGACAGGACTTGCTATTTCGATTGGGGAGAGGGGCACCCTGGGAGGTGTGACAACATGGCCCCCTGGCAGGCCATGTTGCCACCCATTCCTCTGCCTGGCTCTCACCTGGAGAGCCAGGCAGGGGAAAAAGCAATGGGGGGGGAAGGCGGCTTGCCAGCAGGCTGGGGGTGCCCCTGCTCCCAAAGCTGCTTGCCCTGCCCCCACAGGAGACGGGGGGACCTCAGCTCCCCTGCCGGTGCTGGCAGTGGGAGCTGCAAGCCGGGAGACTGGGGGTGCTGCGGGTCCCCAAGCTGCTTGCTGGCACAGGCAAATGACTTGGGGAGCCAGGGCACCCCCAGCCTCCTGGCTTGCAGCTCCCACTGCAAGCGCCAGCAGGGGAAACGAGGTCCCCCCTGTGTCCCTGCTTGCCCTACAACCCCCGCAGCGGGGCAAGCGGCTTAGGGAGCCACTCTCCCAGCAAGAGCCGGCTGGGATATGGTGTCCCCCCCGACTGCCCGGGTTGGAGTGGTCCAGGGATCCCTGCTCCTGGCCAGCTCCGGGGGGCTGCAGCCCCGGTGGGATGCCAGGAACCACGGCGGCTAAGCCTGCCGCCAGGGACCCTGGGATGAATGTCACTCGTCATATCAATATGCCAGGCATATCGATATAATAGAGTCAGATGGGTTATTTTGAAACCATAGTTTCAAAATAACCAGTCATTTCAATATAATACTAGGTTTTATTATATCGAAATGACTTTCTTTATTTCAAAAAAAGAAAGTCCGTATTTTAAGATAAGAAAATGTCGTGTGGACTTAGCAAGTTTTATTTTGAAACAACGACTGTTGTTTCGAAATAAAACTCTTGTGTGGACACACTCAAAGTGTCATTTTTATATTTTCACAGCTACATCACAGTAGATGTAGTTGTGAAATATATATATATATCTGTCTGTCTATCTAGCTAGCTAGCTATAGATATACACAAATTTTTCAAATAGCAACTGATAAAAAACTCCCAGAGCAGAAACAGAGTCTCTACATAAGCTGTCAGGGCTACTGTAAGGAAAAGCAATCCTGGGAGCCATCCAAGGCAGATATTAACATTATTAATACTGTCATATTTTATAAAGGGGTTTAAAGAACTATTCTTCTTTCTTGCCATCCTATATATTTTTTCAGAAGTTTCAGGGACCATTTAGAAAATTTTGCTAACAAATGAGGTTTGTGCGATAACAAAATGATATTTTGGAGGATCATGAGAAGTGATGCATGCTACTGAAGGAGTACTGTACTGCAGGGAGGATTATATAAGTAGTGTTTCAACATAAGAGGCTTCCATACACAATGAATTATTGATAGACCACCTTTGGCTGGATTATTAAAAGCCTTAGTGTTTATTTGAAGGAATAATTGTTGTTCGGAAGAGGGAGCAGAATGTGTAGTCAGTGAAAAGATTTTCTTCATTTTCACATTGTATTATTGAGTTCTGAACAAAATTTCTGTAGGTCTGAACTTTTAATTTTGTTGGAAGTATTCTATCTTTTTCTATATCTGATGAAAGAAAGACTCTTCAGTGTTCAGTTGCTTAAAGTGGATATTGTTACACCTTCAGATACAGAAAAAAATGCATGTGATGGAGATATTTTCCCCTTAAAACTTAATATACAGTAAAGTATGACCAGTATGGGCACAGGAACAGTCTAAAACATGTCTAAACAATCAATGACTTGAAGGACAAAGATGACACTCTCAGTATAGAAACATTAAAGTATGAGATAATTATTGATGTCATAGAGCCTGCTTCAAAGCCCATTAAAGTCAATGAGAAGGCTCATATCTGAATTAGACATATGGAGAAGCAAGACTGTCTTGTTTATTCTCTTGCCAATGCAAGGTTGTTTGTATAGTTTATTGTTGAATACTACCTCAGTCAAGTTCTCAATGGTGCTTCTAAAATATAAACCTCTCATTTTCTCTGGGAGATGAAAATCTGTTCAGTCACAGCATGACGGAGAGACATGGGCAGGGAATCTTTTTAAAAGTTAAATATCTATACATTGACTGACACACAGTCCTCCAACTGCACCCTGGTGCTTAATCACATTTCAGGGTAAAAAACCAAACCTAATGAGAGTCCTTAAATATCCTTGGCTTAGGTAGGGGCCTCTGAGACATCTTTGAAGACTGTAACAAAACTAAAGTGTCTAACTGATATAGCCCTCCCAATTTTATAAGAAGAAATATGTTTTTTTTTTAAATGATATACTATTTCAGGTCTTTTCTGCTATCAGATCGAGGGCTATGGAAGATTGGGGGCAGAGGGGGACTGAAGGCAGTTTTATAACACTGCAGTTTTAGCAAAAACTTTTCTGATTTGTTTGCCATCCCATATAATTTCCACAAGTCTCAAGGATCTCTTAGGAGACTTCACTATCAAGTAAGATCTGATCAACAACAAAACAATTTAAGAGACTCATGAGAATCTATAGAAACTGCTACAGGAATATGGTACTACAGTGATTATATAAGGAATGTTTTTACACAGAAGGCTTCTATACACAATGCATTATTGATGGAACACCTTTGATTGGATAATGAAAACTCTCAGTATTAATTTGGAGGAATAATTCTTTGCAGAGGAGGGAGAAGAATGTGTACATTCCATGAAAAGTGTTTCTTCTTTTTCACATTATATTGTACAGGTCTGGACAATAGTTTCTGTAGGTCTGATCTTTCAGTATTGTTCATGGTATTCTACTTTCTATATTTTTCTATGCCTGATGGAAGGACTCTTCAATGTTCAATGCTTAAAAGTGGATATTGTACTTTCAGATATGGAAAAATAACTAGAATGTAAAATGCACTTTTATCTGAGATTTATACATTGGGATATTTCCTCCACTGTTCAGCCTAAATTCCTCTTTCCTTGACTTCACTTTTTTACACCTTGAAGGAAGTTAAAGAGTTTATCTCCCTCCTTCACATTTGCCCATTTCAAGTGGGGGTATTATTAACAATCAGAAATTTGTAAATGCTTTCTGGCCTTATCTTTCTAAGGCTTCCAAACAAGTAAAGAATAATGTGCAGGGTTTTTCTGTTCTGCCCCCACAGAGGCTGGCTTAACAACAGGAGAGATATGGCTCTGCTTTGTAAAAGGTGACAATAGCAATCTGAATGTCCATACAAGAAGTAGACAGTCATTGTATTGAATACCTCTCCATGTTGAATGAAAACATGAAGTGTAACTGTCTAGATTTTTACAGTTTACTGAAGAAGGACTCTGATTCACCAATGAACTTCAGCACAGGTAATTCCACTGACTTAAATAAGACTAGAGTTACAAACCTGTTAGATTAGCTTGCTGAACTAGGGCTATGGCCATGGCCAAACTACAGGAAAAACCAGCCTCATATCAAATGGCTGGCGTACTAAGCCACAAAGTCACAAAGTTTCCCCATTTTTTTATGTACCATGTTGCTCTGGGTTTTCTGTATGAAATGTCTTTATAAGTTAGACTGTATTTTGCTAGGTTTCTAAATGTGGGGAATGGAATGCACACCTTAGAAGTGTTTGAAAAATGCTGTATTAATATTGTGGCAGAGCACCCTATCAGTCTTGCTGGATAACAGCTGTGTCCCCTGGCAGGGTGGGCCTGAGGTAAATCTGTCCCACTCTCTACAAATCCTTTGCTTCTCGCCTTGGCACCTTTCTGTTAGAGTAGTGCCCTGGTTTGGGCCTGTGGAGGAGAGAAAGATGGAGCTGAGCCAACAGGAGGAGAGAAAGATGGAGCTGAGCCAGTCAGTCTACACAGCCCAGACCCCAGGGAAGTATCTTCTCCTCACTTCTTCAAGGGATATGTAGATATGGTGGTGATGCTTGGGGGTGGGGGTGGACTATTAGTCATTCCCCCAAATTGGTACATGGGCTTTTCTTTTACTGCTCCTGATTTGAGGAGAAGCACTATCTCCTAAACTGGGGAAGTCTCTCCTGCTACTACCATAAGCCTCTGGCAACTTCTCTCCCTCTTTAGCAAAGGGTTTTAATAGGCCTGGAGTGGCCTTTAATTGGTCCCAGTTGCCTCCAGTTGACCTTTAGTAACCTTTCCTCCGCCTGCAGGGAAAAGTCCTTAACGGTCCAGGGCTCATATAGGTGGATTCATATATCCTTTTGTAGCCATTCAGTCTGACTTTACCACAATATGAATTAATACAAACTATTGTCAATTTATATTGAGCTAAATTGCAATTGATTCTCAGATAGGCAAACTACCACATTTATCTATTAATAAGAGTGGGCTGAAGTATTTAGCCTCTTTAAGTGGTATGCCTGCCATTGAGGGTCGGATTTTTTTTTCTTTTTTTTTTCTTTTTCTTTCTTTCTTTTTTATTTTATTTTTTTTAAGGTGCTAGGTTTTTTGAATGTTCTGAAAATCAGACCGCCATTAAGAAATCCCAGAATGGATACCCTACAACTGAGGCCCCCTTTGGGGGACAACAGAAGATGTCATAATGGAGAGCTTAGTGGTGCCCACAGCCTCCCCATGAGCAGTCCAACCATGAACTGTTCCTGGGCTCCATGCCCAGAGAACCAGCTGGTACTTGTTTTTATCTGCTGCTGTTTTGCTCTGCCTGTCTGTTTTGCTATGCTGTGTGTTTCCAAGGAGTCAGCTCAGTGATGAGCCCAAGTATATGAGGGATGGGTGGGCCTGATCACTCCACATCCCCTGGAAAGCTATATTTTAACATAGCCCCAGATAAGTGGCAGACTTCACTGCAGGACCAAGGTACCATGGAAACCTCCTCAGGGTTGTCCGCAGTTGACCAGGGGTCCTGACTGCAGAAGGGACTTAAGTTTCTCGTCACTGTATTGTTTTGCTTGCTCAGGGTTGCTCATCCTGGTATTCAATAAATATTTTAAATGGTCTCTAACTGTATCTGATGAATCCAAACGTGAACCAACCCTTTAGGGAAATATTTCTTGATATGAAAAGGATTCATCAGCCCAGTTAAACACCATGTGGTAGAAAAAGCAAAAGGATGAAGTGAGTCTTCCAGGGTGGCCAGCCACATCAACCTGGGTGTGAGTGGCCTAACAGTGGAAGCAGGTTACCCCCCCCCACCTGTCATTTTTGAAAGGGAGTTGGGAGAGTATGTAACTCCCACTTGTCTCGAGAAGGTGCTTGGCACCTTGTAAGTGAGGAAAAAAGCAAAGGGAGTACAGCTGGCTTGGTGGCTTTTCCTGTCAGCTCTCTGGCACCAGCACAAGGCACCGCTGGAACTGGAGAAGCAGGTCAGGGATTTGAACCTGGAGGTGAAACAAGCACAGTTGTTCCAGACCCTGCAGCAGACCTCCCCATCCCAACTACAGGCCGAGAGGGACAAGGCAGAGGTGATCATGGTACACCACACTCAGTATAAATATAATCAAAAATCCCAGGATCCCATCTTGATGGTGAAGGTACTCACCATTTGCCGTGGGGATTGGGACCCTTAGACGGCAACATTTAGAGTTCATCAGATGATGACTTTGAGCCATGGAAAGAGGGCAGCACTAAGGACCCCCAGGGATATGCGGTACACCCTCTGGTAACCCAGAAGGCCCAAATGACAATTGGGGGCACCACCAATGCACTGGTGCCCCCACAGTTCACCCGTGTCACTCGAGATTTCAAGCAAACAGAATTGCAAGATATAGCAACATGTTTCCGCCAGGCTGACTGTGAAACCCTGGCAGCATGGTTGGTGTGCCTTTTTGATGTGGGAACTAATGTGGTTCAGCTACACCCCCAGGAGCTCCACCACTTTGGATCTTTATCTAATAATCTAGCCATAAATTAGTGGCTTTGCAGAGTGCATCCATAAAAGCAGGTGCCCACGCTCTTTGTGTGGCTGAGAGCAGCAGTAACCCACCAATATCAAGACTCCATGGCTTGACCCGAGGTAGATGGTACTTGGAGTATTGCTGCCAAAGTCGGTGCCTGGTTGCAGGAGTGTAGAATGTGCATAAGATTATATAGTGGTGACTTCTGAGGACCCGATGCAGAGGCATTCAAGACAAGCCTGCAGGTCCGAGTAGTGTGGAGAAACACTAGTTATTTAAAGGCATCCAGCCTGGTGCTTCTGGGCACTGCCATCAGATGCTTCATCGGGGGGTCATTAGTATAGTGAACCAGCTCAATGATTTGGGACTGGCCAATCAATCAGAGCAACTGTGGGTCCACCCCTTGGCCAAAGAACCAGACTATTGCAATAAGACCACCACCAAGCCAAAAGTGACTCATCAGGAAATGTTCCTCACTGTACTTCAAGCAGGGGTGGACAAGGCAGAAATAGACCAAAGGCCAAGAGTGGAACTGTGGGCATGGTACAAGGCTTTAAAAAAAAGCAGCCCCTGAAGAGACGGGAGGAAAGTGAAGTTGTGTACCCTCTCCTGCTGGTGCAATGGCAGGCACCGTGGCCAAAGCAGGACTGAGGGGAAGGTCAGACCCCAGCCATGCGCGTGGCCAGGGGGCTAACCACGGACAGAAACTGGAGGCCATATGTCCCTCTGACCAAACATCAAAGGAGTGGCACCCACTTCTGGGCCAGGCATTCCTAGAACTCAGTTCATGCCCTCTCCCTGGGGGCACTTCTTGTGAAAAAATCTGGGGGCAGTCCTCTAGGGGCTCTCCTTCCTAGTTGCTGTAGAAGAGTGAAACTCTGACCTAGCTATACAAGAGGGCAGACTGGTCTGGGTACAGCCCCAGCTGTGGACAACAGTGGTCCTCGGTGAAATGGTGGCACAGGAGCGAGGCAACATGGCATGGGGATTGCCTGTTAATACAATCAGCCTCATGTGCCTCCTGGAGGAGTGCTGCATTAACACACTTGAGTAGTCCTTCTCTGGTAGGGAAGGGGGCCCTGCAGCACCCAAATTCACCCCTTTGTCTCTTTTTGCTTCAACAGGTATAATTATGCAGAGACAAGTGTTCTCCACCTGCTGTTCATTAGCCGGTGTTGAGGTGCATGCTTCACCTACACCATTGCCCCAGTCATGCTCCACTGCACTGGGGTTACCGCATGGAAAGCAGATGACACCAACTGAATAGTTCATAATATTATTTGCTTAGCCAGTCAATGTTTTTAAATGAAATGTTTAAGGTTATTGCTTTTCAGGGAGTAGCACTGCCCATTTTTTATGATGTGGTAGTTGCTATTTATAATACAGTTGCTTATAATAGATAGCTGTTTAGGGGTAGGAGTTAATTGTAATGTGTTTATTGCTAATTCTGTACCTTATTATTAGTGTAATTTGTAAATTATGTGTACGTGTGTGTGTGTAAAAGCCCTGAATTAAGCAATTGTCACTCATCTGGGTGGGTTTTGAGTGCCAAGGGTAGAGTGTAGGGAGACAGCAGATGATGCAATAGGGAGCTTAGTGGTGCCCATGGCCCCTCCGTGAGTGACCTGACCATGACCCGTTCCTGGGCTTTTGCCTGGAGAACCTGGTGATGCTTGTTTTACATGTGCTGCTGTTTTGCTCTGCCTGTCTGTTTTGTTATGCTGTGTGTTCCCATGGAGTCAGCGGGTGGTAAGCCCAAATATCTAAGTGAGGGATGGGCAGGCCTGATCATCCTGCCTCTCCTTAAATGCTGTAGTTTAGCATAGCCCCTAATAAGTGGAAGACTTCACTGCAGGACCAAGGTGGCCCAGAAAGCTCATCCTCAGTTGTCTGGGTTCCTGACTCTAGAAGAGACATAAGCTTTGCACCACAACATTCTTTTGCTTGCTCAGAGTTGTTCATCCTGGCATTCAATAAATACTTCAAATGGTCTGAAACTGTATCTGGTGAATCCAAAAGTGAACCCCTCCCAACCACCAAAACGTCTTCAGAGAGTGGTTGAGAAACACCACCAAAATGTCTTCAGTCAAATTCAAAACTGACAGATGAATAAAATAAACTATCCCAAATACTAAAACGAGCCATTTACAGAAATACTCAATTATCTGATAACACCTGCCAACATAGCAAATTTCCCTTACATCACTAAGGAACTTGTCTTAACACTCAGTCTAATTTGATAATTAAACCACATTATACACCTTTGAAATTTCATAACCCCATTCATACAACTCTCTAAATAAATCTGTGTTGTATCACCTACATGGCATTTATGAATGTTTAACAGACTACACTGAAAGATTATTAAGGTACAGAGGAGATACAAGGTCAATATCTAATCACATTAAAAATTAATTTAAAGTTATAAAGAAATATGAGGTTAGCATTAGAAATTGTTGTGTATTAGATTAAGTGATGGAAAGAAGAGTAGGGAAAAAAAAGATGGGAAAAGAACCCAACCCACAATCTTCTACTAAGTTTCAGATCAAATATTTTCCAAGCACAGTTTTGCAGATAATTAACGATCTGTGTTACTCGGAGAGAGTATTTGTCTGCTGTACACAAATCATACTTTACACTTCAGCAATACCTTCTATTTAAGGAGCTCAATCTTCTCAACAATTCCATGATGTTCATCAGCATTATTGTCACCATTTTATAGCAGGAAAGGTTAGGAACAAAAGCTATGTCTACATGTAGAGGCTTATTTCGAGTTAAGATATTTTGAAATAAGTTATTTTGAAATAAAATCCTTAATTCTAATTAACTTAACTCAAAATAAGGAAAAACAGCAAAGTGAAATAGCAAATCCTGACACAGGATTTGCTATTTTGAATCAGGAGAGGGGCAGCATGTGAGGTGTGGCAACATGGTCCCCTGGCAGGGCCATGTTGCCAACCAATTCCCTGCCACTGGCTCTGCAGAGCCAGTGGCAGAGGAAAAAAGCCCCCAGAGTCAGAGGTAGTGGGGACGCTCCTCCACCCCGCCGCTTCCCCAACAGCAGGGTGGTGGCATAAGTCAGGGCACTCAGTTCCCCTGCCACTGGCTGCCTGCAAGCGGCCGGGATGATGCCGCCTCCCGCAGCCCCTGGCTGCCTGCAAGTGACCAGGGTAGATGTGGGTCCCCCACCCCTGCCAGGCTCTGCAACCTGGTCAGTTTCACAGAAGTGAAATTGACTAGGCTGCAGAGTCCAGCCACTCCACAGCCTAGTCAATTTCATGCCTGTGAAATTGACCAGGTTGTGGAGCCTGCCAGGGGCTGGGGGCGCCAGCATCACCCTTCGACACTTACAGATGGCCAGCGATTGGGGACCCAACATCTGCCCTGTCCACCTGCTGCAGGAGCTGGCATCACCTCTGGCTGCTTGACGGCAACCAGGGGCTAGGGGCTCAGCCTGTGCCAGCGGGCCAGTGGCGGGGATGCAGGAAGCCCCGTGAGCTCTGCCCCCATGGCTGGGAAAGCAGCAAGGGTGCAGGGTGCCCCGATCCTGCTTGCCCCATAGCCCAAGTTCCACGGCAGCTCACGGGGTGGCCGTGGCTCATCCTAAGATTCAGACACTGGAAAACAGCACATAGAAGAGGGTGAGGTCAAATCACCTGTTGTAATGGGAAAAGAAGCCATAGTCATGATTTAATCCTGCTTTCACACAGTCAAAGTTGTAAACCAATTCCAAACCTGTAGTTGCTCTTTGAAGGCTTGATGTGTTATGCATTTGCTTGAGCACAGTTATTAACAAATCTTCAACAGAGTGAGTAAAAAGATTGAAGTGGTCAGCTACTGGTTTTTGAATATTGTGATTTCTGATGTCAGTTTGTGCCCATTTATTCTTTTGCACAGAGACTGTCCTGTTTGTCCAATGTATAAGGTGTGGAGGCATTTCTGGCACATGATAGCATAAATCACATTGGTGGATGAGCAAGTGAATAAGCCTTTGATGGAATAGCTGGCTGAATTAGGTCCTATGATGGTGTCTTTTCATGCAGATATATGGGCAAACTTGGCAACGTGATTTCTTGTAGGTGTGTGTGCCTTCTTTAATGTTTCTGTTTTTAGGTCTTCAGTTGCTGGTGAGTATCTGTTTAAGGTTAGGAGGCTGTCTGTAGGCAAGGAGGGCTCTGTCTCCCATGGCTTGAGAGAGTGAGGGATCATCTTGTAGAACAGACTGTAGGTCTTTAATTATGCATTGTAGAGGTCTGACGTCAGGGCGGGGGGTGTAGATGATGATCAGTGGTGTTCTGTTGTTTTCTTTCTTGGGCGTCTCCTTTATTAGTAGGCTTTGGGGTACCCACCCGGCTCTGTCAATCTGTTTCTTCACTTCCACAGGTGAGTACTGCAGTTTTAAGAATGCTTGATAGAGATCCTAAAGGTGTCTGTCTGTATCTGAGGGATCAGAACAAAATTGGTTATATCTTAGGGCTTGGCTTTAGACAATAGATTGTGGGGTGTGAAAGCTCAAGGAATGTAGATAAGTATACCTACCAATGAATAGATTTTGGTATAGGATGGTGTTTATGTGTTCATCCCTAATTTGTACTGTAGTGTTCAGAAAGTGGATCTCCTGTGTGGAGTCTTCCACGATAATTTTGATTGTGGAGCGGAAATTGTTAGTAGCAACAGTAGTAAGATTTGTATTCTTATATTCCACACACAAGTACTCACATTATCATAAATAGACCATTGTAAATAAAGAAAGACTTGCACGAATAAGGTGACCAGGATTTGCTCTCATTCACTTATCTATGATTTCACAATTATTATTATTATTATTATTATTATTATTATTGTGCTTTGTTCCACTCTTGTTTTCTGACCCTACACAATGGCTCAGCCAGACAGTGGCACCCCTACTGTGATGGCATCTGTTTTTTTCAGCTCTCAAGATGTCAAGAACATCGAACATGTTTTTCATAAAAGGAAATGTAAATATATACATGCTAACTCTAGCATGCCCTACCATAGTATCTATAACTAAGCATTATAAATTCTGAAGGTGTACCCATCTGAGAACAAGAAGGTGAAATTTGTACACCAATTTATACCCTAATGGAAGAAACTATGTCTAAGCGAGGACTCACCACAGGGGAAAGGCAGGCAGTGGTATCACTGCAACATTTTGCTAGGGATACGTAACTTCAGATTTCTGCTTGGGTTCCCAGTCGGAGGTGTCTGGAAAAAGAATTGAATAAAAAACAATCCCTGCATCTTTTAGGGCCTTGCACATGTCCCACTCCAGCCAACTCCACATATTTTATGGACTGCGCTGGTGGACTAGGGATTGTGGGTAGTCTATGCTTCAGTGCCAGGATCCTGTGAATCAAACCCATCATCTCCTCTTTGTAAGACACTTTATAAGACCCATGATTCCCTCCTCTGTACCCTCCCAAAGTTTAGCACAGATTAGCAAGTTGATGAAAACCATTGGACTAAAATTCAGGTCAACTTAAGGGATAGTGCTATTGTTGTCTTTGTCCCAAGATATGAGATAAGGTGGTAAAATAACATCTTTTAGCAGACTAATTTCTACTGTAAAAGAGACAAGCTTTTGAGCTACCCAGAGATTTTATTCAGGTCACTGCTATTTTCTTCTTCATCAGAGCTCTGTGTGACTTGATAGCTTGTCTTTTTTTCCAGCAGAAATAAAGTTATTACCTCACTGACCATGTCTGTTCCATGAGCTCTTAGCATTTAGAGTGTTTGGTGAAGCCTCTAAACAACCCTTCCAAAGTAATCACCTGCCTGCCTGCTGATACAGTAACATAATGGTTTCTTACTCATTTAATCCTTGATCCTAGACACTAACTTCCTGTGTGGAAAATAAAGTCTGTGTCTGGCTAATATGTAAAAAAACAACAAGGAGTTGTGTGGCACTTCAAGACTAACAGATTTATTTTTTGCATGAGCTTTCGTGGGAGAAGATCCCACTTCCTCAGATGCTTCGAAGATGGGTGAACTTACA